>SJYT01002608.1:154199-185057 GCA_006410635.1 Cephalophus harveyi | reverse complement strand
GAAACTCCAGTACTTTGGCCACCTCATGCGAAGAGTTGACTCATTGGAAAAGACTCTGATGCTGGGAGGGATTGGGGGCAGGAGGAGAAGGGGACGACCGAGGATGAGATGGCTGGATGGCATCACTGACTCAATGGACGTGAGTCTGAGTGAACTCCGGAAGTTGGTGATGAACAGGGAGGCCTGGCGTGCTGCGATTCCTGGGGTCACAAAGAGTCGGACACGACTGAGCGACTGAACTGAACTAATGGTATGGAGGGTGGATCAGAGAAGGGCAAGACTGCAGTCAGGCATTCCTATTAGAAGGTTGTTGCAATAATACAGATGGGATGGTGGTGCTGTGTCTATGAGGAGTGCCATCAGAAGGGGCTGTAAGCAGAACACAGAAGTCAGAATCAGAAGGCTCATGATTGATTTCAGGTGGGTGATGCTCATGGGAAGGGAGAAGGACAAGATTCCCTGATTTATTTTTTATTCTATTATTTTAAAATATTTATTTATTTTTGGCCATGTCAGGTCTTAGTTGCAGCTCAGGGGCTCCAGCACATGTGAGTTCAGTAATTGTGGCTGGCAGGCCTGGTTGCCTCACAAGGCATGTAGGATATTAGTTCCCCCATCAGAGATTGAATCTGCGTCCCCTGCACTCATAGGCAGACAGTTCTTGACAACTGGACCACCAGGGAAGTCCCAGATTCCCTGATTTCTGATGGAGGCAACTGGGAGTGGGGTTAATGCCATTGATCAAGATGGGGATGCAGGAGAGGAGTTTGGAGGAAGATGATGGACTCAGTTTACACTGAGTATAGAGGGTTTGTGGGACATTCTGGTGGAGACAGTCAAGGGGCAGCTGGATATTTAGGCCTATAACTCCAAGGAGAAGCCTAATCTGGAGAGAGAAGGACAGGAGCCATCAGAATCTACAGGGACACTGACAATGGAATCATTGTCAGTTTGCTGGCTCTGCAGCCTTCTTTGAAGATGAGTTTAGTCGACAGTTTTACCCCAGCAGAATAGATGGGTCCTGTAAGATAAAGACTACAAGGGTCTATTGTATTCTGCTCTTCAGGAGGTCACTGGTAACCATGGAAGAAAGAATTTTGGTGGAATCGTGGGAGTGAAAGCCAGATTGCAGTGGGCTGCAGAATGAATGGGAGGTGAGAAAGAGAAGACAGAAAACGTGGACCCCTTTGGGGAGAAGTTTGGATGAGAGGCGGAAGCAAGAGCTTCATCCCCCTCAAAGGCCACCTCCCATCTCTTGGAGGAACTTGGCAAAGAGGATTGGGAGAATCTGGAGGCTGAATCAGATGTTCCGTGGACCCCAGAACACACCAGGGAGGCAAGCTGGGAGTCGCCAAAGGCCTAGGGAACCTTACACTTGCAAGTCTCAAAACTAAACCTGCTGCACCTGCCTTCACCTACCCATTCCAAATCCAGTCTGCCATCTTCTCCATCCAAGTAATCATCCATAACTCAAGTCTTCCCATGTTTCTGCCCTACCTACAAGCCTCCAGCAGCTACTTTCCCCACTCTCACCTCACCTCCCTGAATTGGCATTCAAAACCCTACTTTCCAGAGTTCCCTGGCAGTGCAGTAGTTAGGACTCAGCACTTTAGCTGCTGTGGTCTGAGTTCAATCCCCAGTCGAGGAACAAAGATCTCACAAGTCGTGCAGAGCAGCCGAAAACAAACAAAAAAGCCCTGCTTCCCTGCATCTTCACCTCCAGTCTTCACTACCCCCTCATACTCTACTCAGGCCTCCTGGAGCCACCAGAAGTCCCCAGTGAACTCTACTCCTCCACCTTCATTAGCCTACTAGTCATCATAGACTCAGTCAACTCAAACACCACCTCCTTTGAGTTAGTTATTCCCTCCTTGGAGAGAACCAGGACCTTGCCCACTCCTCCATCAGAATTCAGGTAGAATGAATTACTCTGTGTCTATTTGTTGAGATGGCTTTCCCCACAATGGACCATGCTTGCTCTGGGACCAAGGTCCCCATTTATTGCTCTCTGAATCATCAGCACCTGGTGAGGGCTGAGTTCCCAGCAAGTGCCAAAGAATGTGATGTGGAGATCCACCTAGAGTACCCATCATGAGAGGGTAAATGTTTAAAATATGAAGTACTTCACTGACCCTTTGATCCACCAATCAAAACCTTGAATCTGCAGGTTTTCTCCCTTCCCCCCTTTCCTTTCTCCCTAATTGAACTAATACATTCAGATTAATTTCTCCTAAGGGAAAGAAAAGACAGGCCCTGGACAACTATATCTTTAAGTCAGATGCTACAGTGTCTCCTACAGACCAGGTTGAGGCACCTCTATGAGGGTGTGCTGCAGTGCAAGAGCCCTGGGTTCCTTCTCCAGGAACTTAACCTTGATTTTTTTCCCTTTACAAACTAGGTAACCTCTTTGAACCTTAGTTCAGATGGATGTGGTTATGAATACTATTGCCTAAAAGAACTGTGGAGAGAATCAGGTGCAGTATTCATGCAAAAGCCCCACATGATGTTACTTTATATTAGGCTTTTGTTCAGTTCAGTCGCTCGGTCGTGTCCAACTCTTTGAAACCCCATGGACTGCAGCACACCAGACTTCCTTGTCCATCACCAGCTCCCGGAGCTTACTCAAACTCTGTCAAACAGTCTGTCACTGTTTCTATTGTTTCCCCATCTATTTGCCATGAAGTGATGAGACCGTATGCCATGATCTTAGTTTTCTGAATGTTGAGTTTTAAGCCAACTTTTTCACTCTCCTCTTTCACTTTCATCAAGAGGCTCTTTAGTTCTTCGCTTTCTGCCGTAAGTGTGGCCTATTAGTGTCAGGACACCAACAAGTTGCATTTGCTGTTTCAAATGACTAAAAGAAACTCTCCAGATAATACCGCTCTTCCAAATTTCTCTAAAATCGGAACTTCTGTTTATGCCCGACTCCTCAGGCCCACTTAAGACAACTATAAGTGAAGCCCCGCCTCCTCAATCTGTAAGCCACGCCTCTTTCCGTACAATTTACGTTGTAGGGCCCTTCAGTGTTGATTGACATTTTGGTTCACCAATAAGAAGTAAGAGTCCCGTAACGTCCGGTGAGGGGGCAGGACTTCCTCGCTGTTGCTAAGACACTCTTGTTTCGCTCCTTGACAACCCTGGCGGGGGTGCGCTTGCTGAGGCCTTAGCTCCGGCCCCCTCGGGAGCAGGTGAGGCCACGGGGTGCGGCGGGCAACCGGGCGGGGAGGGCCGGCCCGAAGCGGGGCTGGGAGGCATTGAGGGGCGGGCGGGGCCTCGCCCACCGCGGAGGCCCCACCTCAACCTCCTGCCTTTTGGTCCCCAGTTCCAGATCCTCCCAACCCCCACCCTCCCCCCCACCCCAACACTTCGGGGACCTGCGAGCTCTGTCGAGACAGTGTCGCCGTCGCTACTCTGCAGGTCTCCCCTCCAGCTTCACGTTCCCCCGTCCTCTCTAACCCGACTCCCCCTGCACCTTGAACCCCCATCCTTCGCAGAGTAACCCCCTTCTCCCGCGGCTGGGCGGGTGGTCGCCATCGCCTCCTCCCAGACCGCTTGAGTTGGATAGTTGACGACTGTCTGGGAATCGAGGCTGGTCATTTCCCTCTTTGGGCCTCAGTTTCCCTATTTGTAAATGAGAAGTTAGGTTGAATGATCCCTAAGGTCTCTGACTCTGACGTCCCAGGATGTGATTCTTTGACCCAACTGTAGATGCCTCCTCCCAGACCGCTTGAGTTGGATAGTTGACGACTGTCTGGGAATCGAGGCTGGTCATTTCCCTCTTTGGGCCTCAGTTTCCCTATTTGTAAATGAGAAGTTAGGTTGAATGATCCCTAAGGTCTCTGACTCTGACGTCCCAGGATGTGATTCTTTGACCCAACTGTAGACTTCCGCGTGGACGTGATCCTCATGGGAAGTTTGGAGTGTAGTGAAAAGAAAAGGACTTTGTTGTTCAGTCTCTCAGTCATGTCCTCCGACTCTTTTCGACCCCATGGACTGCAGCACACCAGTCTTCCCTGTCCTTCACCGTCTCCTGGAGAAAAGGACTTGGCAAACCTAATTTGGATTCCCAGCTACAGGACCCTAGCAAGTTCTCTAATCTCCCTGGAGTCCAGCCTGAGTATATACAGAATTAGGATACTATAGCACATCTCCTAGGAGAAGGCAATGGCACCCCACTCCAGTACTCTTGCCTGGAAAATCCCATGGACGGAGGAGCCTGGTGTGCTGCAGTCCATGGGGTCGCTGAGAGTTGGACACGACTCAGTGACTTCACTTTCACTTTTCACTTTCATGCATTGGAGAAGGAAATGACAACCCACTCCAGTGTTCTTGCCTGGAGAATCCCAGGGACTGCGGAGCCTGGTGGGCTGCCGTCTATGGGGTCGCACAGTCGGACACGACTGAAGCGACTTAGCAGCAGCAGCAGCACATCTCCTTGGGGGATTCTGAGAATAATATGAACCTCCTTCCTTTGTCTCATATTTCTGCACATTTCCCTCCCTCTGAGAATCACCCTGTTTCTCCATTTCACCCTCCAATTCACATCTCCAGCTCAGATATTTCTCCTGGGCTTCCATCGTTGGTGAGACTTTGGGGGTGGGGGTTGGAATAGAGATTACTTTATTGATGTAGTGATTGGACTTGGGACCAGGGCTCCCCTCCTCCCCCTGGTAATCCATGATTCTGTGATCCCTTGCTCCTGAGGAGATACCTCCATTTGCATATCTCACCAACAAATTAAACTCAGTAATTCAAACATCAAAGTGTCCCACATCGCTGTCTGTCCATCTGTTCTACCTGAATTCTCCTGTCTGTCTCAGTTAGATCACCATCCTCCTGGGGCATTATCTGCCCCTCTGCCGTGCTCATCCCACTTAGGCATTTTCACATCTTTGTTTCTGCCTCTGCAAGGATCTCATAGTCTCTCCATGTCTGAAGTCATCATCCTGATTCAAGTTTTTAATGCCTGTCACCCAGGCCATCGCTATAGCTTCCTAACTGGTGTTCCTACCCCCAGTCAGTCCTCCTGTTAACCCAGTCCACCAGAGTAATTGTCAAAACACAGCCATGTCACCAGACCCCAGGAGACCTCCAAAGGACTTCTCTTTCTCCACTAAAAATAACCATATTTCTTAAGCCTGGGTCTCAGGGCTCTTCTCCACATCCACAACCCCATCCCAGCCTCTTTCCCAGCATGCCTCCTCTCTTCTCATTTGCCAGGTTCTGTCCTCTGGCCAAATTGGACTGTTGGACTTTCCCATAAAACCCTTTGAGCTTTCTGCTTCCACATCACTGTGTTTGCTCATCACTCTGCCCGGAACGTCTTCCTCACCTTGCCCACCAGTCAGGATTCCCACTCACCTCTTAAGGTCTGACTCAAATGCTGCCCCTGCCACCAAACGCTCACTGTCCTCTCCCCTGTCCTCCAGAATTCTCCTCTTCCCTCTAGTTCTGTGTCTGGCTGGTGGCACTTCCTGTTCTCTGCCATGAACCATGGTTAGTTCCTTGGGTATGTGTGTTGTTCCCTCATATTATACTGTATGCTCCTTGAAAGCAGAGACTCTCTCTTGCTTATAGCAGAGCAGCTGAAAAAGCTTAGTCCTAAAGTCATATCTCTGGGAGTTCGTGATGGACAGGGAGGCCTGGCGTGCTGCGATTCATGGGGTCACAAAGAGTCGGACATGACTGAGCAACTGAACTGAACTGACAGTCATATATGGCTGAGTGCATCCTAGCTCGTCCATTTATTAGCTGGGTGGGAAGTCACTTTGCTTTGCTCAGCCTGAATGATCATCAGGGAAGTAGGAATAATAGTGCTCGTCTGATGGAGTTCTTAGGAGGAGTAAATGAGATCCTCTACATAAAACACCCATCTTGTTGCCTTGCTCAAGGTCAGTGCTCAATAGATGTTATTGAAGGGATTTGATAGGGCCTCCCTACCCAGGGGGCAAATGAAATACAGTTTAATTAGAGTTTAGATATTTATTGGGCTTCTCCCATGTGCCAGACACTGGATGCTGCTCTGGGGGCATCTACAGGAGAGCAGAGCAAGTCCTTCATCCCCAGAAGATTGTCTGGACTCACGACGCACTGCTGAGTCGTGACTGGCTATGAGACGTCACCAGTAATTAGTGATTATGAATGATTTTTTTAAAAAAGTAACTCAGTGCTAATTCCAGTTTATTTTTGTGATAACATCATTCTTAGTCACTTACATTCAAATCTGTTCTCTTGAGTGGGAAAGGGGGGAGTAGGTGTGAAGGGGGGGTTGGGGAAGGGGTAGGTAAGAAACTTAGTAATCCACTGTCTGTAGTAAGCAGCTGTTCCCTGTGATGACTGTGATAGTTAATGCTATTTGTTGTACTTTGTATCTTGACTAAAGTGTTTGGATTGCATCCACATTTGGGTATGTCCATGAGGGAGAACCATATGAGTCAGTATGGTTTATTACATCATCTTATACATAAAGAAAATGTCTTGATCTCCATCTCTCCATCTCTCCATCTTTCTTTCCCTCCCTCCCCCTGGTTTAAGGCACATCAGAAGTTTTCACCAGACATCAGTGAAATGAAAAAATATAAGGGGGATGTGAAAAAACAAACCAAAACCCTTTGTGTACATGAAAGGTAACTGTCTTCTCGAGGACTATTCTTCATCCTGCAATCATCACTTTCTTACTCTTGAAATTTTCTTTTATAGTAGATGATGCATTTCAAACTGATGGTGAAACCTAGCTGGTCCGTGTTGTTTCCTGACTTCCCTGATACCTTAGGTGAATGCCTTCAAGTCCTCAGGTTCCTCTCCCCTCACCTTACGAGCCTCGCCTTTCGTTTGCCAGGAGGCGGAGGGCGAACTTGTCAGGGGAGGGCAGGAGGATGTCCGAGGTGCGAGGGCGTGTGTGGCCTCACCACGGCCAGAACCAGCAGGTCTGTGTGGGCAGGAGTCTGGACTGCTGGCTGCCAAGGATGGACACTGTTTGTGTTACTGTCTTGCCTCCTGCTTGCTCGGGACAGGAGAGAAAGCACAGAAGGTAGAGAAGAGTAGATAAGGATTCCGATGCCAGCTGTGGCCCCCCAGGCCAGCCCCCAGACCTCTCTGAGGTGCCCTGTCTGAGAGCTGCGAGCGGGGTGTTGCCCCCACAGGTTGTTCTGGGATGAAATGAGACAGCAGGTGTGAAAGCAATGTATCACTCACTCCACCAGCGCTCCCCCAGCCCAGCTGGGTTTGCAGAATTCCCTGTGACTCCTTCCTGCCTCAGTCTAACGGCACAGAGCGGGAGCTCGATGAGTATCGGTTTGTTTGCCTGAGCGTTTCACTGTTTAGTTGGCTGGGATTCAAAGAAGGACATTTCCTCCCGCGCCAGTAACAAAAGCTGACATTGACTCTGAAGTAGAGTCTGCTTTTAGACCCAGTTTCCTGATGAGAAAACTGAGGCCTGGAGAGGTAAACACTTATCCGAGACAGTCCGAGGTGTGAAGCCAGACCGTCCTGTGGAGCCTGTACTCACAACCATAAAGCCATGCTCCACACATGTCCTCCCATCTCTCCGATGCTGGAAAGAGGTCAAGGCGGCAAGCCGTGGTCTACGAACCAAGCTTATTCCAGGTTCTGAGTGGCTGGAGGGGGTGGTGAGGGGCCTGCTGGCAGACTCTTTCGGCCTTGTTTCCCAGAATTCGTTCATTTTTCCTTCCTCCTTCCCACATCCCCTAACCCACCTAAGGATTCTTCCCAAACATTTCAGAAGCAAAAGAATAAATAGCGACTGAGGTCAGTGCCCACAAAAGAACAAAGGACACAGGCTTTGACAGGATGATGAGATGAGCCCAGCTCATTGCCGAGGAGAAGCCTCGCGTCAGACATGGGCGAGGCTGCATAAGGCTCCGGAAGGGGCCTTGGGTGAGAAGGAGAATAAAGGGCAGAGAGGGAGCAAGGCTGACGCTGGCTCTGTGTGCCCAGACGGGCCCCGGGGAGAGTCGAGCTCTGCTACCCGGCAGATTCGCGTGCCCTGGCCGGGAGCACACTTAAATTATTAAAGGGCTCTCTTTTAGACCTGACGCAACTGCTTCCTGGCCTGGACCTGTCAGGCACACACTCATTTGCATGGAAGATTGATAAGGTTATTAAAACTTGAGTTGTGCTATTTTGGGTAACATTCTTGCAGCAGGGTTTTAAAATCGGAGCTGAATGACTCTAGCTGTACTATAATGATACAGTGTCATAAAGAATTCTACCTTTTTACTTTTGGAGACACCTTGTCTAAAACTGTTCCTTTTCATTCTGAGTCTCATCCCTTTTGGATCCCCAGAAGTATGTGTAGAGGTTAGGAAAAGCCACTTGCAGTTATGACCTTTAATAAATGTGGCCAGATGATGTGGCCGAAGTCCCAGCTGATAACGTGGTGGTGGTTGGAGCAGCACGGTGCTGGGTGCAGAGGGCCCTCCGGTTTCCACACGCTCACGTGTATAGATGCTTGGTGCCCACGACAGCCCCCTGAGAAGGACGAGGTGGGACCATCCCATTTTGCAGAGGACACCAAGGCTCAGTTCAGTTCAGTTCAGTTGCTCAGTCGTGTCCGACTCTTTGCGACCCCATGAATCGCAGCACGCCAGGCCTCCCTGTTCATCACCATCTCTCGGAGTTCACTCAGACTCACGTCCATCGAGTCCGTGATGACATCCAGCCATCTCATCCTCGGTCGTCCCCTTCTCCTCCTGCCCCTAATCCCTCCCAGCATCAGAGTCTTTTCCAATGAGTCAACTCTTCGCATGAGGTGGCCAAAGTACCGGAGTTTCAGCTTTAGCATCATTCCTTCCAAAGAAATCCCAGGGCTGATCTCCTTCAGAATGGACTGGTTGGATCTCCTTGCAGTCCAAGGGACTCTCAAGAGTCGTCTCCAACACCACAGTTCAAAAGCATCAATTCTTCGGCGCTCAGCCTTCTTCACAGTCCAACTCTCACATCCATACATGACCACAGGAAAAACCATAGCCTTGACTAGACGGACCTTAGTTGGCAAAGTAATGTCTCTGCTTTTGAAAATGCTATCTATGTTGGTCTGAATGCAGAGTTCCAAAGAATAGCAAGAAGAGATAAGAAAGCCTTCTTCAGCGATCAATGCAAAGAAATAGAGGAAAACAACAGAATGGGAAAGACTAGAGATCTCTTCAAGAAAATTAGAGATACCAAGGGAACATTTCATGCAAGGATGGGCTCAATAAAGGACAGAAATGGTCTGGACCTAACAGAAGCAGAAGATATTAAGAAGAGGTGGCAAGAATACACGGAAGAACTGTACAAAAAAGATCTTCACGACCCAGATAATCATGATGATGTGATCACTAATCTAGAGCCAGACATCTTGGAATGTGAAGTCAAGTGGGCCTTAGAAAGCATCACTACAAACAAAGCTAGTGGAGGTGATAGAATTCCAGTGGAGCTGTTTCAAATTCTGAAAGTTGATGCTGTGAAAGTGCTGCACTCAATCTGCCAGCAAATTTGGAAAACTCAGCAGTGGCCACAGGACTGGAAAATGTCAGTTTTCATTCCAATCCCAAAGAAAGGCAATGCAAAAGAATGCTCAAACTACTGCACAGTTGCACTCATCTCACACACTAGTAATGCTCAAAATTCTCCAAGCCAGGCTTCAGCAATACGTGAACCATGAACTCCCTGATGTTCAAGCTGGTTTTAGAAAAGGCAGAGGAACCAGAGATCAAATTGCCAACATCCGCTGGATCATGGACACAGCAAGAGAGTTCCAGAAAAACATCTACTTCTGCTTTATTGACTATGCCAAAGCCTTTGACTGTGTGGATCACAATATACTGTGGCAAATTCTGAAAAAAGTAATATACATGTTTCAATGCTATTCTCTCAAATCATCCCACCCTTGCCTTCTTCCACAGAGTCCAAAAGCCTGTTCTTTACATCTGTGTCTCTTTTGCTGTCTCACATATAGGGTCATCATTACCATCTTTCTAAATTCCATATAAATGCTTTAGTATATGGTATTAGTGTTTTTTCTTTCTGACTTACTTCACTCTGTAAAATAGGCTCCAGTTTCCACCTCATTAGAACTGATTCAAATGCATTCTTTTTAATAGCTGAGTAATATTCCATTATGTATATATACCACAGCTTTCTTATCCATTCATGTGCTGACGTACATTTAGGTTGCTTCCATGTCCTAGCTATTGTAAACAGTGCTGTGATGAACATTGGGGTAGACATGTCTCTTTCAATTCTGGTGTGTACGCGCAGCAGTGGGATTGCTGGGTCGTAAGGCAGTTCTATTTCCAGTTTTCTAAGGAATCTCCACACTGTTCTCCATAGTGGCTGTACTAGTTTGCATTCCCACCAACAGTGTAAGAGGGTTCCCTTTTCCCTGCACCCTCTTCAGCATTTATTGTTTGTAGACTTTTGGATAGCAGCCATGCTGACCGGCGTAAGATAGTGCCTCATTGTGGTTTTGATTTGCATTTCTCTGATAATGAGTGATGTTGAGCATTTTTTCAGGTATTTGTTAGCCATCTGTATGTCTGCTTTGGAGAAATGGCTGTTTAGTGTTTTGGCTCATTTTTTGCTTGGGTCATTTATTTTTCTGGAAATGAGCTGCATGAGCTGCTTGTATATTTTTGAGATTAATTCTTTGTCAGTTGCTTAGTTTGCTATTATTTTCTCTCATTCTGAAGGCTGTCTTTTCACCTTACTTATAGTTTCCTTCATTGTGCAAAAGCTTTTAAGTTTAATTAGGTCCCATTTATTTATTTTTGCTTTTATTTCCATTACTCTGGGAGGTGGGTCATAGAGGATCCTGCAGTGATTTATGTCAGAGAGTGTTTTGCCTATGTTTTCTCTAGGAGTTTTATAGTTTCTAGCCTTACATTTAGATCTTTAATCCATTTTGAGTTTATTTTTGTGTATGGTGTTAGAAAGTGTTCTAGTTTCATTCTTTTACAAGTGGTTGACCAGTTTTCTCAGCACCATTTGTTAAAGAAGTTGTCTTTTCTCCATTGCATATTCTTGCCTGCTTTGTCAAGCTTCCCTGGTGGCTCAGAGGTTAAAGCGTCTGCCTCTAATACAGGAGACCTGAGTTTGATCCCTGGGCCGGGAAGATCCCCTGGAGAAGGAAAATGGCAACCCACTCCAGTATTCTTGCCTGGAGAATCCCATGGACGGAGGAGCCTGGTAGGCTACAGTCCATGGGATCGCAAAGAGTCGGACACGACTGAGCGACTTAACTTTGTCAAAGATAAGGTGTCCATAGGTGCATGGATTTATCTCTGGGCTTTCTATTTTGTTCCATTGATCTATATTTCTGTCTTTGTGCCAGTACCATACTGTTTTGATGACTGTAGCTTTGTAGTATAGTCTGAAACCAAGCAGGTTGATTCCTCCAGTTCCATATTTCTTTCTCAAGATTGGTTTGGCTATTCAAGATTTTTTGTATTTCCATGCAAATTGTGAAATTATTTGTTCTAGTTCTCTGAAAAATACCATTGGTAGCTTGATGGGGACTGCATTGAATCTACAGATTGCATTGAATCTATAATATACTCATTTTCACTATTTTGATTCTTCATGAACATGGTATATTTCTCCATCTATTTGTGTCAGCTTTGATTTCTTTAATCAGTGTTTTCTAGTTTTCTATATATAGGTCTTTTGTTTCTTTCAGTTCAGTTCACTCACTCAGTTGTGTCCGACTCTTTGCGACCCATGAACTGCAGCATGCCAGGCCTCCCTGTCCATCACCAACTCCTGGAGTCCACACAAATCCATGTCCATTAAGTCAGTGATACCATCCAATCATCTCATCATCTGTTGTCCCCTTCTCCTCCTTCTTCAATCTTTCCCAGCATCAGGGTCTTTTCCAATGAGTCAGCTCTTTGCATCAGGTGGCTAAAGTGTTGGAGTTTTGGCTTCAACATCAGTCCTTCCAATGAACACCCAGGACTGATCTCCTTCAGAATGGACTGGTTGGATCTCCTTGCAGTCCAAGGAACTCTCAAGAGTCTTCTCCAACACCATTGTTCAAAAGCATCAGTTCTTCGGTGCTAAGCTTTCTTTATAGTCAAACTCTCACATCCATACATGACCACTGGAAATACCATAGCCTTGAAAAGATGAACCTTCGTTGGCAAAGTAATGTCTCTGCTTTTGAATGTTGTGTAGGTTGGTCATAATTTTCCTTCCAAGGAGTAAACGTGTTTTAATTTCATGGCTGCATTCATCATTTTCAGTGATTTTGGAGCCCCCCCAAAATAAAGTCAGGCACTGTTCCCACTGTTTCTCCATCTATTTCCCATGAAGTGATGGGACCAGATGCCATGATCTTCGTTTTCTGAATGTTGAGCTTTAAGCCAACTTTTTTGCTCTCCTCTTTCACTTTCATCAAGAGGCTTTTTAGTTCCTCTTCCCTTTCTTTCATAAGGGTGATGTCATCTGCATATCTGAGGTTATTGATATTTCTCCTGGCAATCTTGATTCCAGCTTGTGCTTCTTCCAGTCCAGCGTTTCTCATGATATACTCACGTACTCCTTTTCCTGTTTGGAACCCATCTGTTGTTCCATGTCCAGTTCTAACAGTTGCTTCCTGACTTGCATATAGCTTTCTCAAGAGGCAGGTCAGGTGGCCTGGTATTCTCATCTCTTTCAGAATTTTCCACAGTTTATTGTGATCCACACGGTCAGGCTTTTGCATAGTCAATAAGGCAGAAATAGATGTTTTTCTGGAATTCTCTTGCTTTTTTGATGGTCCAGCGGATGTTGGCAATTTGATCTCTGGTTCCTCTGCCTTTTCTAAAACCAACTGGAACATCTGGAAGTTCACGGTTCATGTATTGCTGAAGCCTGGCTTGGAGAATTTTGAGCATTACTTTACTGGCATGTGAGATGAGTGCAATTGTGCAGTAGTTTGATCATTCTTGGGCATTGCCTTTCTTTGGGATTGGAGTGAAAACTGACCTTTTCCAGTCCTGTGGCCACTGCTGAGTTTTCCAAATTTGCTGGCAGGTTGAGTGCAGCACTTTCACAGCATCATCTTTCAGGATTTGAAACAGCTCAATTGGAATTCCATCACCTCCACTAGCTTTGTTTATAGTGATGCTTTCTAAGGCCCACTTGACTTCACATTCCAAGATGTCTGGCTCTAGATTAGTGATCACATCATCATGATTATCTGGGTCGTGAAGATCTTTTTTGTACAGTTCTTCTGTGTATTCTTGCCACCTCTTCTTAATATGTCCTGCTTCTGTTAGATCCATACTCTTTCTGTTCTTTATCGAGCCCATCTTTGCATGAAATGTTCCCTTGGTATGTCTAATTTTCTTGAAGAGATCTCTAGTCTTTCCCATTCTGTTCTTTCCCTCTATTTCTTTGCTTTGATTGCTGAGGAAGGCTTTCTTATCTCTTCTTGCTATTCTTTGGAACTCTGCTTATATCTTTCCTTTTCTCCTTTGCTTTTCACCTCTCTTCTTTTCACAGCTATTTGTAAGGCCTCCCCAGATAGCNTTTCCCTCTATTTCTTTGCTTTGATTGCTGAGGAAGGCTTTCTTATCTCTTCTTGCTATTCTTTGGAACGGTGCTTATATCTTTCCTTTTCTCCTTTGCTTTTCACCTCTCTTCTTTTCACAGCTATTTGTAAGGCCTCCCCAGATAGCCATTTTGCTTTTTTGCATTTCTTTTCCATGGGGATGGTCTTGATCCTTGTCTCCTGTACAATGTCACAAACCTCAGTCCATAGTTCATCAGGCACTCTATCTATCAGATCTAGGCCCTTAAATCTATTTCTCACTTCCACTGTATAATCATAAGGAATTTGATTTAGGTCATACTGTACAACAATTCAAATGAAGGTACTATAACTACTAATACAAGCAATAGTATAAGTGAGTCTCACAAACAATATTGAATGAAAGGAACCAGACACTAATGAGTAGGCACTGTGTGGTTCCATTTACATGAAGTTCAAAAACAAGGTGAAAAAATGCTGTGTGGTGTTTGGAGTCAGAATGATGGTTACCTTGAGGAATAGGGAAAGGGACAAACCAAGTGATAAGATAAGCCTTCCCTGGTGACTCAGTGGTAAAGAATCCTTCTGCCAATGTTGGAGATGCAGGTTTGATCCCTGGGTTGGGAAGATCCCATGGAGAAGAAAATGGCAGCCCACTCCAATATTCTTGCCTGTGAAATTCCATGGACAGATGAGCCTGGCAGTCTACAGTCCTTGGTGTTGCATGAGAGTTGGATACAACTTAGTTACTAAACAACAACAACAATAAGATAACAGTAAGGTGCAAGGAATATATTATATGTTGATCTGGGTTAACATTAAGAATTTTATTGCCTTGTGAACATTCATGAGGCTGTACATTTATGATCAGGAAACTTTTAAATATTGTTGTTCAGTTGCTAAGTTGTGTCTGACTGTTTGCAACCCCATGGACTGCAACACGCCAGGCTTCCCTGTTCTTCACTATCTCCCAGTTTGTTCAAACTCATGTCTGTTGTGTTGGTGATGCCATCCAGCCATCTCATCCTCTGTCGTTCCCTTCTCCTCCTGCCCCCAAATCCCTCCCAGCATCAGAGTCTTTTCCAATGAGGCAACTCTTCGCATGAGGTGGCCAAAGTACTGGAGTTTCAGCTTTAGCATCATTCCTTCCAAAGAACACCCAGGACTGATTTCCTTCAGAATGGACTGGTTGGATCTCCTTGCAGTCCAAGGGATTCTCAAGAGTCTTCTCCAACACCACAGTTCATAAGCATCAGTTCTTCGATGCTCAGCTTTCTTCACAGTCCAACTCTCATATCCATACATGACCACTGGATGAGGTATATTCAAGGAATATACCTTGAATATACCTTGAAGTAGGTTTAGATTGGTCAAACAAAGTCTTAATTGGAAATTAATATGAGTCAGATATAAACAATCTCATCATTACCACACCTTTGAGCCACTCTGTAATATGAGTAATTGAGAGTTATCTATAATTTATTGTTGGAGAGATTTCTCAATTAATATTTCTATTAAGTAGGCAGAAAAATTAATTTTGCTTGTAATAAAATACTGAGCCTGAGAATTTCTAGCCTATATAGTTAGATTATTCTTTATCCTCATTGTTCTATGTTTCTGTCTTTTCTTTTTATCCACTGCAAGAAAACATTCCTGTTCACTTAATGAATTTCAGACCTTTAAAAAAAATTCAGATCCATCTGATATTTATCTTGATTTGGACGTCATTCAGAGTGTTTGCAATGAAAGAGATTTTCTATATGCCTTTCTAATATCTAGTATCTGTCACTGCTGCTAGATTGGTATGCCTTTGGTTTTGTCTTTCCTTTTGATGAAATATTTCATGAGAATAACATAAGATATCTAAATGTGCATTTAAAAAATAATTTCAAATATTAGGTTAAGCTGTTAGATTTAGAGACCAGGTTTATTTACTTAGATAGAAGTAATAGCCTGGTATAATTTTAAATATGATGATTTTTGTGTAACCATTTGAAAAGTGATACAGGTGGTAATTAAAGAAACCCATTTATGATCTACATATTCATGCAAAACAAAATTCCAGAATCAAGCTACTGCTCAGATGGGGTCTTCAAAGACTTTGATTTCGCTTTAATACATCTAGACCATTCAAATATACACAAAAACTTAATATTTGTTTTTGCTGATGATCAAAGAGATGGAGAATGGAAGAGGTAATTTTATGGGAGTAGATGACTATAGTGAAATATTGCTTGTAATTATAGTGTATATTTTGAAACTAGAAGTGTTAGTTGCTCCATCCTGTCTGACACTTTGTGACCCTATGGACTGTAGCCCATCAGGCTCATCTGTTCATAGACTTTTCCAGGTAAGAATACTGGAGTGGGTTACCATTTCCTTCTCCAGGGGATCTTCCCAACCTGGGGTTTGAACCCAGGTCTCCTGTATTGCAGGCAGATTCTTTACCACTAAACCACCAGGGAAGCCCCAGTGCATATTTTACTCAAATGTTAATTTTTTCCATTCTCCCCATGTCTGCCTCCAAACTTACCAATGTTTAATATTCTCTAGCCTAATTAATGGGCTTCCCAGATGGCTCAGTGGGTAAAAAATCTGCCTGAAGTGCAAGAGATGCAGGAGACACAGATTCAATCCTTGGGTCTGGAAGATCCCCTGGAGGAGGAAATGGCAACCCACTCCAGTATCCTTACCTGGAAAATCCCACGGACAGAGGAGCCTGGCAGGCTACAGTGCATGGGGTCCCAAAGAGTCAGACATGACTGAGCAACTAGGCAACAACCAAAAATTTGGTTGTAGAGAACATCCTGTGTGTTACCTGGTACACAGGCCTCACTCTTTCTCTGGCCTTCAAGTTAGTAGTTCTGATTTTCCAAATATTTCTGTTAAGACTCTCTTCCACTTCTGGATGCTCCAAATCACTCCTTCTACTCCTTTCATTGTCTAATATAGGACAAGAAAGATTGGTCTTAGTTTCATTGTCCTTTTCCAAACCAAGCCCTGGGGACCTCAGCATTGAAACCCTAGTGGCCTGTCAAGGTGTTTTGCTAAACAAAAGGCTATCTACTCCAGAGAAGGATTATGCTTATTCTTTGGAGGCGAAGAGATTTCAGTTAGTTCTATTGATTCCCTCATATGTTACAAATATATGAACATGAAATGTCACATAGGAATCTGTTATTCCCATCTTGAGATATTGATGTCACTAGTCAGACACTCTGCCATTGCTTAACTGGGCTGATTCTTTTCTTCTGTTTACAAATTTGCCTGCTGACAGCTATCTCAGAGAGGGTTGTGGCTGACAGTCATTAGAAGGTGATGCCTTCCACCACCTTTTGGTGCCAGGAAGCAGATAGAAAAATGAAATGGTCATAAGTATCTTGTGGAATAAAATATAATCAATTTCATGCCAATTTTTGAGAAAAATCACTGAATAAGATTTTTATTTTATATAACTGAACCACGGTACTATTTAATTAGTATCTGTGTTCAGTTTCTGAACGCTATTTATATTTGGCTCATACTTCTAAGTCAGTGATTCACACTGGCAGAGTGGGATGAGATTAAGCTTCTCATGCGTACATGAGTGTGTGTATATGCGTCATTTGTGTATGTGTTCACCTTCTTGTGTGTGAGTATTTGAAAGAAGCCTTCCACTTAACTGCCCCAATCAACCGCATTTTAATATATTCCTTTTCCCAGTCATCCTAAGAATAACTGCTAGATGCCAACATTACAAAGTGGTTAGCTATGTGAACAACTTCTTTTACAATTATGTTCAGTGAATCAATTTGTCAATTTTGGTGCAAAATATTAATATTACTGTTGATGCTGGTTTTAATGCCTTGAATTATTATTTGAAAACCTGCCCTTAATCGACCGCTCCTATTCTTTTTACTTTTTATTTGGCTGTGCAGTGTCTTAGTTGCAGTACGTGGGCTCTTTGATCTTTGTTACAGCATGTGGGATCTCCTAAGTTGTGGCATGAGAACTCTCAGTTGTGGCATGTGAGATATATTTCCCGAACAGGGATTGAACCTGGGCCACCTCCACTGGGACTATGGAGTCTTAGCCACTGGACCACCAGGGAAGTCCCACCACTCCTATACTTTAAATCTGTCAGAAAGTCTAAAAAACAACCAAGAGTAAACAAAGGGGGAAAAAAACCCCAAACTAAACAACCCTACATTCTTTATCAGCTTCCCCCAAATTAATGTTTTTTAAATTTATTTTTGAACGTATGGATAATGTACACAGAACAAAGTAAAAAATATAAGACGGTATAAGGAAGAAGTAAGTTTCCCTTCCATTTCTGTCTCCAGCTACTCAGTCCCTTTCCTCACAAGAGCAACTATTTTAGTTTCTTTTCTTCCATAATTTTTCTGTACACATATAAGCATAAACATCTGTCTAGCAATTGATCTATCATCTGTCTCTCATTCTAATTTATCACCTATATACATTTCTGTCTATCATCTATATATCTTGTAAAACATTCCAAAACAATGCTTTAAAAAATGGCTCAAAAAAGGCCTTTTAATTTTATTATTAAACTTAACCAGTCCACTACTGGTGGACCTTTGATATGTTTTCAATCTTTGGCTCTGACCGATAGCAATGAAGTGAATATCTATTTATCTACGTGGAAGTGTAAGATAAATTCCTAGAAGTGGAGTTGCTGGTTTGCTGAATTGCTTTCCATAGTGGTTACACCAATAACAGTGTTATCCACAATGTAAACTTCATAAAAAATGTGTACTCTAAGTTGTAATTATTATTGTAATTTAATCATCACAGCTCTTTTATATGTATATATGTATGTTGTTGTTCTTCTGTGTAATCTTGCTACCTCTTCTTAATAACTTCTGCTTCTGTTAGGTCCAGACCATTTCTGTCCTTTATCGAGCCCATCGTTGCCTGAAATGTTTCCTTGGTATCTTTAATTTTATTGGAGAGATTTCTAGTCTTTCCCATTCTGTTGTTTTCCTCTATTTCTTTGCATTGATCACTGAAGAAGGCTTTCTTATCTCTTCTTGCTGTTCTCTGGAACTCTGCATTCAGGTGCTTATATTTGCATGAAATGTTCCCTTGGTATCTCTAATTTTCTTGAAGAGATCTCTAGTCTTTCCCATTCTGTTCTTTTCCTCTATTTCTTTGCATTGATCACTGAAGAAGGCTTTCTTATCTCTTCTTGCTATTCTTTGGAACTCTGCATTCAGATGCTTATATCTTTCCTTTTCTCCTTTGCTTTTCGCTTCTCTTCTTTTCACAGCTATTTGTAAGGCCTCCCCAGACAGACATTTTGCTTTTTTGCATTTCTTTTCCATGGGGATGGTCTTGATCCCTGTCTCCTGTACAATGTCACGAACCTCAGTCCATAGTTCATCAGGCACTCTATCAGATCTAGTCCCTTAAATCTATTTCTCACTTCCACTGTGTAATCAAAAGGGATTTGATTTAGGTCATACCTGAATGGTCTAGTGGTTTTCCCCACTTTCTTCAATTTAAGTCTGAATTTGGCAATGAGAAGTTCATGATCTGAGCCATAGTCAGCTTCCAGTCCTGTTTTTGCTAACTGTATAGAGCTTCTCCATCTTTGGCTGCAAAGAATATATCAAGTTGATTTAACTGTTGCCCATCTGGTGATGTCCATGTGTAGAGTCTTCTCTTGTGTTGTTGGAAGAGGGTGTTTGCTATGTCCAGTGCATTCTCTTGGCAAAACTCTATTAGTCTTTGCCCTGCTTCATTCTGTACTCCAAGGCCAAATTTGCCTGTTATTCCAGGTGTTTCTTGACTTCCTACTTATGCATTCCAGTCCCCTATAATGAAAAGGACATCTTTTTTGGGTGTTAGTTCTAAAAGCTCTCTTAGGTCTTCATAGAACTGTTCAACGTCAGCTTCTTCAGCATTATTTGTTAGGCATAGGCTTGGATTACCATGATGTTGAATGGTTTGCCTTGGAAATGAACAGAGATCATTCTGTCGTTTTTGAGCTTGCATCCAAGTACTGCATTTCGGACTCTTTTGTTGACCATGATGGCTACTCCATTTTAAATTTATTAGTTTTAATGTTTCCATAGCATGTTCTTTATTTTTTTACTTAAAAATAAAGTCTGCAGAATTTTACTTCTCTGTGTTTCCTAGTTGTTTTTTCTTTGTGGACAGTGTGTGAACCATAATACACAAAAGAGAGAGAATAAGGTTCTCGTGACTAGTAACAATGTCTGGGATTCCTCTTAGGATGGATTTGGACACATCGGCCAGCCTCCTAGAGATACAGTTCTCTCAGAACACAGCCTTGCTGACTGAAGATGAAGTGGGCAATGATAGATACATGCTATCCATATGTCACCATTGTCTTAAACTCTGGGGTACAAAAATGTTTAACTTCTAAAACTCCAGATGTTACTAAAAATGAAACAGATTATGATCCACTACCTTGGGTAGCTTGATACAAGAAAGAACAAAGTGTAGCTGTTTGTCAAATAAAACTGATGAAATTCTGTCTTTCCATATTTAAGAGAGTTCAGGGAGAGGGAAGTCTTTGGGCTTTTGTCATCTTTTCTTGGATCTTGGCCTGACTCCACAGGACAGGAAGAGTTCTGCTTTTGCCCATTAAGGCCTGCCATCACTTGTGTTTTTTAGATTAAACTTGGAGAAAAACAAGGCATCACACATGGAAATTTAGTGATGATTATTTGCTTTGACTGACCATGCTTTATTGGTGAAGTGGTTCAGGCCCAGGGAGATTCTGGGACCAAATAGAATCTGATATGGTTGTAGCTGAGCCCCTCACCAATACCATGTGCTGCATCCCCACCTCACACGTCTCAGACTGACTGTCTCCCAACCAAGCCAAGTAGGGCTAAGTCAAAACACTAAGTGAGGGAAGTGTAAACACAGGACAAACTCTCATCTGAGTTCAAGAGACCCATAGTGAGAAAGTTCTGGGTGCCAGACTTTCCTCCTTCAAGGCTGAATACACACAGACCCTAGGCCTAGCCCAGCCTAGCCTACTAATGTCCTAAGATTTTTAAGAATCCAGAAAAGAAACAATCTAATCTAAAATGCACAGAGCTGATTAGGTTGAATTATAATCATTTCCATTAGCATTTGGTCAGGACTCAGAATTTTAGTGTCACAGTATTAATTGATGGAAAGTGAATATATACAAAAACTGAAGTGAGGAGACAACAGTTTAAATCTTTCATTAAAAAACCAAAACATTTCCACCCTCAAGACAGCATGGTACTGGATCAGGAACAGGACAGAAAGTCCAGAGATAAACCCATGCACCTATGGTCACCTAGTCTATGACAAAGGAGGCAAGAATATCCAATGGAGAAAAGATAGTCTCTTCAGTAAGTGTTGCTGAGACAACTGGATAGTTACATATAAAAGCATGAAAGTAGAACACTCCCTAATGTCATACACAAAAATAAACTCAAAATGTATTGAAGACCTAAATGTAAGCCACACACTACAAAACTCTACGAGGAAAATATAAGCAGAACACTCTTTGTCATAAGTGGCAGCAAGATCTTTTTTGACCCACCACCTAGAATAATGAAAATAAAAACAAAAACAAACAAATAGGACCTAATTAAATGTAAAAGCTTTTGCAAAGAAAATCATAAACAAGGTGAAAAGGCAATCCTCAGAATGGGGAAAAATATTTGCACATGAAGCAACTGATAAGGGATCAATTTCCAAAATATTCAAGCAGCTCATGCAGTTCAGTATCAAAAACCCAACAACCCAGTCAAAAAATGGGCAGAAGATCTAAACAGACGTTACTCCAAATAAGATATACAGACAGCTAACAAACACTTGAAAAGATTCTCGACATCACTAATTATCAGAGAAATGCAAATCAAAAAACAATGAGGTATCACTTCACACTGGTCAGAATGGCCATCATCAAAAAATCTACAAACAATAATTACCGGAGAGGAAGTGGAGAAAAGGGAACCCTTATGCACTGTTGGTGGGAGTGTAAATTGATACAACCATTATGGAAAACAGTATGAAATTTCCTTAAAAAACTAAAAATAGAACTACCACATGAAACAGCAGTTATACTTCTGGGCATATACCCAAAGAAAACCATAATTCAAAAAGATACACCCCAATGTTCATCACAGCACTATTTACAATAGCCAGGACATTGAAGTAACCTAAATGTTCATCAGCAGAGGAATGATAAAGAAGATGGATTACATGTATACAGTGGAATATCACAGCCATAAAAATTGGGTTATTTGTATAGATGTAGATGGACCTGGAGTTTATCATACAGAGTGAAGTAAGTTAGAAAAAGAAATGTTGTATTAATATATTAATGTATATATGTAGAATCTAGAAAAATGGTATGAGTGATGTTATATGGAAAGCAGAAATAGAGACACAGATGCAGAGGACAAATATATGGGTGGGTGTGGGTGAGATTGGATGGTTTGGATTGATACATACACACTATTACTATTATGTATAAAATAGATAACTAATGAGAACATACTCTATGGCGCAAGGAACTTTGCTTAACGCACTGTGATGACCTGCATGGGAAGGAAATACAAGAGGGAGGGAGTATATATATATATATGGATGGCTGATTCATTGGCTCTCCAGTAGAAACTAACACAACATTGTACAGTAATTATATTTGAATAAAAATTAATTAAAGTAAAACAGAGACACTTTAAACAGTGCAAGTCCTCAATGTTGGGTAGTAGGGTAGTATATGTTGGGACAAATTAGACCTTAGAGGGTATTGGAATACATATGAAATAACCAACACAAGACTTCTCATTTCTGCATTTTCTTTGGACGACTTCTACTCAGTAATAAACTAGATATTACTATTCTATTCTAAATTTGGTCAAAGTTTACAAAGGCTGAAGCTGCAATTGAAAATTCATTTTTGCAAGAAGTAATGTAATTGGCTGAAGGACTTTCCTATAAGAAAAGGAACCAGGAAATGACATGTTAATTTAACCTTATAAACTAAAAATAACAGAAAGAAAAAATGGCTGAAATATTAATGCCATATGTAAAAGAGAGCAAACAAAAACCCAGAAATGTATTTCCGGTTTTGAATGAGTCATTAAACAAAAAAACAAAAACTGTGAGGAGCTGAAAAATGACATTATATAGTAGGTGGCAATTTCATTTGAAGTAATCATATACTAAGGTGTATAACTATACAGTTTGGAGAAGGCAGCTGATTCTCATTTACTTGATTGCTTATGGGCAAACAGGTTAGTATAAACCAATGGAACAAAAACACCAGCATTTTTCCTCATCAAAGTAAATACAGTTGTAAAGGTAAACTTTTAAACACCTTGGCAAGTGTGTCTCAACTGCTGTTGATCATTGTGATAGAAATTGCTGGTAAATATCATTCTATATTTATGTATTTAAAAGAGTGGTACTTTTTTTTTTTTTTTCATTTGGCTGGAAGATGGTAATGAGCAGACAAGCGCTCTCCCGATGCTTATAGGACAGAGCAAAACAAGAGATCAAATGCTTCTCACCCTTTACAGATAACTGTCTGCAAATGTGTGGGTTTGTCAGAATCCCAGAAAATAGTGAACATTTCCCAGCTGGTAAAGCATTGCTCCTTTAACTCTGATGTCTGTCTCTTATCATGGTGTACAAATTATTTAGCAACTGCCACATTATTTATAGGTATGAATTGCACATATTAATCTCATAGTAATTCATCTGGAGGGCTTGTGAATAAACAGTGTACCACACAGTAAAATAAAAAGAAAACTATATTTGCAAAGCAGATTTAGATTGCTATTGTGAATTAGATTTGATTTTTTCCCTAAACAATACTTCTAGAACACTGCATGTGGCCTTTTAAGGTTTAGAACAAAGATTCTGCAGAGTGAAGAGAACAACACTAGCATCCAGAAAATCCAATGGATGCTCTAAAAGACAGAATTGTGGCCCCCAAATGGGAACCTCTGGTGAAATTGTCCAGTTCACTGCCTCGCTTTTCCAATTCACTTTGGGCGAAAGACAGACATACCCATAACGTACAAATAAACATGTAGTTTTTCTTAGTGAGAACTCTGAAATATACAGACTCTTCAGCAGAACCATGTTGATAGGGAAGTTAGTAGGTCTTATCCTAATAGAGTGGCAAGTTGTGAAACTATTTCACCAATCAAAAAATAAGAATCTGAATACACCATAATTCATTTTTAAAACCTGAGAAAGAAGGAAGAATCTAACTTCCCCACAGTAAGACATAAGAATGTCACTGTGGACCTAAGAGAAAGACAGTCGCAAGTTTGTTTGCTAGTAGACTCCTAGGGAGCTGAACACAAAAATCCAATAAATAATTAGCTCTCCTGTGACAGGCTTCTGAATTACTGTGATACATTAATTGGACAAAATTAGCATGAATTAAGGCAAATAAGTATAACATGTAATTTATTACTTACTAAGCATGGTGCTGCAGTGGAAGCTTCGAATTTCCCTTAAGATTGCTTTAACAGCTATAATGCATTCCTTAATTTACTCTGTGGAAAATCAATTTTTTCAGAGTTCATTAAGCACCAATATGTTACAATGCAACTCTCTGGAGCATAGAGCCTCAATACATTATGCAAATCCATGCCAGTGTGGTACCAATATGTAAATAGCAGTAATATCGTCAGCCTCCTATTGATAAGACTGACCAGAATGAGAAAACCTAGAACTTCTTGAATCTGTTGACTTTGTGCATCTTGTGGCTGTTGCACGCTGTCCTTTGCTGACTATTGTACCAGTACTTCTTTGCAAGAAGTATCAAAACTTTTGTCAATGGCTGGTAGCAGTGTCATTTCTTTTTAATTCCATGTCTTCTTGTCTATGTCAAACCACAAATCAACAAGTGTCTACCAAGTATACAGTTTGGCCTCAGTGGGTGGAGCATGGCCCTGCCCATCAGAACAAGACCCTGTTTACTCCTCAGTCAGTCTCTCCCAGCAGGAAGCTTCCATAAGCCTCTTATCCTTCTCCATCAGAGGGCAGACAAACTGAAAACAACAATAACAGGAAACTAACCAATTTGATCACATGGACCACAGCCTCGTCTAACTCAATGAAACTATGAGCCATGCCTTGTAGGCCACCCGAGATGGACGGGTCATGGTGGAGAGTTCTGGCAAAATGTGGTCCACTGGAGAAGGGAATGGCAAAAGACTTCAGTATTCTTGCCTTGAGAACCCCATGAACAGTATGAAAAGGCAAAATGATAGGATACTGAAAGATGAACTCCCCATGTCAGCAGGTGCCCAATATGTTACTGGAGATCCCTGGAGAAACAACTCCAGAAAGAATACAGAGGGAGCAAAAGCAAAACCAACATCCAATTGTGTATGTGACTGGTGATAGAAGCAAGGTCTGATGCTGTAATGAGCAATATTGCATAGGAACTTGGAATGTTAGGTCCATGAATTAAGGCAAATTGGAAGTGGTCAAACAGGACATGGCAAGAGGGAACGTCTACATTGTAGCAAACTAAAATGGACTTGAATGGGCAAACTTAATTCAGATGACCATTTTATCTACTACTGTGGGCAAGAATCCCTTAGAAGAAATGGAGTAGCCCTCGTAGTCAACAAAAGAGTCTGAAATGCAGTACTTGGATGCAAGCTCAAAAACTACAGAATGATCTCTGTTAGTTTCCAAGGCAAACCATTCAATATCACGGTAATCTAAGTCTATGCCCCAACCACTAACACTGAAGAAGCTGAGGTTGAACAGTTCTATGAAGACCTACAAGACCTTTTAGAACTAACACCAAAAAAAGATGTCATTTTCATTATAGGGGACTGGAATGCAAAAGTAGGAAGACAAGAAATACCTAGAGTAACAGGCAATTTTGGCCTTGGAGTACAGAATGAAGCAGGGCAAAGGCTAACAGAGTTTTACCAACTTCAGCTTCTTCAGTGTTACTGGTTGTGGCATAGACTTGGATTACTGTGGTACGCAATGGTTTGCCTTGGAAACTAACAGATTATTCTGTTGTGTTTGAGATTTCATTCAAGTACAGCATTTTGATTCTTTTATTGACTATGAAGGCTACTCCATTTCTTCTAAGGGATTCTTGCCCACAATAGTAGATATAATGGCCATCTGAGTTAAATTCACCCATTCTAGTCTATTTTAATTTGCTGATTCTTAGAATGTCAACGTTCACTGTTACCATGTCCTGATTGACCACTTCCAATTTGCCTTGATTCATGGTCCTAACATTCCAGGTTCCTATGCAATATTACTCCTTACAGCAATAGACCTTGCTTCTATAATAGCACTAGTCACATCCACAACTGTGTGTTGTTTTTGCTTTGGCTCCGTCCCTTCATTCTTCCTGGAGTTATTTCTCCATTGATCTCCAGTAATATATTGGGCACCTACTGACCTTGGGAGTTCATCTTTCAGTGTCATATCTCATTGCCTTTTCATACTGTTCATGGGGTTCTCAAGGTAAGAATTCTGAAGTGGTTTTCCATTCCCTTTTCCAGCGGACCACATTTTTTCAGAACTCTCCACCAAGACCCATCTGTCTTAGGTGGCCCTACATGGCATGGCTTTGTTTCATTGAATTAGACAAGGCTGGGAATACCAGACCACCTTACCTGCCTCCTGAGAAGTCTGTATGCAGGTCAAGAGCAATAGTAAGAACTGGATGGAACAATGCTTTTTCGAAATTGGGAAAGAAATACAGCAAGGTTGTATACAGTCACCCTGCTTCATTAACGTATATGCAGAGTACATCATGTGAAATGCTGGGCTGTATGAATCACAAGCTGGAATCAAGACTTCCAGGAGAAATAGCAAGAACCTTAGATATGCAGTTGATACCATTCTAATGACAGAAAGTGAAAAGGAACTAAAGTATCTCTTAATGAGGGTGAAAGAAGAGAGTGAAAGAGCTGGCTTAAAACTCAACATTCAAAAAACTAAGATCATGGCATCTGGTCCCATCTTTTCATGGCAAATAGAAGCGGAAAAAGTGGAATCGGTGACAGATTTTATTTTCTTGGGTTCCAAAATCATTACAGACAATGACTGCAGCCATGAAATTAAAAGACGCTTGCTTCTTGAAAGGAAAGTTATGACAAAACTAGACGGTGTATTAAAAAGCAGAGACATCACTTTGCTTGCAGAGGTCAATATAGTCTAAGCTATGGTTTTTCCAGTAGTCAGGTATGGATGTGAGAGTTGGACCATGAAGAAGGCTGATGTCAAATAATTGATGCTTTCTTATTGTGCTGGGGAAGACTCTTGAGAGTCCTTTGAACAGCAAGGAGATCAAGACAGTAAATCTCAAAGGAAATCAACCCTGAATATTCATTGGAAGATTTGTTGCTGAAGCTTCAATACTTTGGCCACATGATTCGAAGTCTTGACTCATTAGGAAGGACCCAGATGCCGGGAGAGATGGAAGGCAAAAGGAGAAGAGCGCTGTAGAGGATGATATGGTTAGTAGCATCACCAACTCAACAGATATGAATCTAAGCAAACTCTGGGAGAAGTGGAGGACAGAGGAGCTTGGCATGCTACAGTCCATGAGGTCCCAAAGAGTTGGACACAACCAAGCAACAACAGGAATAGTATAATACAGGGAACTCTACTCAATACTCGATAGGAAGACAACCTAAAAAAAAGAGTGTGTGTGTATATATATATATATAAACTGATTCACTTTGCTGTACAGTAGAAATGAACACAACATTGTAAGTGAACTATCCTCCAATAAAAATTAATAACTAAAAATAAGAAAATACAGACAGTGAATTCCTTAATATAAGTTTTGGCAGTAAGTTTTTGGATTTGACACCAAAAGCAAAGGCAACAAAACAAAAGTAAATAAGACTACATAAAAGAAAAAGCTTCTCACAGCAAATAAAATCATGAACAAAATCAAGTGGCAATATATGGAACAGGAAAAAAAACTTACAAATCATATATCTGATAAGGAGTTAATATCAAAAATAAGTAAAAAAAAATACAATTCAATAGAAAAGAAACAAACAATCCATAAAAAAAATGAGTAGAGGATCTGAATAGATATTTTTCTAAATAAGACAGATTGTCAGCATGTATGTGAAAAGTGCTTAATATCACTAATCAGGGAAATGCAAATAAAAACCACAATGAGATGCCACCTCACATCTATTAGAATGGCTATTATCAAAAAGACAAAAATATTTAAGTGTTGGTAAGGTTATGGAGAAAAGGGAATACTAATTGTGCACTGTTGGTATGTATGTAAATTGGCTCATTTACTATGGAAAACAGTATGAAGGTTTCTCAAAAATTTAAAAATAGAACTACTATATGATGTAGGGATTTCACTTCTGTGAAGAAAATGAAAACCCAAAGGGAAAATATACATACATCCTTATGTTCAACCACAACATTATTCACAATAGCCAAATATAGAAACAACAGAAGCACCAATTGATGAATGAACTATCAAAGAAAATATTGTCCGTATCTTTATTGATATAATGGAATATTATTCAGCCATAAAAAAAACAATGAAATATTACCATTTACAATAACATGGACAAAACTTGAGGGCATTATGCTAAGTGAAATAAATCAAAGGAAGACAAATACTGTATGATTTAATTTACATGTGAAATCTAGAAAACAAAAAACAAAACCCTTATAGCTCAGCTGGTAAAGAATCTGTCTGCAATGCAGGAGATCCTGGTTTGATTCCTGGGTCAGGAAAATTCGCTGGATAGGCTACTCATTCCAGTATTCTTGGCTTTCCCTGGTGGCTCACCTGGTAAAGAATCCACCTGCAATGCAGGAGATGTGGGTTTGCTCCCTGGGTTGCGAAGATAACTTGGAGAAGGGGATGACTATCCGTTCACTATTTGGGCCTGGAGAATTCTGTGGTCTTTGTGACCATGGGGTTGCAAAGAGTCAGATATGACTGAGTGACTTTCACATAATGTACAGCATGGCAACTATAGTTAATAATAGTATATTGTAAATTTTAAAGTTGCTAAGAAAGTAGACCTTAAACATTCTCATCACAAGAAAAAAATTTTGTAACTATTTATGGTGACATGTAACTAGAGTTATTGTGGTAATCAGTTTGTCATATTTAAAAATATCAAAGGATTATGTTGTATGCTTGAAACAAACATGATATTATATGTCAATTGTATGCCAGTAAATAAAAAAGAAATAATAAAAGAAGTTGAAAAAAATTTGAGAAAATTAAAGATTCTTAAAAAGACTATAAAATGTTTTCATGGTATACCATTATAATTGATGCTTTCCCCACATTTACTATTGATTATTTTCCTTTAATAAAATAGCTAGTCCACTGAAAGATGGTGTGGACTTTGTTTTCAGCCAGTCTACTTTCAGTCAATTAGTCTGAAATAAAAAGATTCAAATTCTGTATAGTTGATTGGATTGGTAGTAATATTTTCTACACTGTAAAACACTACCTGATTATAAAGTATACTGATAGCTGACTAGTTACTTAATTGTCCACAAATTGGTCATCATGATAGTCACTGAAAAAGAACATTTTGGAGGAAAAGTCCTGATTCCTTATTTTATGTGATAAACAACTCTCCTACTTCACTAGTTTTAGTAAAGAAGTGCTTGCTGAGGTAGTGAATGGGAAGTAGGTAGTTTATCTTTTCACTGATAGAAAAATTGGGATAAGGACTTCAAAATTGTGGCTTTTATCTTATGGACTCTATTACAGTATGCTATAATTTTACCTAGAAATGAGGTGAGTTTGGATGCAAGTGAAGTTTTGATTACTGAACACTTACATAGTTTACATTTTATTAATTTTAAAAGGGGAATGATGGAAAACATGTGGAGAATAAAACTGATGAGAATTAGAAGGAAAAAAATTAACTCATAATTCAAAAAATTTTGAAAATGGAAAAAACAAACTAGATAATAAAACTATAATGTATATACATATATATAAAGTAAAATAAAAACCCTCAAAAACTCTACTAAAATAAGTTAAGAAGTACAAAATAGAAGTAAAAAAAATTCTGCTAAATTCCATATAATGCCTTGAAGAAATCACTAGCATATTATGTCGATGACCACTAGACATTATGTTTTCATCACTGAATGTTTAGTACCTAAAGGAGGGGTGGGTTGGGAAGCTTACTGGAGAACTAATCTTTAAAGAGTGTCAAAACATTATTAGGACATCAAAATATCTATGGAAACATCAAGATGGCTAAAATAGTATCACCATACTTCTCAGGAAGAATATTCTGTGAGGCAGAAAGAAATATTGGTTGTGGACTGGAAGATGGAATAAAGCATGGTGGATTCTCTTATGCAGTGGGTATATGTCTCTTGGCTCTTTGGCTTTGCTGAAGGAGATGTTCACCTATGGAACCAAAATGATTCACACTAAGAGGAGGTTCTGAGCTCCATCTCAGTCTAACCATCCAGAATGATCATCCCTTTCAATTTTCCCTCATGACATCCTCAGCCTTTATTCTTAATGTATCGTAAACAAATATGTAAAAAGAATCACTTTTTAAAAATACACTAGTGATAAGGACGTACTTGAGTGTCCCACTGTTCTTTCGCCCCCACAATAGATAAACATGGCTAAACTGGTATTTTCTGGTATCACCACACTGGAATAATTGAAGCATTTTTCAAATCATCTGGGAAGAAACCAGGTATTAAAGAGGCTGAGGGAAATTACATTTGCTTGTGAATGGTTTGATTCTATGACTTCATGACTTTATATGGACATAGGTTATGTGGGAATATCTTGACACCTCTAGAATGTTTTAACCACAGCTAGTTAAATTCTGGCAATAAGAGCCCATAAATATTTATTTTAGAATGTAGGATTTGTGAATGTGTTTGATAAACAAATACGAAGATAAGTGCAACAAAGCATGACTCAAAAAGCATTTATAGGTCAGACTGTTAGGATATATCAGGTCTCTGATTTATAAGGAGTAGCTAGAAATGAATTTACATGATAGAATACAGCATTTACTGCCTGTAGAGTACATAAAATACTAATACAATCTGTACCGGAGAACTTTATGTGACTTTTATTACAGGTACTTGGTTGTTTCTGTGTGCTTGACAGTTATCTTTTAGGGTCATTGTGATACTCATTTTAAAAATTAATACTCTCAGATCACATTTGCATCTAAGTATCAGGTAAATAACATATTGTGAAAGATTACCCTATTAATGAGAATGTTTTTATAAATGTAATAGCTATGAAATCGTTTTATGATTTGTCATCTAAGTAGTGCTATTAGAATGAAAGCTTATAAAGATGACTTATTCCTCGCTTTCTGAGC
>SJYT01002608.1:82321-154183 GCA_006410635.1 Cephalophus harveyi | reverse complement strand
GACTTATTCCTCGCTTTCTGAGCAAATTTTTCTCTTTTTATATAACTATGTGTTTTGAAAGTACTTTGCATAATAGAATTTCTTGGTCTAAGATTAATAATCTTATGTGTTTACTTATGTATTTAATAATAGCAATGTTATATTTGTATAGTAGTTTTAATGTTCTGCTTTAACATCTATTATGACATGCTGTAATTACAAAAGTCATACAAATAAATCACTTTTTAGGATAATTTTATATAGGCTTTTAAAAATATAAACATTGAGTCAAATGTCTGAATTCAAATCCAGTTTGGGCTTCCCACCTACACAAAAAACATATTACAATGCCTAACATTTATTGAGTACTCACAACAACTAGCCATTGCATTTTACATAGTTTATTCAGCTTAGTCCTCACAATGATCCCCGGCATGGGTACCTTTACTGTTTTCTTCTTTATAAGTTAGGAAATTGAGGTTTAAATAGATTAAGTAATTTGTCCAAGGTTACACAGCTTATAAATGACAAAGTTAAAGTAATGGATTCCCGGCCCACCTGATCCCAAACCCTGATTTTAATCAAAACATTTGATTTTATCGCTTTAAACAGAGTGGCTAGGAACATGGTTCCCACAGAATCACACTTTGTTGTCAGTAATCCTGCCTACCTGAAACCTAAATTGTGAACTTTATGGGAGCCACATGAGGACCTTAATATTTAGTTTATTTCTTATATCCACCACTTCCTTTTGGAAGAAGATTTGCCACAAGGTTTTGCCATAATCTCCATTCTAACACTACCATTCTAACACCAAATAGAAAATAAAAGTTCTAAAAAGAAGACTTTGTTTCTCAGTTTTAATGTTACTGATTTTTCACCCTCTAGTTCTAAATGAGAGAAGTTAGATTTAGAAGTATTCACCCAAATACATTTCAGGAAATTAGAGTCCTAGAGTACATTAAATAGGGCAGCCCAAGGAAGCACAGTGCGAGAAAGACATTCAAACACGGTGTGTGGAGAGCCGTAAAGACTGAGCTGACGCTCGTCTGAGTAGAAAATAAGGGAAGTGTAAAAACTAGAGGAAAGTTATGGGAAAAGGGATTGGATGAGCTGAGCAATTTAATTCTAAGGAGGCAGTTGTAAATTTGGCAAGGAAAGAAGATGAGCAGAGAGTAATTAACATAACCAGGTTCAACAATGTCCTAGGAACTTTGTATGTGTGTCTTGTGTGATTCACTGAACAACCTTGGTAGGCAGGAGTAAGCATCACTATTTTATAAAGAAGGAATGGGCTCAGAGAGGCAAANGACTGTGGCTCAGATCATGAACTCCTTATTGCCAAATTCAGACTCAAATTGAAGAAAGTAGGGAAAACCACTAGACTATTCAGGTATGACCTAAATCAAATCCCTTATGATTATACAGTGGAAGTGAGGAATAGATTTAAGGGCCTAGATCTGATAGATAGAGTGCCTGAAGAACTATGGCTAGTATGTGGTATTATATTTAGACCAAGGACCATCAGACTCTATAACCCATTCCTTTTCCACTGCCCTGAATATGAGAGTAGTTATGTAGTGCCTGTAATTAACAACTAAGTATATGACTATTACAGGAAACATGCAGGACTGAACATTAATATACTTTAGGTCAGCTAAATAAATGGCCAAAAATGTTCATACCTTAATAGAAATAAAAACAAAAATAGACAAATGGGACCTGATTAAGTTTACAAATTTTTGTACAGCAAAGGAAACCATGAACAAAAGACAACCTACAGAATGGGAAAAACTATTTGCAAATGATGCAACCAACAAGGACTTAATTTCCAAAATATATAAACAACTCTTACAACTCAACAACATAAAAACAAACACCCCAATCAAAAATTAGGCAGAAGAAAATTAAAAATTGAGCAGCCAAAAGATACAATAATCTCACTACTGGGCATATATCCAGAGAGAACTATAATTCAAAAAGATACATGCATCCATATGTTCATTGCAGCATTATCACAATAGCCAAGACATGGAAACAACCTAAATGTTCATTAACAGACAAATGGATACAGAATATATGGTACATATATACAGTGGAATATTACTCAGTCATAAAAATGAAATAATGTCATTTGCAGCAACATAGGTGGACCTAGAGATTATCATACTAAGAGAAGTCAGAAAGACAAGTCATTTATATTTAGGAATCTAAAATATGACACAAATGATCTTATCTATGAAACAGAAACAGATTCACAGACATAGATAGGAGATTTGTGGTTGCCAATGGGGAGAGGCGTGGAGAAGGGAATGACTAGGATTTTTGAATTAGGAAATACAAATTATTATATATAGAATGTATAAACAATAAGGTCCTATCATATTGCATAGAGAACTATATTCAGTATCCTGTTATAAATCAGAATGGAAAATAATATGAAAGATATATCTATATCTATATATACATATAGTATATAAATAGATATATCTATAGCGTGACTGAATTGAACTGATATATGTATATAACTGAGTTGCTTTGCTGTATATCAGAATTTAACATCATAAATCAACTATATTTCAACTGAAAAATGCTCATGCCTTTAAAATTTAGAAAACTATTTTAAGTTGTTCTTCCTATTAATAATAATGAGAAGCTTCTGTTCTTTGACTGCTATGCATTAGAAATTCAACTTGTTTGTACATCTGCTGCTGCTGCTAAGTCACTTCAGTCATGTCCGACTCTGTGCGACCCCATAGACGGCAGCCCACCAGGCTCCCTCCTCCCTGGGATTCTCCAGGCAAGAACACTGGAGTGGGTTGAAATTTCCTTCTCCAATGCATGAAAGTGAAAAGTCAAAGGGAAGTCGTTCAGTTATGTCCAAACCTCAGCAACCCCATGGACCGCAGCTTTGTACATCTAGACAGACCCATAACTAAAAAACTTCATAGTTATATTAGAATCCTTTATTTTCTTTTTCACGTTCAGTTGGAAGCCAAATTACATGAGCTTACTTCTAAAATGGCTCTTGAATTGTTCTGCTCCTTTCCATTCCCATATCTAATATTCTGGGAAATGTCACCGTCATCTCTTATCTAGACTGTCAGATGCCTGCCAACAAGTTTCTGAGCACCAGTCTTCCTTTACCCAATCTCTTCTCCTACCTGCCACTCTACTTATTAATAATTATTCATGACTCCCTCTTACAGGAAAATTCTAAACACCATAGTATGGAAAATAAGGCTTCTCACAATCCAGCCCTCTATTTTACCAGCCTTATGCCTCGCTACTTTGTTCATAAACAGCAATGTTTCTGCCCACCTGGATTTAGGTATTGTCATGAGCTTTGAAATTCTGAGATTTTTACCCTATTTGTAAGCCAACACATTTACCTGTAATAGTTTCATGAGTTTTGTCAAAAGACAAGAGAGTCTTAGGTCAGAGACAAAGGACTTCATTACTCACAAGAGCAATCGCCAGAATATGAGTGTGTTTTGTGTGTTTCTTGCATTGGTTACCGAAGTCCCAATTACCATATAGTGACTCACAAGTGCAGGTGACACCTGCACATGACTGGGCTGCATTTATAGAGGAGTGAAACTTGCCACTCCGAAATATCTCTTTGGTATGTGCATTATTTTCAGCTAAAAATAATCAAGGCCTGAAAGGCACAGAAAGAAACTTTGACCTTGCCCCTTGCCCCTTGAAGAATTTAAATAGAGGGCCTATTACAGGAATATAGCACTTACCAGAGATATCTACAATGTATATGGGCTGGGTGTGGAGGGCATTAACTAGATCAGATTCCACTCTATGTGGAATGATCTCTACTTAGCCCAGTAAAACTTTGTTTACCAAACATTTGCTTTTCCATCTCCATGTGAATTTCCTTTCTCACATTTGAAGTTCTAACATTCTCTTTTTAATTGAAAATAGTATTTAAGGTGAGGGTTTCAGTCATTTTTGTGCATTACTCAACCTTCCCAGGGTTTTTCTATGTATATATATATAACACTTCTATTTGTTTACCCCCTGTTTGTCTGTCTCATGTCAATTTAATTCCTAGACCAGTCTCAAGAACCTAGAAGGGGAGAAAAAAAAAATTCTTTTCCATGACAGCTTACAGGAGAAAAAAATCTAAACTTAGAGTTTTTAGTGTTTTCTAATGGATAGTTGTTTTTTTTTTTTCCCCCTCTGGAGCAATAAATTCATCTTTGTTTTGCTGAGCTATGAGTATGCCTGCACTTGGATCTGGAGAGAGACACCATATCTGTCTTTCCTGTAAGTTTAAGGGGAGTGGTGATCAAATCATGGTAGTAGCAGTCTGGTGAGGAATGGGGGACCCAGCAGTCAGTTAAATATAAGAATCTTGCAATAGTTTGGAAGATCTGTGCCAGTGTGTTTCTGTTCATGAGGAAACCTCTAGGATGGCTGATAAACCATAGGTCTTTATGTCCCTACCTCTCCATTAAGATTCTCATTTATTTTCATCTTATCCTCAACCAAATAACAGAGTTGCCACTCTCCTTCCACTGCCAAATATCAGCATGCCCGTACCTGTAGCTATAATGCCATGATTTTTTTTCAATTATTATCTCCTATTTGCATCCAGATCATTCATTTGGAAACATCAAATGCCAGAAGGACAAATGTTTTTTTTATAAAACTTGAAGAGAAAAGTTACACCTCCCATGTTGGCCCAGGTGGGCCATTGTGGAAGACTTGGCAGGCAGTGTTCTTAAATAAGTATTTATTATCCTTATAATCTAGATTCATGTAAGCCCAGGAAGAGAATCCAGGAGACTGAACCATAATAAAGCTTGAGGCCATTTTAAACAGGCTGACAGAGGTTATAGCAACCAGCTATTTGGGGTTACTGTTAGGTGAAATAAAGATGAATCATGTCCAGGAATGGTCAGAAGAATGATAGTTTCTTAAGATAAATCCATATGAATTCCCAGCTTTTTTAACCTGCTCAGTACTCATGAAGCAGATGAGAGGAAAAGATCCCTTTTAGAGACAGTTAGCTCCAATGACCAAACTGCCTTGATAACACTGTGGACAAGGAGGTGGTGTTAAGGGATGTAGAGTCAGAAATTCTTTTGACTTGACATTTGAGGAAGTATTTTCAATGCTCAGTAATATCAGATCCCATGGATGCCTGGAAGGTCTATCAAATAACTGGAATACAAGCCAACAATTGGGTAGCTTTTCCAATAAAGGTCAAGCATTGCCAAAATTAACTTGTTTGCTACTGCTGCTAAGTCGCTTCAGTCGTGTCCGACTCTGTGCGACCCCAGAGACGGCAGCCCACCAGGCTCCCCCGTCCCTGGGAATCTCCAGGCAAGAACACTGGAGTGGGTTGCCATTTCCTTCTCCAATGCATGAGAGTGAACAGTGAAAGTGAAGTCGCTCAGTCGTGTCCGACTCTTAGCGACCCCATGGACTGCAGCCTACCAGGCTGGTCCGTCCATGGGATTTTCCAGGCAAGAGTACTGGAGTGGGGTGCCATTGCCTTCTCCAATCTTGTTTGAAAAGGCAAAAATATAACACATGTTTTCAAGGACCATAATGGTAGGGGCAGAGACAAATGGTCTAAAAAACAAATCAACACCATATCTAAAAATGTGTCAACACTGGTGAGGTACTAACAATAGCCCCAAGAGGGCAATACAATTTCTGATGGATTTCATCTATTGGGAGTGAGAGGGAGCAATTCCCCTTATAATGTGTCCTCGCTCACTGTGAGACAATTGGATCAACTGCGGGTAAGTGCCACAGCCTTCCATACGTGGGAGCACATGTATCTAAACAAAGCATCTTTCATTTTGTGCTTAGTCTAGTATGACTATGGATGTTTACATTCCCATTAAGAAGATGGATCCACTGCAATCATGGTAATCTAAGTGGTTCAGGCTCTACCAGCAGCTTGATTCCTGTGGGTCTCAGCAGAGAAGTAGCACTTTCAGGAGTTATCTTTATGAATGACCCAGACAGTTTGATCAAAAGCCACGATTTGTTTTACAGTCTCAAAGAGGAGTATCTTTTATTTGCTTCTGTAGTTTTCCAAGACCAAATATTGGCAACAGCCCAAGAATCAGTCAAATATAACCAGATTCATCAAGGCTTGTAGTGATGAAAACAGCTTTGTGCTGTGCCCACTGAGCAGAACAAGTTTATCTCTTTTGGTTCTCGCAGATATTGAGTTGAGCAATTCAGCAGCTCAGTGAACAAATCAAGATTTAGGCTAGCCAAACCATCAGGGAAGCGGGCTTAGGCATTTTGGGTGATCTTGGTCAAGAAGCAACAGTGAGAACCAGACATGGAATAATGGACTGGTCTGAAATTGGGAAAACAATACATCAATGCTATATTGCCACCTTGCTTATTTAACTTATATGCAGAGTACATCATGTGAAATGCTGGACTGGATGAATCACAAGCTGGAATCAAGATTACTGGGGGAAACTGCAATAACTTCAGATATGCTGATGACACTACCCTAATGGAAGAAAGCAAAGAAGAATGAAAGAGCCTCTTGATGAAGTTGAAAGAGGAGAGTGAAAAGGGCTGCCTTAAAACCTGGCATTCAAAAAATGAAGATCATGGCATCCAGTCCTGTCACTTCATGGCAAATAGATAGGGAAACAATGCAAACTGTGACAGACTTTATTTTCTTGGGCTCCAAAATCACTATGGTTGGTGACTGCAGCCATGAAATTAAAAGAAGTTTGCTCCTTAGAAGAAAAGCTATGACAAACCTACTGGTGTATTAAAAAGCAGGGACATCACTTTGCTGACAAGGATCCACCTAGTCAAAGCTGTGGTTTTTCCAGTAGTCATGTATGGCTGTGAGAGTTGGACCATAAAGAAGGCTGAATGCTGAAGAATTGATGCTTTTGAAGTGTGCTGCTGGACAAGATTCTTGAGAATGCCTTGGACAGAAAGGAAATCAAACCAGTTACTCCTAAAGGAAATCAATCCTGAATATTCATTGGAAGGACTGATGCTGAAGCTGAAGCTCCAATACTTTGGCCACTTGATGTGAAGAGCTGACTCCATGGAAAAGACCCTGATGCTGGGAAAGACTGAGGGCAAAAGGAGAAGGGGACAACAGAGGATGAGATGGTTCAATGGCATCTTCAACTCAACAGACATGAATTTGAGCAAACTCTGGGAGATAGTGAAGGACAAGGAAGTCTGGCATGGCATGCTACAGTCCATGGGGTTGCAAAGAGCTGGACTTGGCTAAGTGACTAAACAACAACAACTGTGAATCTAGGGCTTCCCAGTTGACTCAATGGTAAAGAATCCACCTTTCAATGCAGGAGATATGGGTTCAATCCTTGGGTAAGGAAATGTCCTTGAGAAGAAAATGGCAACCCACTCCAGTATTCTTGTCTGGCAAATCCCATAGACAGAAAAGCCTGGTGAGCTACAGTTCATGGTGTGGCAAAGAGTCAGATATGACTGAGCAACTGAAGACACAAACAACAACTGTGAATCGAGAGCCCCACTGAGTCAGCATCTTTGATTCAGGTGGCAAAGTGGTGGAAGGGTCCCCCAAATGGAGGCAGAGTTTCCATTATTCCATATAAATCTGACATGCTGTGGCTGGATTGCTCTCTTCTTGGCTATACCATTTCTATTTCTGTTGGGTTCTTCTTAACTTGTTAGTCATTCAATCTAAGCTGACCCATCCCCAAAAGCTAATATTAGACCAGAGAGTTACAGTGCCTCCTCAGGTCAGGTGATCAATTTCAACAGGAACCTAGCAAAAAGTAATATCTGATTTTCAACCAGATGTACTGGCTAGTTATGTCTGGGAGGTTTCCATGTTTTGCCAGAGGTTCTAATTGGCTAAACCACCAGCCATAGAGATTTAACGCTCAAAGAGGTCATAAGAGTTGTGGGGCTCCACAGATACCAGCTCTACATGCAGGTCCTCCTAATCAGAAGATTCCCCATGGGCACTTTGGGATAGAGAAACACAAGCTTATATCATATAAGTTTGTCCCAACTGGTCCCACTCACAATGTCATACTTCTCTCCACATCTGTGAAAACTTCTTAGATCTTATTAGCTTGCAACTCATACAGAAAAGGGAAACCTGCGGAAAATCTTTGCCTATCATTACTATTTTCCCAAAACACCATCTACCGTTATGCTTTGCACTATGGTTCATGCAGTTTCCTCCATCTGATCCATACTTCTCATTTCTCCCCACCTGGCAAGTTTTGTCTCTTATAGAGCCCAGCACAGGTACAGCCTTTTCTGTGACGGCTTTGCTAACCACATCCACTGGGCATTAAATCCTTTTAGAAATAGGAAATTTGTAAATAATAGTAGTAAGTGAAGAAATGACACTTTTAAATCATTATTTTCTTCCCCAAGGGTTTATAATGTTTTACTAGTTTTGGTTGTGTGTATCTCTGGCTACATCTAACCTCTTTGTGTCTGTGTTCATCATCTTCTCTGAAGTTCCCCAGGCTATGTTGAAGGTCTAACTTAGCAGCTGCTTCTCTGGGGAACAGTTCAATCTGTGCTGCCTCACATGTTTCAGAGGCTTCCAGACTTCCTTCAGCAGTAACTCAATGTTTGTCTGTTGATTCTATTATTACTAAACTTCCTGTTCTACTGGAAAAGCCTTTCATTCACTCATATTTCACCATTTTCTAATGGTTTTCTTTTTCCCCATCTCAATTTTGTTTTTTTCTTTAAACCGGAAGGACCTCAGGATAGATACCTTTCATTCATAAGCTTCACTACTTGACTCTGTCCTGGCCAAATATCCACTTGGTATTTGCACAAGATCCACTGACTGACAAAACCTTCTTTCACTGATTCTATAGCATGGGAGTGACTCTCACTCACCTTTCCCTCCGGAAATTCTCAACTTTGAAATGGAAAGAACTATTGTTCAGCGGAATCACCAGAAAGTCAGCTGCCCTCAGGAAACAGCAAAACTGTGCTTGGTGGATGCATCCCTTGCCTTTATTTTGTCAGAAAACACGGGTTAACATAAAATGGCTATACATTCATACTGTGTGGTAATATTTTAATTTCTTCTATGTTTAACTCTTTGCCACATATTGCTGTGGCTTAAAAATATATATATAAATTCCTTTAAATTTATTTTAGAAATTTTATGTCATAAAGGAAACATCTTTGTTATTGTCATAAATATGCAGTATGCTTTTGATTCACCATAAAATTTATTTCACAAATATATACACTGAGTATCACTTTGGTCTTACAGGTGGGGAAAGAAGGTAATATGAATGATCTGTCTATAAGGTAATGTGAATGATTTGTCTATAGTTTTCTTCAAGCCTTCTCCATTTAATTGAGGGAAGTGGAGGGGGAGCATGTATAACTAGATAAAGGAGACTGGAATGTTTGCATCTTCTCAAAGATTACAGTAATTATGATCAACAAAGTAGATTTATTTCACTTGCCGTACATGCACTCCTTTTTTCCCCCCTAATTAGGCTTATCTTCAAAGGATTGTTTTAATAGTTGTGAAAGTTCACACTCTCATACCTTAAGCAAATAAAAACTAAAATTACTGATGAGTACAGAGTGGTTTTATGGAAAATGAATCTAACCCAAAGTTGGCACTGAATGCAGAAATTTCCATCATCTCGAGCACTGCACCCAGAGAGTCTGGGAGGGGTAGGGCAGGAAAGGGTGGAACTTTGACATACACAGCCACAGAAATTAACTCTTTCTGATCTCTGCTGGAGGTGGCAAAGATCTGTTCTACTAGTTGCTTCAAACATGCTCCAGAGACCTCCCGATATGAGGGCCTAGACTTCTACTCCTGGATATACTACTGAGTCAACTTTTTCTTTTTTTTTTTTTTAAGTTTCTAAATTGCATCCTTATCATTTCAAAGGCCAAGCTTATTTTCCATTAGAATGTAAGCACTGATGAGACAATAATGACCCTTGACAACATCCTTTTGTATGATAACCCTTTGAAAAATATTTCCAAATGACACAAAATTTCTAAAAAGGCTTAAAAATACAATTCTTTGTGGATAGGCTGGGGTGCCATCTAGTGTCACCTGTCATGTCTTCTTGTCCAGCAGTAGCCCATAAGCCTAGGTTTTCCATCTATCATGATATCATCAGAGCCACTGACAAAGAGATTGGGCAGTATTCTCCAGGAAATTCACTGGTGGCATAACTGATCAGTGAGGGATGTTGCTTATGACTCCCCATTTTTGCTACAACATGCTTGTTGGCTTGCACCCCAGGACTGATTCTCAGTGCTGAAAATACTGAATTCAAGAGTAATTAGCTTGCCCTGACAGCTTAAGGAGCTTGAAACATTTTGATTGGTTCCTTACATTTAAAAGTAGTGATTTTCCAAATGCAGACTCTAAATTTGTATTTTTCTATTAAAAGTCTAGTACTACAGGGCCTCTGAGTTCCAGCCACTACAAAAGATGGAGCTGGATAATATGTCCCTTTAGATGGGACATTCATTTATTCATTCAAAGGAGGACAGCCTACTCTGCATATCCAAGTATATGTCTGGACTAGCCCTTGTAGATATTTGAGTTTGACACAATTGAAGGACATTATCTCAAGACATTAACCTTATTTTTAAGAAAAATTTAACTGAAACATAACAGACATAAAATGTGAATGTTATGGTGTACTTCCCACTGAATTTTTGCAAACTAAATAAACCCATGTAATTAGCATTAAGATTAAAAAACAAACAATGGAATGTTATCAGCACCTAGAAATTCTTGCATGCCCTTACAGTAACTACTCCTCTCCCAAGAACACTATCCCAATGTCTAACCAGCTCTGGTTTTGACCATATTTCTTGAATGCTTCCTAAGTGTTTGAATTTACTATTTAATTTGATCCTTAAAACAACACTGGAAGGAGGTAGGCCTGGATATTTCATCAGCTAAAGAATACTACTTGGTTTATTCAGTGCCATCTTTGACTGCCTTCACCATGACGTTCCATATTTTGGGCAGTATATTTTGTGAATAACCTGGATAAGTTTACCTGTAAATCCTCCTTTCCTACTGAAATAACTTAACTTGAGACATTATGTAACAGATAATAAAACCTGACCCACTGAAAGCATGTTATTTCAAGCAGCGGGAGACTCTAGTATGGCCAAACTTCTCTTTCCCCTTAACCTTTTATTCACATTGGTGTTGGGAGGACTCCTGGGTGCTGCTCTGATTAGAAATGAAGAATACACTTGTTAGAACATTGGCTGCAACCGTAGGCTTGGCTCTCAAAGTTCATATATTACGAGGGTATTGTCATGCCTCTGAAAATGCACAAAGTGTTATTATACTTAGCATGAGCCTTGCAATACTTTCATATGGAGAATTTATTTTGATGAAAATAGCTCATTAGACCAGAAAATGCCTATTTTGTTTTCATTTCATTAAAAAAAATCTGTGCATGTTTGCATAGCAGGTAGAGTTAAAAACCCAGTATAGCAAGATGCTGGCTGTTTTTTTTTCCCCTTTCAAAAACAATAACAGAGAGGGGAATTTATATATAATATGGCGTAATTTACTTGAATATAATGAATGCATACAATTTTACATCCTAAAGTATTAATTATAGAGGTATTTATAGTAATTTATAATGCATTAGAAGATTATTTTTTTAAGAGAACTTGGCCAAAGCCAACGGTAACTCTAGCTCTCATTTATAATAATGGAATAACTGCACTGAAACTTGATTTTTTATTCTAATCGTATAATTGAAAAATAACATTTAACATACCCCAAACATGATGAACTCATTAAAAAGCTTTTTATTTGTTATTTTACAATATTCAAAATAATTACCTTGTTTTAAACAAAATTTTAGCCATTATTTTCCTTAGTTCTTTATAGACTAACAAATAGTAACAGAGTTGTTTCTTCAATTATGTTACTGTATATGTCCAAATAAACTGGAAATCTATTGAATTATAGTGCCCTGAAGTTACTATTTAAGAAACTCTCTATAATTATGAACTTACATGGTATTGTGGCTCTAGAGGTAATAGGCACTTTTTTTTTTTTTTTCTGTAAAAGAAGATGAAAGTTTTCCAGCGTTGGAATAAGGAAGCTGAATCAGTTGTTGAATAGCAGCAGGTAGATTTTATGGTGCTCCTATGGGAGGTTTTACCATATTTATTCCTACTGTACTTGCAACTCTCACCCTGTTCCTAGTTTTGTTCTGAGAAGTGGGTGCAGTGTTTCTCTGGTGATTCCATTCTGATCATAGTCTACCTATGTAACCTGCAGTGTAGCTGAAGTCAGACACTCAGGCAGGGCTTGATTAAAGGGTAACAAAACGGAAATGAGTTTCAAGAAGTAGATAAACTAAACTATTCAACTTATGGGGTAGAACTTAATTTCAGCTTCAATTTTACTACTAGAATACCATAGCTCTCTTCTGGGTCCCCACTTGCCTGTCCTTGTAGGACAGAGGCCATAGTTGATCACTGCTCCTTGGAAACACCTTCAAAAGCATCTGGAAGTCTCAAAGTCAATAGGAAGTGCTAGAGGCAGAAATAAAGCTTTTCTTTTTTTTTTCTTTCACTTCTCTTATCTAAGGATAAGAAATCACTCTTTTGTGAGTGATTGATCAGGAGACCTTAGGAGAAACCTTCAGTTCAGTTCAGTTCAATTGCTCAGTCATGTCCGACTCTTTGTGACCCCATGGACTGCAGCATGCCAGGCCTCCCTGTTCATCACCAACTCCTGGAGTCCACCCAAACCCGTGTCTATTGATACCATCGAACCATCTCATCCTCTGTTGTCCCCCTCTCCTCCTGCTTCAATCTTTCCCATCATCAGGGTCTTTTCCAATGAGTCAGCTTTTTGTATCAAGTGGCCAGAGTATTTGAGTCTCTCAGCTTCAACGTCAGTCCTTCCAATGAATACTCAGGACTGATCTCCTTCAGAATGGACTGGTTGGATCTCCTTGCAGTCCAAGGGACTCTTAAGAGTCTTCTCCAACACCACAGTTCAAAAGCATCAATTCTTCAGCTCTCAGCCTTCTTCACAGTCCAACTGTCACATCCATACATGAGCACTGGAAAAACCATAGCCTTGACTAGACGGACCTTAGTCGGCAAAGTAATGTCTCTGCTTTTGAATATACTATCTAGGTTGGTCATAACTTTTCTTTCACGGAGTAAGCGTCTTTTAATTTCATAGCTGCAGTCACCATCTGCAGTGATTTTGGAGCCCAAAAAAATAAAGTCTGACGCTGTTTCCACTGTTTCCCCATCTATTTCCCATGAAGTGATGGGACCGGATGCCATGATCTTAGTTTTCTGAATGTTGAGCTTTAAGCCAACTTTTTCGCTTTCCTCTTTCACTTTAATCAAGAGGCTTGTTTGTTCCTCTTCACTTCCTGCCATAAGGGTGGTGTCATCTGAATATCTGAGGTTATTGATATTTCTCCTTGGCAATCTTGATTCCAGCTTGTGCTTCTTCTGCTCCAGCATTTCTCATGATGTACTCTGCATATAGGTTAAATAAGCAGAGTGACAATATACAGCCGTTATGTAGTGCTTTTCCTATTTGGAACCAGTCTGTTGTTCCATGTCCAGATAAGGGGAAACCTTATCTATCCATAGAAGCAGGATAGAAGATGGATAGAAGCCTTTTCTATCCATTTTGGCTTACAGCCTCAGGGAGAAGTATTTAATACCATCCCTCTCCTTCACAATCACCCAAAAGATGCACATATTCAGAAAAGAAGACCTGGTTTGTATTTTTAACCCATGTAGGAGAAATCTTTCACTTTTTTCCTACAGTGAACTAACTTGTGTGTTCCTTGCTGTCCTCTGATGAGGGGACACATTTCACTTAGCAAGGGAAGAAAACTTCATTAGCCTCCATAAAAGGCTGCTGCTACTGCTAAGTCACTTCAGTCATGTCCAACTCTGTGAGACCCCATAGACAGCAGCCCATGAGGCTGGGATTCTCCAGGCAAGAACACCGGAGTGGGTTGCCATTTCCTCCTCCAGTGCATGAAAGTGAAAAGTGAAAGGGAAATCGCTCAGTCGTGTCCGACTCTTAGCGACCCCATCTGCAGCCTACCAAGAAAGGCTGGTCAGCTAAAAATCTTGACAAAAGATGAGTACTGATATGCAACACAGTCAACTCCGGTCGCTCTAGATTATTGCAGTTGATTCTTTGCACCAACATTCTCTCTTCTCTGAGGCCCTAGCCTCTGGGGAAAGTACTTACTTCACTCCCTGGCCCATGGTAAATGGGGGTCTTTCTGTGACCAGGTTTCCATCAGCTTTGTAGGGAGGTTCCTTAGATAAACAAAGTATATATGAATCAGGTCTCTTTTGATTGTAATTTATAAACACTCATTTCAGTCAGATTAAGAAAGAGAAAATCCATTGGTTTATACAGCTGGGAAGAAAATGAGGTAGTTTATTCTTTCATAGATGAATATTCAATAAGGACTAGAACATGAGACCCAAAGCTACCTGGTCTAACCTTGTTTCTATTAGTCTCTCATTTCTGCAGCTCTCTGCTTGGTTGCATTTTACGTATAACCTCTGTCAGTTCTGCTACTGAAAACAAGTTTATTTGTCTCAGTATCCATTTGCTTATTCTAGGACAGGACTTCTGGTTTTGATTATGTTGTTTTCAAGAGAAAAAATAAAGCACCAATTTATTATTTAATGCTCACTGAGGGAATGGCCTATCTAGATTGACTAAATAAGTATTCTATTAAAAATAACTACATGTATTCCAGAGTGGTAGAGATATGTAAGCATAACAACATAAAATACATAATCACACATCTATAATATATAGAAGAGAATTAAACATTTTTATTGCAAGTTGATTCAAAAGGTACTGCTGAAATCCCACTCCTGTGCATATATCCAGGCAAAACTCTAGTTCAAAAAGATACATGCAACATAGTTCTTGGCAGCACTATTTATAATAGCCAAGACATAGAAACAACCTAAGTGTCCATCAACAGAAGAATGGACAAGGATGTGGTCTATATACATATATATAATGGAATATTACTCAGCCATAAAAAGAATGAAATAATGTCATTGCAGCAACATGGAAGGACCTAGAGATCATCATACTAAAGTGAAGTAACACAGAGAAAGACAAATACCATATGATATCATTTATATGTGGAGTCTAAAATATGACACAAATGAGGACATCTACAAAACAGAAACAGACTCAAAGACACAGAGAAGAGACTTACGGTTGCCAAGGGGAGGGGTTTGGGGGTCGGAAATACTGGGAGCTTGGGATGTGCAGATGCAAACTAGTATAAGACTCTTGAGAGTCCCTTGGACTGCAAGGAGATCCAACCAGTCCATTCTGAAGGAGATCAGCCCTGGGATTTCTTTGGAAGGAATGATGCTAAAGCTGAAACTCCAGTACTTTGGCCAACTCATGAGAAGAGTTGACTCATTGGAAAAGACTCTGATGCTGGGAGGGATTGGGGGCAGGAGGAGAAGGGGACGACGGAGGATGAGATGGCTGGATGGCATCACTGACTCAATGGACATGAGTCTGAGTGAACTCTGGGAGTTGGTGATGGACAGGGAGGCCTGGCGTGCTGCGATTCATGGGGTTGCAAAGAGTCGGACACGACTGAGTGACTGAACGGAACTGAACTGAATACATATAGGTGGATCTCTAATAAGGTCCTACTGTATAGCACAAGAAATTATATTCAATATCCTGTGATAAGTCATAGTGAAAAAGAACATACACATCTCCAACAGAATCACTTTGTTGCACAGCAGAAATTAGCACAACATTGTAAATCAACTATACTTCAATAAAATATTTTTTAAAAAGATACTGCTGAACTTGGAGTCATCTGATAGAGAGGAGGCCAAATTCAGAGTTTACTTAGAACCAAGGTTCAATGACTATTCAGAATACTGAGGGGGTAAAGTTGTATATTCCTTTGACAAATTGAAGCACCTATCAAACAAAACTGTTACTAATAAAATTTTGGTAAAAACTTCCTGGCAGCTGGAATAAGTAGGGTAATCTTTAGAACAGCAACATTTTAACAGTGTCATCTTCCATCAAGTAAAGGAAGTAGCTGTCCCTGCCCACAGAATAAGACTCCACAGTATGCATAGCTCAGTGACCTGAGGTTGGCAGCTACACTGAGGCTAAGGTGGTACAGATGGAATGTTCTGAGGCATCTGTGAACCCAGTCAAACTCATGTTATCCTCCTCTACCCCACTCTACCCCAGGAACTACAGTAAGAGAGAAGCAACTCTCTCTGTTCACATTCTCAGGCTTGATGCCTTCTCTTTTGCAAGAGCAGATCTTTTCTGGCTGTTTACTGGGCTCCCCTGGTGGCTCAGATGGTTAAGAATCTGCCTTCAGTACAGGAGATGGGGTTTTGATCCTTGGGTCGGGAAGATCCCCTGAATGGCATCACTGACTCGATGGATGTGAGTCTGAGTGAAATGGCAAACTGTTCCAGTATTCTTGCCTGGGAAATCCTATGGACAGAGGAGCCTGGCAGGCTACAGTCCATGGGGTCACAGTTCAACACGACTGAGTAACTTGCATATGGATTGGCTAGAAACTCTACTGAAATTTAAGTGGGAAATAGGACCGTTGCACTGTATATTGTATTATGTATATTGCATTCTGTATACCTTCAAATGCATTAGAAAATGGAGCTCCACCAGGGTAAGGGGATGCTTACACTTTGCCCAGGGCAATCTGGGCTGGATCCAGCTCCCCTACTGCCTTGACTAAGTCTTTGTGCAGTGCACAGACTGCTCAACTGTATATTTCCCTCCCCTACAAAAAAATGGCGACCAAGAACTACACTAATTACAACCCTGTTTCAAAAAGACCACTCAATTCAATTTCATCTACTTATCAAATAAATTCTAATTACTTTCTAATTTCTGGTTGTCTTTTCTTTTTTCTTTCTTAATATTTAAACATGTTTAAAAGTAAGCTTTTCTTAAATTAAAATAGATCCCATTCTCAAAATAACTATAAAATAACACTACATATATTTAAAATAATAGTACAGAAAAGACAAAGAAGAAAGGAAAGTCTCTTTCATCCATGTCCCATCTTCTAGAAACATCCACTGCAGGACTAGGCACTGGGGTTTAATAACTTGCCCAAACTTTAACCACAGTGAGTAAAGGCTTAATGCCCATAACCTTGACTCAGGAAGTTGCTAAAACTCTACACTCCATTACCTCTTAAGCACTTTCCATCTCTTCATTTTTTTCCTTTGGATTTTTCTCAGTTATTGCCTCAGGAAAAAAACTCATCTCCCTTACTTTTATTCTCTCTTCCTTTTGCTGATTGAGAATCCCAGATGATCTCGGTCAAGTCAAGCAAGTACAAGAATAGAGCTAATGAAATAACTTCATTAAATAAAATGAGAGTTTTACCTTTTGTAGTGAAATTAGACAATATCAGGAAATCAATGGTATCAACCTTAAAATATCTTGAATCCTCTTCAGAATCTATAATGACATCTTTCACTCCTTTTATAATTAAAATTTTAATTTAATTTACTTAAGCACCAATGTTCAAGGGAAATTTCTTATTAAATTTTATTGTACTTATTTTCCAAATGTATAGCAAGTTTTACCTCACTTTATATGAATGAAATTGAACACTGCTTCAGACTTCTTTCTTAAACTCAACTTATCTTTTTAGAATATATAATGTACATAAAATATAGGATAGAATCATAAAAGCAGCTTTATTTCAACCTATTTGATTGATTTATAGAAAGTGCTTCATTGCTTTGTAGTCAACATCACATGCACTTCAGGATTATATTGTACTTAGCTCAATGCTTTCTGTGTGTCCTCTTATGCTATTACGTATTTAATTTTCCTATTGCATTTTGAAATTCTCAAGAGCTGAATCTTTTCTTGGTTTACAACATAGATTATGTTGGCTTATTTTTATGTAAGTTTAATACATTTTAACAAATGTTAGTCATTAGCCATCAGATGTGAAAATCTTTTCTGCAAGAGATATTTTTAATATAGTGATGTGACATATTAGAGACTTAGGATGAGTATTTAGTAGGTTTTACTAATTTTATTAAAAAAAAATCAGTGATAAATTTTGGGAGGAAATTGGGTAAAAGCTTCAGTCCAACTCTTAGCATCCTGTTCCTGATTCGGATCATGTCTAGCTTTTGCTTTCCCTTTGCACAATTAAGAAGCGGGGACCTAGGAAATGTTGATCTGCAAAGTAAAGTTTCCTTCCTTGAAGTAGAATGTGCTCTATGAACTGATACAGCATACTTTTCCAATTTAGCTGTGAAGTAGGGATGTTATTCATTACAGTTATTACTATATAGATCCAGATTAAATGTGGACTTAAGCTCAATTCATAATATTTAAGTTCTGAGTTTTTTTGAGGCACATGATTATCTCCATGGATTTAACTTTTTTCTACACTGTATTTTATGAATGTATGCATTTTAACTTGCATAAACAGTATGTTTCTTTAGATCTTATATTGCTTCCTTTTTTATTTTGCTTCATTTTTTAAAGATCGAACCATGTTTGCTATGTGCATTTCTAGTCCATTGCTTCAAAGCAAGGCTCCATATACATTCACAATATTTTGCTTATTTACTCCATTAGTGATGAACATCTTTGATTCCAACTCTGCCACCATCACTAATGTGACATGTTCTTCTAAGCAATTGTGTAAGAGATCCTCCAAGGATATACCCCAGAGACAGACTGCTGGGCTACTGGTTATACCACTCAGGTTTTCACTAAGTACTGCCAGATTGCTCTTCAAAATGACTGTGCTAGTTTTATTTCCACATTTTGGCTAACTCTTGGTATTACTCCACTTTCTATTTTTTACAAATCTAATAAATCTGAAGTGGCACTTTAATTTGCATTCATTTCTAGTAATTAGTCAGGTTGAGCCTTTATAAATACTTCTTAGCTGTTAATGTTCCCATCTGTGAATTCTTCCTTTTACTCATTTTTTTTTCTCTAAGGTTTCCTGTCTTTTTCTTGCACTTTTGTAAGAGTTCTTTTTAGAGTGGAGATATTCATCCCTAAATGAGTTTTGTCTTTAAAAGACTTCAACCTTCCTGGTCTGTCAATCATAAGTCCATGGTAACTAATGAAAAGAAATCCCAAATTTTAGTTTAGTTTTCACCTTGCTGAGCTTTTTGGATCTTGATTTAAAAAGTCCTTTCTAATTCCAAAGTTACAAAGATTTCCACCTACAATCTCTTTTATTCTCTTTACAGCTTCTCCACTAATTTTTCATGTGAAAACATTTTGTTGAACTAGAACAAATGTGATAATCTTTTCTTGTCTGAACACCTCCACGATGGGGTAAACAAAGCTGTGCCCTTGGGCAAAAAGTCCGTTCCGGAGTGAACGAGGTTTGCATATTTAACTTGAAATTATATTTAAAAAAATGGAAATATGAGGGAGATTTTTAAAAAAATCCTTTTTAATGTCTCGCTTTCTTAACATAGGAAGGAAAAATTGTGAAAAGAGTTTAAAAGTCTTGATCTGATTTTGTGCCAGGTATGAGAAGAGAGAGAAGATGGTCTTTAGTGCAATCAAACAGGTAGCCTCAGAGAGAAGTTCTTAGGGTAAATGTTTCTATTTGCTTGGGTCATAGGACCCTCATTATAGAGCAACTGTTAAAATATTAATAGACTCCTATTGTGTGAAGAGCAATATTATTTTCAAACATTTTTCATTCCTTCCCAGCCCCTTTTCATTTTGTGTCTTTCAAGCAGGAACACAAGCAAATACTTCAGTTGTTGCAGTGTTCAGGTTGTGGCTTCATAGGAACTCTGAGCATATGTTTTTGTCCTACATTTTTATTTTTTGTGCATTTGTTGTCTCTTTCGGTTCTTAAATTAACCTAGTTTATAAATTGAGCCCTATTTGTCTCTACTTAGTTTTTATTGCCTGAAATTTGTGTCAAAAAACTCAAAGGACATGGCCCCAGAGGAAACAACCTATTTCCCAATTTTAGATTTTAATTTACTACCAAATTTCTTGGATGCTTATTTATATATTTTATTTTTCAGATCCTACACCTCACCTTGGAAGTCAGGTCTGACAAGAATGTTTCCTGGGAGTATTAGCCTATGCCCTGGAGAGAATGTATATATCTATGGACTTTCATAGCTCATATGACCTTTGTCTTCTGAGGAGTCTGATTCTTTCATGCACTTGCCACTCCCAATATAGCCGGAACCCACGGGGCTGAGCCCAGGGAGAGGAATAGGGGTACTGATACAGTGACCTTCCAAGCCAGCAGTATACTCTCCCCTTATCGTCCAGCTGTGAGGAAGAAGTTCTGTAGCAGCTGCTTGGGATGAGTGCTGTGGTCAGACTGGCTTGGGCATGTGGCCTCTTTACTTGTCTGCTCTTTGATTTTTTTTCTTTTTGTAAGCACAGATGTGTGCTCACATGTAAGACAGCTGCTCAAAGGACATCTAGGAGTGAAAAGCAATTTTTATTCAGCCATTAGGATCAATTTCTCAGATTTCATTACTCTAGTAAATATTTATGGCATAACACACACACACACACACATTCAAAATCCTCTGATACTAATCTGGGTATTCTCTCAATAAGATTACTGTGAACAAGACTTAAAAAAATTAATATAACTATTCTTATGCTTAAATATACATTTTTAATCATCTCCCTCCTGCCAGGGCTGTTCCTATAACTAATTTGTATTATTGACGGGGTGTGGAAAGGCCATTCTGTTCATAAATATTTCACCAGCTTGTTATGAAACCTGAAATTCCTTCCAGAGGCACTCCTTTAGTTAAGCCATGATTAACAAAACTCACATGCATTGATTTTCTTACAACTTGGTCATCTTACTGCAACCCTGCAATGGAAGGGCACCACGTTCTGCATTAAGGATGCAGGAGGCACAGGTTAGGTAAGGTTCCTGCCCTCCAGATGCTTACAGTCTGGAGGATCAGGGCACATATACTGAAGATAAAATGATAAGAGAAGGGAGTATCTCTGTAGATCATTGCATCTACTTGTGTAAATCACTGCAGCTGTGTAAATCATCACATTTATAGGAGTTTAGAAAAAATCTCCCAGGGCTGGTCCTCAGAGAAGGGTTTTTGAATGCCTAGGCACTGGAGCCTGACCCTGATGGAAGGCAGGGCTTGGATAAAGAGAGAGAAGATAAAGGATATTCTAGACAAGGAACAAAGGACGAGGTACAAAAGTTAATAATGTGCCCTGGAAACAGAGGACAGAGCAGGGTGACTGGAATGGATGAGTTCACGTAAGAGGTTCCCGACAGGGAGAGGATGCTGCCGAAGACAAAAGCTTGTGTAACAGGGTCAAAAAAGTGGACATTTCTCATAATCTATTTTAGCTCTAACCTGTGAAAAACTGTTTTTTTAGAATACACGTAAATCAAAGAGAATCATTCTATTTATTATTTGAGCCACAGACAGAATTAACAAAGCTGTGTATGGATGGCAACAAGGGCTGCTCCCAAGCAAAACCGTGAACACATCAAATCTGTCCTTGATTCCCTGCTACCGTCTTTTTCTAGGAACCTAGTTTACTTCTCTATTTGCTGACTCTTCCACTGGAGATGGTCTGCCTAAATGCTCCTGGGGTTAGCCCACTGCTTATCAGAGAAATTTGGGGGGAAATAAACCCAGTCCCTAATGCAGCCCCATTGTCACTAGATTCTCTTAAACTGAAACCCTCTTGTTTGTCTCTGGTGTCTCATCTCAGACTTCCCTGTGCTCCACCTTGCCTGACCCCACTTCCACTGCATGCATCTGCCTGAACGTGCACTGTGCCACCTGAATCCTCAGTTACTCCTGCAGCCTCAAACCCTTCACATCATGCTTCTTTTCCTTTCTGGTCTCACTAGAGACCTAGAAATCTCTACAGTTTCCATGGCTGCTCATTACACAGAAGTTACTCATCCCTCATACTCCACATACCTTAGGGTGGGGGAATCACCCTCCTCCCAGCCCACTGCCCTTTTTGGGGTCATTTTTTTTCTAATCAAATAACACCTCTTGGTCCTTTGAGGCTCTTTATTTCCTTCTACCAATGTATGCACTACCAATCAGTCAGGTGTTAGGCCCGATTTACTGGTTTCTCTTCTAATCCAACTCCTCCCATCATCCGCAATGACTTTGTTGTTCACATGGATGTTTCAATCCAAAATTTATCACATTTTCTCTATGTCTTTCTTCCAGTGGACTTTATCCCCCATTTCTTTTAGGTACCCACCCCTATGACCACACTCTGGACATTGGAATCACTTGTATGCATTCCTTCTCTAGAAGAATACCTTGAAACCTTCCCTCTATGATTGCAACTTCCTGTCTTCCTAAGGCTTTCTCATTCTCAAGCTTCACTCTCTTAGACAGATCCAGTCCTTTCTCTGTTCTAGTGGTTTTCTATGTATTAGCCTACACTTCCCTCTCCTTTCTTCCCATCCTGGTTGGATGCCAGAGTCCATTATTTTAATTACACTATTGTCAATACACTTAGAACCCTTAAGCCACTGTTCTTCTATCTCATCCACTCAGTAAATTTTGAACCCTGGATCAATCTAACTATGTGCTTTCTTTTAAAAGCACATCAGTTGATAAAGTGTAGGAAAGTTCTGCTCCAACTCTGGTTCCATCACTCTTCTTTTGTCACTGGCAGAATTCTTCATAGAGTTGCTTGAATTCACCCTATGCCATATTTACTTCTCCACCTACTCCCTTTATCCTCTCTCTTCTCCCCCCCCACAGAATGAATCCACCCTATTGTAAAGACAAGGTTATTCATCCCCAAAGACACTTCTGAGCCCTCACCTTCCTGCAGCACTAACATTTTCACCTTCTCCTGCTTTTCCGGCATAGTGTCCTTCTGTTCTGCAATTCCCTTCAGACAATATTCAACATTGGATGTGGGCGCCCTTCTACTTGCCAACAAAATCTGTACCCGTACATCCACAATCAAACTTCCTTCCTCCCTCCTGTTGTAAAAGAAGAGGTGTTTCCTTCCTGTTCAAGGCTAGTCCTGCCACCTACAAGTCTGAGTCCACTCAGTCCCAAATCCAGGCATCTTTCTTGACTCCTCCTTACCCTTGACATTGTGGAGCATTGTGTCCCATTGCTTCTGCCCCCTTTCCATCTCTGGATTCGGTCAAAGCTCCTCATCCCCACTGTGAGTGCCCTGGGCCATTTTACCATTATCACATTCAAACTGCTATTCCAGCACCCTCCTCAGAGACCAATTTATTGCTAAGCTAACAGAAGCTTTAGCTGTAGGGTTCTGTTCTTCCATAGGCCTTTGCAAATGCCCCGTCTTAGACTGTTGTATTCTTTGTCTTATAGAGAAGCTACAAAATGTCTCAGCTTCATTATCTATCACATGTGGATTTGACCCCAGACCCTAGATGCTTTGTCACCTCTGGTATTCATCTGGACTAATCCTATCAAGCCACTCTCTTATTTAAAAACTCTTCAATGCTCTCTTATTGCTTTTAGGTTTTAGGGAAAAATTCCTCAGAACAACTTTCAGGTCCATTCTGACTGACTGACTATTGCTTTTCTCTCTAGTGTCACATTTTATGACACATTTTATGTTTTGGGAGTATGTTTACATCTACAGTGAGGTAAGCAGGGAAGGTTCTGTCTTTAAAGATGAGGAAAATGGAGCTCAGAGAGGATAAACAATCTTCCCAAGTCTATGGAATAAATGACGTACATTGTTGAGAGCTGGGCTGAGTGCTTCAGATTCCAACTGCAATTTATTTTTCCATTAGAACATGTATAAATGTCCTCATTCTGGGACCCTGCTAAAAACAGTGAAGTTTTTGTAATTTTGAAGTCACATATTAGTTGATAAGATTTTCACAATTTGAGTTATATGTAAACAAACTGTTGAATGTGTAAAAACTAATTTTTAAAAATTATTATATTTTAGTTACTATAGTAATCTATATTTGCATATTAACTCTTTATAGGCTGGCATATTTTAGGACATGTGTTTCTCAAAAAGATACATTTATACAGGGGATGGTTCAAGCCAGGATGCTTTCAGATCTATGTGAGGCCATCCTGATTTCAGAACATTGTACTGATCAAGACAGTCTAAATTTTGCTTGAACTTATACCATGTTTCTTCCTGATTATGGCACCTGACTTCTCTTTTCTTTCACTTAAAAAAACAAAAACAAAAACCCAATTTTAAATTCTTCTCTCTGCTCCTTTGAGATGTCAATCTTCTCTCCAAACATAATAATGTCATAATCTTGAATAAAGTCTATCTTGCCATTTTAAATAAGTGTTCCATAGAAGTTTCTTTTAGTGTTCATTTTGAAGAGCATTGATAAAAATATGGAAAAATATATCTGCAAGCAGAACACAGATACTGATCTTGGCCATTTTCATTTAATTTCACGTGCCAATACAAGTTTATCCTAGGTCTTCTCTACTTGCACAAAGAAACAGAATTTATGTATATTTCTCAAAGATCATATACAATATTCCAGAGTTCATTGATTTGTTTAGACCCCTGTTTTAAATGGATTCTGACATAGCACATCACTTTGTTCATGTGTCTCTTTACATTCTGCTGAGCATAGATTATTTTCTTGGTGACATTTTCCTTAGTATAAGAGCAGACAGCATTGTTTTCCTTGCTGATAATGCCTTGAGTTATTTTATGACATGGTTTCATTCGTCTCCACAAAAGCAGGAGAATATTGAGAAGGCTGGAATATAAGTAAAGGCCGTTCAGCCCACCAGGCTCTTTTCCTTTTAATGCACCCTGGAGAACATTTAATTGCTTCTTGAATGACCCCCAAGGTCTTCCTAGAATGAGCTTGTTGTCTTCTTTGTGGAGGAGACCATCCCCATTTCATTCTAACTCATTGTGACTTAATTATAGGATACATATAATAAATTGGAGGCAATCAGTAATCCTTAATCAAACAGGGTAAATTTGTTTCACATGCAAGACACAATGGGCCCTTGTGAAATAGATGGCACACTTTCATTTACTGCACGATACCCAGATTAATTAACTCACCTGATAGCTGTGGTTCCAATTTCCCAACTGCAACTCAAGTCTATCTTACGCTTGCCCTTCTTTTTTCTCTTTCTTATTATCATTCTATAAAACTGCTCTTAATAGACTTTCAGATTCAGATATTATCATTTCTCTCCACAGATATTATTTTTCTGTTATATAAAAAAAGATGTTTATGAACAACATAGTAATGTGTATATGTGTGTGTATGCATGTATATGCATACACACACATATACACATGCATATACACACATACATGCATGCAAATACACATTTATAAGAGAAGACACTAGAATGTATTCTGATATGGCATTTTCTTTAGTTACAGCTCTGTTACGAATCTGAGTTCAATGGGTCTACATCTAGAATGTTACAGTAATTTCTGCAAGCTTCCAGCAGTGCCTAATCACTCTCTAGAGCAGAGCTTTTAGCTGTTTGGTTTCTGCTGGCTGTTTTCCCTGAAAATTACTGTAAGAGATTTAATTGATTTATATTCAGTTATCTTGTAAAAAGTTGAGGTTTTTATTAAATGTAAGTGTCTGTTTAGTGCCTCTCATTGTGTATCCTGATTACTTTTGGTGACTCAGTGTAACATTTAATAACTATTAGTTTTCTTTTGGAGAGTTCTTAACCAGGAAACAAGAGTTCTTACAGCTCCATAGATAATTAACTTGAAGCTTGTCTCTCTCCTGAGAGACATCAAATATGTAAATGAGGAACTTAAGCCTTAACCAGACATGGTAAGGAAATCACTAAAAGTTTTATCACATGAAAGCTAAAATCTGCAGTTAAAAAATATATCAATATGCTTTGAAGAACTAATATATGCTTCTTGCTTAGGATTTGTGAAATTTATGGGCTTTAAATTCTTTTTCAAAGCTGCTGGAGCTAGTCAGATCTATTAACAAAAAACCAAAGCAGTTAATAAGGAAACAAGGGCAGAAAGCATATTTAAATACTGCACGATGTCTGGTACATGACTAGAGCTCAACACTGAATAAACTTGTACCAAATTTTTACTTTCCATTTTGCAAAATCCTCATTTGTCATATCTAACACTGCTTAAATCTTTTAATGATAACGCTTCTCAGAGCAAACCAATATATATCTTTCATCTGTTCTTATTCCTAAAGACTTAAAAAAGAAGTAAGAGCCATTCACATTTGATATTTTAAACTGAAAACCAATTCTCTTCATTTTTCTATACATATGCTTGGGCTATATATCTCAAAGAAAATATGGAGGAAAGGATCTTTTAAATTTCTATGCTTATTTTTAATCTGAAGAGAAAACATTCTATCATTACAAAAACTTTTAGTGACCTGGATAATATATTTTTGTTATAATTGGTGGATTATGTTTTCCTGAAACACAGTTGGAACTAGTGATTGGAATGGGTGAAATTGAAAAACTATTTGCAAATTCACAAGAGAATGATTTTCTCAGAAACTGAATAGTCTTTTTGTTTGTTTGTTTGGGGGTAGGGAAAGGCAAATCATTTGAAACTTTTAAAGTCATTTTAGTTGGCTTTCAATGGTGCATGCACTTTCCATGAAATGTACTTCTAATTCAAGTTTGCAGCTGGGTGCGCAGGTTGGTTACTGGATAGAGCAATAGGAATGACGCCTAACCCGGATCCAGACCTTTCACTAACTCACACCTGGCTGGATGCACCATGGCTGTGACAGGGACATGTGTTCCGCTGAGGCACAAAAGTCCACAGCTGCTGCGGCTTTTCCCTTTTCCCTCTGCAAGTCTGGGTCACATCACCCAGCCTCACCCAGGCTAGCTAGAATCAGGATTCGTACAGCATATGCATGATTGTCTGACTCTTAAAAGAGCACTTGGTCAGGAATAAAGGGTGTTTGTGTGTTTGATCAATTCTCCTCAGTCGGAATTTAGTGAATGCTTCCCAAGTCAACTGCAGTGAATCTGATCGCAGGTAAAATATCCAAGTGTGGAAAGGCAGAATTTTGAAAAGGCCACAGTCATGTTTTCTTTAAGATGAGAAAGCCAGATTCACTTCCTTTTTGCCCATCACACTAGTTTGCTACAATGCAGGCATGTGTATGTCTCTGTTTTCCAAGGGAAAAGATATAACCAGGATTCTGGTCATGACAACAATACAAATTTAATGGCAGTTAGTTTGTTTTTTTTTGTTTCTAGTGTTTCATAAGTACAGATGTTCTGAAGAGCTCTCAGTGGCCCCAGGCCTCGGATGGGTTATCTCTGTCTTGCATGCGCTAAAGCACTGCAGGGGGTGTGAGGTATTTCTCAGCACTTTACAGCCTCACAGGGGATATTGAGTTCAAATGCTTCATATTCACCAGTTTCTGTTGTATTTATTTGCTTCCCTCTTCCAATCTCTCAACATCTTTTAGATCTCAAATTTTCATAAGAACAACATCCCACATTGGTATGTACTTGCTTGTTCATAAAATTTGTCATATTCCTAATCTCACTTGATCCTTCTGCAGCACTGCTATCTCACTGGTTACTTACTCTTTTGCTTCTTTAGTAAAAGTCAATATCCAAACCCATTAAATACGTCTCCTAGAAGTAAGATGAACCATGTTTATTCTAAAAACAACAAAAGTGCCATGCTTTTGTAGACAAAAAAGAGGACTGGCTCTGTCCTAGAGTGGCAGTTGTGTGCCTGTTGCACTTTCACTATATGAGTTGACCAAAGAAAGTTTGATCATCCATTTATAAGTTGATTTGCAAAGAACTAGACCATTTATTCTTTAATTTTTACTTCTTTGGCTTTCACTTTTCAGTGTAATTCTAGAAGATGTATGATGGAGTGGCTTACTCCTTCTGAAGGAGAAAAATGTCAGATGAATAAACTAAAGATTTGCCCGGCTTCCTGCTAATTCATTCCTTAAAATGTTCCTTTTAATCGTATTAATGATTTTAAAACTTGCTACAAATATTTCTAATTAAAACTAAACAAGGAATTCTTTTAGGGATAGAAAAAGAAGTTTAGGGTTCAACATTTGGCCTTTAAAAAGATCATTTAATTGTTTCCCTCTACAGGAAAGATTTCAAAGCTTTACATTATTAGAATACTTGGCTTTTGGGAATACAGTAAGAGGATTTTGTTGTTGTTGTTGTTAAATTACTGGAACCACCCTTAATAATTCATAAAAGCTATATCATTCATGATTTAAGATTGCCTTAGATAAAATTTTATCTATCTTTTTACTATGAGAACATACTACTCAGTCACAGTTTTCTCTTTGACACTATTGAAAGAAAAAACACACATTGCAAATATATAAAATCTAAAAGAAGACAATAGAAATAAAAAAATATAAATGGAACTTAAGCTTACAAACTCTTGTATAGCAAAGGAAACCATAAATAAAATGAAATGACAACCTAGGGAATGTGAGAAAACATTTGCAAACAATATAAATGACAAGGGCTTAATTTCCAAAATATACAAATAGCTCATACAACTCAACAATAAAACAAAAACAAAAAATAACCAAATCAAAAACCAGGCAGAAGACCTAACAGACATTTCTCCAAAGAAGACATACAAATGGCCAAAAGCCACATGAAGAAAAATGCAAATCAAAACTCCAATGAGGTACCGCCTCACATCAATCAAAATGGACACTATTAAAATCTATAAATAACAAATGCTGGAGAGAGTGTGAAGAAAAGGGGACACTCTTACACTGTTGGGGAGAATGTTGGGAATGTAATTTGGTGCAGCCACTATGGAAAACAGTATAGAGGTCCCTCAGAAACTTAACGATAGAATTACCATATGATTCAGGATTCCCATCCCTGGGCATATATTCAGACAATAATATAATTCAAAGAGATACATGCCTATCTATGTTCACAGCAGCACTATTTACAATACCCAAGACATAGAAATAACCTAAGAGTCCATCTAAAGAAAAAGAGGGTATGGCACATATGGTCAATGGAATATTATTCAGCAATAAAGAAGAATGAAATAATGCCATTTTCAGCAACATGAATACAACCAGAGATTATCATACTAAATGAAGTAAGTCAGAAAGAGAAAGACTAATGCCACGTTATGTCATTTATATGTGTAACCTAAAGAAAGCACACATGAGCCTACCTAAGGTACAGAAACAGACTCACAGATAGACAGAACAGATGCAGTTGCCAAGGGGGAGAGGGGTTGGGGGAGGGATAGACTGGAAGTATGGGGTTAGAAGATGCAAACTATCATATATAGAATGGATAAACAGCAAGGTCCTACTGTATAGCACAGAGAACTACATTCCATATCCTAGAATAAACCATAATGGAAAAAATATAAAAAATAATGTGTGTGTATATATATATATTTATATAACTGAGTCATTTTGCTGTCAGAAGAAACTAACACAACATTGTAAATCAACTTTACTTCAATTAAAAAATAAAATATAAAAGAAAAAGGTAATTGATAACAAAAATTTATTAATTTTAGAATATTTGAGGGATTTGTAATTTCAGTTTTATTTGGCTATCTAAATAAGAATAGGCTTTGCAACTAACTTCTTTGGTTAAAGAGACACAGAGAAATCATGGATTTGGGAAGAGATATATTTTAGAATATTTCCAGGAAAATTTTAATTTGTAGCTCTTTAGTGAATTGGGCTTCCCAGGTGGCACAGCAGTAAAGAATCTGTCTGCCAATGCAGGAGGTATGGGTTGATCCCTGGGTTGCAAAGATCCCCTGGAGGAGGAAATGGCAACCCAGTCCAGCATTCTTGCCTGGGAAATTCCATGGACAGAGGAGCCTAGTGGGCTACAGTACATGGGGTCGTAAAGAGTCGGACACAACTGAGCACACAGGCACAGTGAATTGTTTACGATAGCTAAAGGTATTTAGGCAATAAGGACTAACTCCATCCTTAAGTAAAAATGTAGCTATCATTGTCTATCCTGTTTCTTCCCTTGTTTTTTTGCTCAGGGTAATAATTTGCAAAGGTATTTGTATTTTGATAAATGGACAGATGAAACAATTTTTCCAACTCCTTTTAACGCCAAGTCAACTGTGAAAATGATGAGTATAACTACTCATGTGCTTATAAATGATTTTATGATAGAGAAAATAAACTGCTACAGGTTTCAGATTTAAAATAGATTGCAAAAACCTTAAATTCAACCAAACATATTTTGACATTTATTTATTGTTGCAGTAACCAAGTCAACTATTGGGGAACATGCTTGTTTCAGGCAAATAGGAACTTATTAATCAAGTATTGAACACACATTGTTTTAGCTACAGAGTCACGACAACACTGCAATGGATGCAGTCTTGTTTCTTGGGGTTGGCTTCTCATGGATGTCTTTCATACACACTCAATATTGTGCATTAGTCAAACAGTATTTTTTTAATACACTATGATTTTAACTGGGGATTTATTCAATAATTTTGGTTTTAGAGTTTGTTTTGTGTGCAAACATACTATTTCTGATTTAATTTTTTCTGACACCATGCCTACTACATAGAATAAAAAAAGTGTAATTGTAGTTTTGTCCTTTAAAGCACAGGACAAATAAATGTCAAAATCAAATGTGATGTCCCCTAAGGGAACACACACTTCAGTGATGAAATATTCTTCCTCACTTCCCATTGCTATTCCTCTGAACACCCAGGTGAAGCTGCCTCAGGACCTAATCAAATGCTCTAATTTGCATATAATAAAAATCCTGCCATGAGATTTTAGAATGTTCTGAGAAAAAGTGCATGACGTCTCTAAGATGGTAAATTAGGAAGATATGTATACATCTGCTCTGAATCTATAGTTTATAAACACTCGGAATAGTTTGACTGGACTGAATCTGATATGAGCAACTGCTTATGTTTTTGACGGTTAATTGTCAGTTTAATTCTCTGCCTACTAAAAGATCCCTCGAAGTAGTTACTGCTATTTCCTACGTTCCTTGAAAATGCTGCAATATTGATAAAATGTCAGACTCCTTCCTGGGAATGATGGTAACAATCAACTTTGCAAAGCAATCATTAAGGTAGCTTTAAAAAGACAGCTATAGGAACAAACAGTTTCCCTGGGACTTATACTTACATCATAATAGCACTTTTGTTTTTCAAAAATAGCAGTTCACATAGTAATATAAAATTTTCTCACCAGACTCATCCCCAGTCCAAATTATTTTTAAATAACGTATTTTTCAGGCATATAAATTGTTTTTGGAATAAATTTTGAACTTTAGCACCCTGGTTATTTTAATAATTTCTGCAAATTTAGCAGGTGGTTTAAAAAATCATTTTGCAATATTCTTTTTTTAATCAACAGAGTGAAATTGAACCTTTTTTCATTACTTTTAGCATCAAATTCACAAATATAACATATTAAATTTCTGTTCCCTAATCCTGACATTATACACAGAATTTTGAAAAATGTCTTCTAGAAATTGTAGAAACTAGCTAGGCATTTGAAATGCTCTGATTTTTTTTTTTTTTTTATAACATTATGAAAAAGCTAAACCTCTTCTCTGTGAAACTGAAATACTCAACTGGTAAAAGAATATACTTGAATTCTGAGGTAATCTCATGTTATGCACTGTTTTAGAGAGAGACCAATTATTATCGAATTTGACATGGGGCACAGTAAAAATTATTTGATTTTATGCAGCCACAATAAATATTATTGTTTTAAAGGAAACAATAAATTACAGGGAATGATTTGCTGTTGGAAGGCCATTTGGCTAGAAGGAAGAAGGCTTAACTAAAACACAAGGCATAGAAGTTAGCAAAAAATTTCCTGTCTAGGTTAAAATTAGAGAAGTAACTCAAGTTCATTTTAGAAATTTTTTACTTTGAAATTTTTGAAAGTACAATTGGTTCTTCTTTGCCGACACCTTATCTGGAGTGAGAATGGACTAATGTTTAACAGTGTGTCAGAGGACTTCCAAGCAACACATTTCATGTTATAGGAATTCATTGTTCTGCAGCTCAAATTATATCTTCTGTAAAGTAACCATTATGTAGACTAAGATGCTATGTGAAAGCAAAAATAATTACAACAGAAAGAAGAAAGATTTATATGTCACCCAATAGCAGTTCTTTATAAGAACTGTTGGACTATTTTCAATGACCACTCTTCTCAGTCAAAAGAAACAGAATGCATAGATGTAGGGAATGAAGCCACTGTTCTTTATCACATAGAAAGAAAGTAGAGAGAGAAAGGTGTGGATTATGTTGGGGGTTTTTCATTCTAAATTACAGGACTGAATGGCAAAGCCTTCAACTCAGAGGCCTGAGGGTCCAGCAGAGCAGACTAGAGTCCCAGTAGGGTAGAGATGATGCCTGATTCATCTGTCTACTTTTAGAGCCTGCAAGGGGCCTGTAGTATATTAGTCCTTTCAGCAATACTTGTGGATGAATGAACAAAGTAAACGTTGATTGGTCAGGGTTCCTGATCTTTCCGAGGCTGAGTGCCCTGTTTCAAGGATAGAAGTAGTATTTTTATTTCTTAAGGTACAGAAAGACACATGAGTATAAGGATTTCTTATAATGATCGTACAGCTATTCAGTCTCCTGGATGGAAAGTCCTCTCAGATGGTCAGACATCAGGTGGCTTTTCTGTGGTCATCTTCCTTTCGTCCTGAACACTATTAGGTATTGCACTGCTCATCTAAAGGGGGAGGGGTGTGCAGAGGGACTGATCACTTTTTTCTCCTTTCACCAAATGAAACGATGGAGTGTAGCTGCTGACAGCACTGGTTTCCCATCAGGATGTGGTTATCTACTGCCTTGATGACTTCCTTCTCCCTGAGGCTACAAGTAGGAAGTCTCTTGTTCTGTGTGTCTCCAATATGACAAAAAAAGTTTGGTATTTGTGACAGTGTTATTACACAGAGACCAAAAGTTAGACTCTTTTAAGCCCCTCCCCGCCCCCCAGGTTTTTTTTTAAATCTGAATTCAAGTTTTTGCTTTTTTCCTTGTTTCATTATATCACTTTCAATCCTCTCTCATCCCATTTCTACTGCTATCTAGGATGAAGGAACATTTTCACATGATTAATCTGCTTTGGAAAATTATTTACTTTGGCTTAACTAATAGAATTCCATGAAACTCCTAGTGAGATAGTGAAATTTATACAACTTATTCTGCTGAGATGTTGCCTTTATATACTATAAACATCTTCTGAGTATATACTTTTGAAATTGGGTTTGGCATATTTGAGACACCTAAATTTGGAAGCCAGTACTTGGCTTTTATTTATTTATTTTTTGATGCAAACCATTTTTAAAGTCTTTCTAAATTTGTTACAATATTGCTTCTGTTTTATGTTTCAGTTTTTTGGCCACAAGGCATGTGAGATCTTAGTTCCCTAACCAGGAATCAATCTGTACCCCTTGCATTGGAAAGTGAAGTCTTAACCGCCAGACTGCCAGGGAAGTTTTGATTCCTTTGATTCTTTTCACAATATTTGCATAATTTCCACACTTCCTTAGGCTTTTACTTTTATTCTATAAGTTTATTATTTATTTTCTTCCTCTAACTTCTTGATGGGATTGTCTCAAAATTCATGAAAAAAATTTTCTTGGATATTATCAAGAGTTTAAGCTTTTTCTTACTCATAAAATGTTCTGCCCTTTTTAGAATAACTTAAACTTCTTGACAACTTTAAAATCCATGGTTTTACAATCATTCCTGAGTATATTTTCTCCTTGACACTTTTCTCCACATGGTAGAAAAGTAGAGCAGTAATAAATGGTGAGAAAGCTTAACTGCAAATATGCCAGGTTTTATTTTTGGGTCTGAAGCTTATAATATTTTCTCAATTAACATTTTTGACTGATGCACCTTTTAATTATTTCATCAGTTGATGAATCAATTATTAGCTCTTTAAAATACCAAAACCCCTTTCCCTAATCTACTCCATTAAATGTCATATTCTTTTCCTGGTGATAAAATTTTCTGTATTTCATAGTGTTTATGCCAAATTAGCCAGGACTCAAGTTAACAATGCTCTGTGTGTGTGTGTGTACTTTCCAACCAAAGGTGCCTTTACTACACTGCTATTTCTTTGTCATTATCTAAACTTTTGAGAAACAAGTTTGCATGTAATAAGGACTGAAAAATGTGCTCTCAAATGTGTCCATATATGATTATCAACCATTTTCAGGATAAGGACTATTTTTAAAGGGAAAAACATAAAGGTAGGTAGATTTTTGCATGCTCTAGGAGTCACAGGAGAAGGCAATGGCACCCACTCCAGTGCTCTTGCCTGGAGAATCCCATGGGCGGAGGAGCCTGGTGGGCTGCAGTCCATGGGGTCGCTAAGAGTCGGACACGACTGAGCGACTTCACTTTCACTTTTCACTTTCATGCACTGGAGAAGGAAATGGCAACCCACTCCAGTGTTCTTGCCTGGAGAATCCCAGGGACGGGGGAGCCTGGTGGGCTGCCATCTATGGGGTCACACAGAGTCGGACACGACTGAAGCGACTTAGCAGCAGCAGCAGGAGTCATCACTCATGCATTGTTCAAGGGTCAACTGTGTCACACATATGTCAAGGGTCACACATATGTATACACATACATACACACAATGACTTTATTATGCTATCTGTGGTTCATGCTTGGAAGACCTTTGGCTAAAGGGATTCCCTGGAATCATCTCACAGCTCCCCTAACTCCAAGGGGATAGCAGCCCACAGGAGGGACACTACAGGTTTAGGCAGGCCCATAGCAGTTAATTTATCCCATTCTGCCTCTGTCAAGAGAATAGGCCACTGGGAATTTGTTGATTTTTTTGGTACCCATTTGGTCTGACAAACTCTATAGGGGAAAAAAAAAAGAGAAAGAAAGAAAAGTTTTAAAGCAATGGCTTGGGGTAAATCTGGCTGTAGGATAAGATGGTAGCCAGAGTTCCTCGACATTACGGAACATGATTTTCACAATTTTCAGATGTTTTCTTTTCTCCACATGGGAATATCTAATTATTTCTTTTCCTCTAGACCAGTCCAATTCTGGTATTCAGAATACAGAAGAACCTGTAGCACTTCATATTCTGGTTCAGTAATTATTTCAAAGTTGGACATGGATTTTATTTGGTGAGGATCATGTAAACAGACAATTTTAGACTTCAGAGCTACTTTCTCATGAGCTACTCCTTGGTGCAACTGATGCCACATAACTATTACTTGGGGGAAGAAACTGTAAGTTGAAAGGGTCAGCTGATTTTTGCCATATGCACTGGCAATATAGGAAGAGGGTCCTTTAATTATTTTACTACATACTTGTTGAGTATATGCTAGTACAAAGTAGTATTAGATCATGTAGATTTGGGGTTTTAAAAAGGCATGGCATTCTCCTCAAGCAACATAAGTCTCATGGGGATATGGACATAGAAACAGACAGTTATGATTACTTGGAAGCTTTCAACAGAGAGGCATATAGAGCTTGGGAAAATAAAAGAAGTAATCTTGTGACCTATTCCATCTACTGACCAACTGATAAAATTAAAGATGAAGAAATAATTATCTGCCATGTCAGGTCTCTTTTCAGAATGTGTAGGTGGCAGGAAGTGTCTGTTGGCTCAATTATAGTGTCCCTTGAGTAGAAAGCTGAGTTTACTCTCCAGTAAAGGACTGAGTTTCAAAAGCATTCCTGAGTCACAACAGTGACTTTTTTGGGGGCTAAAGTTGTCTTTATTACCACATATTGGGCAAAAATACTTAAAAGTCAGATCTCTGATAAAAATACTTGTCTCCAGGATGTATAAAAAACTTTAAACTCGGTAAGGAGACAACTTTATTTTTAAAAATGGGCAAAAAATTGACACAGACATTTCATCAAAGAAGATATACCAAAAGCAAGCAAGCAGATGAAAAATGCTCAACATAATCATAAGGAAATGCAAATTAAAACCACACTGGGATACTACTACATAATCTCTTAGAATACCTAAAATTAAAAATCTGATCATACTGAGTAATGGTGAAAATGCAGAGGAACTGAATCTTTCATATACTTCTGTGGAGAATGTGAAATATTTCAACCACTTTGGAAACTAGCTCTGCAATTTCTTAAACAGTTAAACATGTATGTGCTATATGATCCGGCTATTCTATGTTTAGGCAATTTTCAAAAGGAAAATGAAAGCATATGTCTAAATAAAGGCATATACATGAATGCACATGGGGAGCTTGATTTAGCTGTCCCAAACTGGAAACAAATCAAATGCCTGACAACAGGAGAATGAATAATGTGGTACACCCAGAAAATAGAACACTACACAGCAATAAAAAATACATTGGTGATATATGCTACATCATGAATAAGTCTCAAATTGTTATGCAAAGTAGAAGAAGCCAAACAAAAAAGGATACACAGTATATAATTTATATAAAGCTTGAAAAATTATGAGCTAACATGTAGTGACATGTTTATGCAAAGCATTTTATTTTTGGCATCTAAGAGGCATTCTTCGGAACACTTTGCTACTTAGAATCCTGAGAAGAGTGAATGCTCAGGAAGGGGTGAGGACAGAAACTATAAGGGGCACATGGAAACTTTAGGGAGGGATGAGCATGTTAATCACCTTGATTGTAATAATGGTTTCACCAAACTACAAATATGCCAAAACTTATCAAATTGTACCCTTTAAGTATATGCAGCATATTTTTATGTCAATTATAAATCACTAAATTTATTTTTGTAAAAAGCAGCTAGAGCTTTGTTGTTATATTAACTGCCCATGTTTGAAAAATGGGAGTAAACAAAAAGGATTTTATAGGAAAAAAGGATGTAATTTTCTTTTCTACCCTCTGTTTTCAGTAGAATATGTCAATGGCATAGCATGATTGGTGACACTGGTCAGTTAGATTTCTTGAAATGCACAAGGGAAAATCAGAGATTAATATATTTCTAAATGGGAGCCTCTACGGTCTTTGGCAGACTGGGAAATCCATTTTTATGGAAGCTTTCACTGCACTCAATACATCAGAGATTAGAAGTCTTAGCTACCTTTTATTTAAAACATGTTTGCTTAAATTACAACAAGTTATTTTACAACTAGACACATGAATGCCACATGCTAAGTAAATTGTACATTATGTAGAAAGTGTTTAAAAATACCCTGAAGTTGTGGAAATATGAGATGCATATAGAGAATGATAATTTAAGCAGTTTCAGTCATATCACTGATGTTAAACTGAGCTTTCTGTAGTTTTTGCAGCAGAAGAGACATATGTCTTGAATGTATTTTAAATATATGCCAAAGCTAACCCTTTTAAGGGCATCATTGAATTGATAATTTCAAACAGTTTGTCAAACTTAGATATGTTCCAGAGAGGGAAGAAAAATTTTGAATGCATCATTTGGTATATTTTATAATGTCATTTTTGAGGATTCATGTTTACTTTGACTGCCTGTCCCACTGTACCCAAAATATGAATAAATAAAGAGGAACACTTGGTTTCTATGTCTTTTTCCTGCACAGCATTGAATGAGTGTTAAAGCTAATATAGTTGGATACAAGTCATATCCTCCAGTCATCACTTTGTTAATTTGATAATTGCTAAATACTGATCTTAATGAAGTTAACATGCCTGTTATCTGTAACCATAAAACGTTCCTGATATAAAACAGTTCCACTGTAAATCAAAGAAAAATTATATGGTCACACATATTAACATGTAAGGTGGTGAACAAATTCAGTTGAATTACATGACACTGCCAGCTCTGTACAGAAAATTCTAATTTTGTGTAAAAGGTCTTGATTTCTAAGCTCTTTACTTGTACAAGAAGATTTAATTTATCTGTTATTTTATGAAGCATTTTTATGTGTAGAAAAAGTGCTACTTGTTTGCAAACGCTGGTTATGTGGCATTCTTACATGATTTCATGCTTTGCTGATGGAAAATTAGACCCTTGTGTATTATAAAAGAATAGAAGATAGCTATAGAATCAGGATGCAATTGCCTCAGGACATTCTGTTGACAGCTAGAAATATATACAGACAAAGCAATGTCACTGGATGCTAATGTGAACTATACCACTGATGAGTACTGTAAATCCCTCTAAAAGGAGAAGCCCAAATCCTTTTACTGAACTGGGGCTTTTCCCTTAAACTTTGACTACTGAGGTAATTTCTACACTTTTGTACAATGAAACCATAATGAATATTTTATAATTACATTATGTCCATGAATTCATAAATATGATCCCAGAGGCTGATCTATCTTGATAAAGCCACATATAGATATAATTCATTTCTGTTATTTATGTATTAGACTAATAATATGGTGTCTTTCATGCACACTGAAGATGAATCATTCATTTCTTGGATTAGTTTATACCATGCAAGTCCTTACATGATAATTTCCTTGTCTGTTAGAATTTTTCAATTTTCTCTAATGTGAAATTGAATGAGAGGTATACTGTAATTTAACAATAATATGTACAAGTAATAATATCTCTAATACCACCTTCTAAGAAACTCTAGTAAGAGATGTCAAAACAGCCCTAGAAGCGACAGTGTCTCTTTTGGTCTTTTTAACCTTCCAAGTCAATGTTAATAACCATCACAAACACTCCATAGAGTAAACCTCAGTGCAAAGGTGTGAATATGAGGCCAGTGAGCCAAATTCTAAACGGATTTCCTTGTCTCATTCCCATGTGAACCTATTTACCTTACATTTCAGAAAGCATCTTGCTGCCTATCAACATAGAATGAGGATAAATTGATCTTGACTTCTTCAGCTCTATTTCCAGAAGTCTGTTATACTGTATAACTTGTGGCTGAAATATTGGAAGTAACAAAAAAATGCACAGTAGTCAGATCTAGAGGTCTTCTTTGGTAATATTAACATTCTTGGTGGATTTGGCACCCAGAGCAATTTTCCATTACAATCCAGCTATAATATGAGCAGAAACATTTTCTTTAACCAAACAATTGTGCAGGCAAGGCTGTGTGTAGTGTTCCTTGAAATGAGTCTGAAAAAAAAAACCAAAAAACAAAAAACAAAGCCCTTCCTTGTTTCTTCTAATTGTCACACACTGAAATGAACTGTAAGTGAAACCTGGTAAGCAGAAATGTCAGGACTATTTGGTTTTTCTACAGCAACTGCTTCTTGGTAGTCAGAATCAAAGCTCAGTATTCTGCCAGGTTTAAGAATTGACTGAAAAGAACACAGAACAGTCCTTGAAAATCAAGGCAATTATTCTGAGCAAAAAGACTCTGGCCTAGAAATCCTGATGGCAGTAGATGGTTTTGGAATTTTTGTTTGGGGCGTGAATAACACAGATGAGCTAGGATCAGTTCTTCACAAGAAATTTCCTTTGTTGCTATCCTAGGCTGACCCCACTTTGTTAGACCGCCATAGACAACTGTGGGAACGTGAATTGAGCAAAATGAACAATGAACCACAAAACCTCCCAGGAAAGAAGATCAAGGGTCCCAGCGAGCATTATTCCCTATTTGAAATGAAATGATGCACTAAAACAGAATAAGGACTAAATGTACAAAACATTCTCAATGTGACACAGTGGAGTGCTTAAAAATAAATATAATTCACATGGTTTGTTTCTATTTCAAATAAATCGCCTTTTCTAGATTAATTTAACAAATAATCTTCCCGGTTCTAAAGAGGGAAAACAGTTTTACTAAAAATAATAAAAATAACTTTATATAGAACTAAGCAGGAAGGAACCAGGCTCATTAACAGTCAAATAGAATGATTTTACCTGTAAAAATATCTCAACACAGAAGGAACAGGTTTGCAAACAAAAATGAAAGAAAGATGACACTGAAGAGTTTGCACATAATCTCCTGAATTTGTCAGTTCTGTGGTTTTAAATGATGAGACCGTTAATCAGGCCCAACTGAAGAAAACTTCAAGTTTTCCCTAAACTGAGTCTTTCTGTGATGACTGACTCAACCACATTGAGGGTCTTCTCATCTCATGGTAGTATTCTTAGTTTTTAATCCCAACTGGTATGCTGCTCTACTTGAGCTCTCCAATCCTTATTTGAGATAATCCCCTCTTAATTTTCTCAAAAGAGTGTATTATTATGTCAACTTTGTTAAAAACATGCCAGTTACCTCCAGGCAAAATTAAAATCACCTCATTCAAAAGTCAAAGCCCTCCATAATCAAGCATAAAGTTCTCATTACAAGTTCTCTTTTCCTCCTCTGAAAGTGAAAGTAGCACAGTCATGTCTCACTCTTTGCGACCTCATGGACTGTACAGTCCATGGAATTCTCCAGGCCAGAATACTGGAGTGGGTAGCCTTTCCCTTTTTCAGGGGATCTTCCCAACCCAGGGATCGAACCCAGGTCTCCTGTATTGTAGGCAGATTCTTTACCAGCTGAGCCACTTTTCCTCCTGTTACTGCTTTGATTGCTGGAGCTAAAAGCATTTTTCTTGCTTTCCAGCTTTTGCTTTAGTGACAGTCTCTTCAATTTGCCCTCTGGCTTCTCTGCATAAACAAATGATACTCTTTCCATCATTCAGTGAAGAACAATATACCTACTGTGTGTCGGACCTGCATGAGTGAGCGAGAATACAGTAGCGAACAAGACCAACACAGTTCCTGTTTTCAAAGAGCCATGAGTAATTTGGAGGAATGGCAGACATATTACCATACTATCACTCTTCAGAGATTGTGACAACTTCTGTAACAGAAATAAAACAGATTCGTGTATGGTGACTGGTAGAACTACTTACATTGACTTATCAGGGAGAACCTCCCTGAAGAAGTGCCATTTGAATTGAGGACTGATTGTAGGAAGAGCCAGCCAAGTAGAGCCTAGGAGCAGAATTTTTCAGGGAATGAAAAATACAAGTGCCCCCAAACAGAGAATCATCTAGAATGTGCATGGAAAGAAGAGAAAGCAGTGAAACCCAACAGGAGTGAGCTGAACTTCAGAAAACTCTTAATTTTCTGTGTCAAGTGTTCAGAACTTACCCTGAACTCTTGAGATATTCTGGTATGTTGCTAGTCAAATCTTAACCTTGCTTTCTGTCTTTTTATGTGACCGTGTCATTGCCTTGAGTTTACTTTATGATAAAAATAAAGTTACATTATAAATGATTATGCAGCCTCACAGGATATTTCAGTGTCATACACAGTGTAGATTTTTAAACATGGCTAAAATGCCAAATCTCCCCAAACCTATGTACACATTTAACATTATTCCTATCCACATCCAAGCAAGATTTTTTGTACCTAAATAAAAAAGTTATTCCAATATTTACATGGAAAAACAAAGGAAATAGAATACATAAAATATGAAGAGAAGTTTGGGAGGAATCTATTTACCCAGTTTAAGACATATCTACAATAATCAATGCTATGTGGTATTGATGGAGGGATAAATACACAGATCAGTGGGACAGAATATAAATCTCAAAAATAGACTCACACATATTTGGCCAACTGATTTTTGGACAAAAGTACAAAAGTAATTCTGTATAAGAAGGACAGTATTTTAACAAATGGTGATGGGACAACTGGACTTCCTAAGGCAAAACAAAATGAACCTTGACCTAAATGTCATAACTTTTGTAAAAATTAACTGAAAGTATATTACAGACAAATGTAAAATACAAAATTATAAAATTTGAAGAAAATGGGAGAAAATTCTTAATACCTAGGGCAGGGCAAAGCCTTCCTAGACTTGACAACAAAAACACAGTCCATAAAAAGAACAATTGATAAATTAGATTTCAAAACTCTTAATTTTCTGTGTCAAGTGTTCAGAACTTACCCTGAACTCTTGAGATATTCTGGTATGTTGCTAGTCAAATCTTAACCTTGCTTTCTGTCTTTTTATGTGACCGTGTCATTGCCTTGAGTTTACTTTATGATAAAAATAAAGTTACATTATAAATGATTATGCAGCCTCACAGGATATTTCAGTGTCATACACAGTGTAGATTTTTAAACATGGCTAAAATGCCAAATCTCCCCAAACCTATGTACACATTTAACATTATTCCTATCCACATCCAAGCAAGATTTTTTGTACCTAAATAAAAAAGTTATTCCAATATTTACATGGAAAAACAAAGGAAATAGAATACATAAAATATGAAGAGAAGTTTGGGAGGAATCTATTTACCCAGTTTAAGACATATCTACAATAATCAATGCTATGTGGTATTGATGGAGGGATAAATACACAGATCAGTGGGACAGAATATAAATCTCAAAAATAGACTCACACATATTTGGCCAACTGATTTTTGGACAAAAGTACAAAAGTAATTCTGTATAAGAAGGACAGTATTTTAACAAATGGTGATGGGACAACTGGACTTCCTAAGGCAAAACAAAATGAACCTTGACCTAAATGTCATAACTTTTGTAAAAATTAACTGAAAGTATATTACAGACAAATGTAAAATACAAAATTATAAAATTTGAAGAAAATGGGAGAAAATTCTTAATACCTAGGGCAGGGCAAAGCCTTCCTAGACTTGACAACAAAAACACAGTCCATAAAAAGAACAATTGATAAATTAGATTTCATTGACATTTAAAGCCTTTGCTAGGTGAAAAACCCTTTTAAGAGGCAAAAAAAAAAAAAGCTATGGACCAAGAGAAAATATTTGCAAACCATTTATCCAATTAAGGCTAATAAGTAGAATATATAAAGAATACTCTAAACTCAACAGTAAAAAGAAACAAACTAGCCAAATAATTCGAGTAAAAGCACTAATAGACACTTCATGAAGCAAGTATGTAGACTGGAAATAAGTACCTGAGAAGACAGATATTCAAAATCATTCACCACTAAGGAAATTCAAATTAAAACCACAATGAGATATCATTACATTGTTATCAGAATGGATAAAATGCAAAACAATAATAACACAAAACACATTTCTCTACAAGAAATTTCTAGAGGCTTAATCATTCATACAGTACTGGTTGGAATATAAAATGACACAGTCACTATGAAAACAGTTTGGTAGCTTTTTAAAGAATTAAGAATGCTACAACCAAAAGACCTAGTCCCATAAAATACTCTCCTAGGCATTAATCCCAGAAAAATAAACACTTATGTTTACACAAAAATCTATATTTATAAAATGTTTATTTGTAACAGCCTCAAACTAAAATCAACCCAGATATTCTTCAAGGGTGAATAGTTAAAAAAACAAAAAGCAGGGTTCTGGTTCAAGATGGTGGTGTAGAAGGATGTGCACTTGTCTCCTGTGAAAGCACCAAAATTTCAAGTGGCTGTTGAACGACCATCAACAGGAGGACACTGTAACCCATGGAAAAAAAAAAGATATCCATGTCCAGAGAAAAGCCACTGCATTGAGATGGTATGAGGGGTGCAATCATGATAAAATCAAATCCATACCTGCCAGGTGGGCAACCCAGAAACTGAAGAACAAGAATAGCAAAGAAGTTCTCCCACTGTTGTGAAGATTCTGAGCCCCACATCAGGCTTCCCAGCCTGGTGATCCAACAAAGAGACTAGGAATCTCTAGGAAATCTTATTTTGAAAGCCATTGAAATTTGATTATAGCACTTCCACAGGACTGGGGGAAACAGATTCCACACTTGGAGGACACAAACAAAATCTTGCTGCACTGAGACCCAGGGAAAATGACCCCATAGGAAACTGAACCAAACCTACTGGCTAGCATTGGAGGGTCTCCTGTGGAGGTGTGTGTCAGCAGTAGCTTGCCACAGGGACAGGGCATAAATCCTTGGCGTAAATCCTCTTGAAGGTCATCACTAACCCTACCATAGAGCTCACAGACCCCAGGGTCAGGCTAAACAATTAACAGAGAGGGAGCACAAATCCACCCATTAGCTGACAATTGGATTAGCCTTATTGAGCACAACTCTGCCCACTAGAGCAAGACCCAGTTTTTCCCACTGCCAGTTCCTACCATCAGGAAGCTTGCATAAGCCTCCTAGTCTCCTCCATCAGAGGGCAGACAGAAGAAGCAAGAAGAATCACAATCCCACTGTGGCTAGAACAAAAACCACCATATAGAAAGTTAATCAGGATGAAAATGAACAATGTCCCAGATGAAAAGAAAAGATAAAACCCCAGAAAAACTAAATGAAGTGGTAATAGGCAAGCTTCCAGAAAAAGAATTCAGAATAATGATAATGAAGATGATCCAGGATCTCTGGAAGACAATGGAGAAGGTACAAGAAATGTTTGCCGAAAAACTAAAGAGCAAATAGAGATGAATAATACACTAGAAGGAATCAATAGCAGAATAACTGAGGCAGAAGAATGGATAAATGACCTGGAGGACAGAATGCTGGAAATACTGCCACAGAACAGGATATAGAAAAAAGAATGAAAGCAAACAAAAAATTAAGACAGCATAAGAGACCTCTGGGATAACATTAAATGCCCCAACATTCACATTATAGGGGTTCCAGAAGGAGAAGAGAGAGAGAAAGACCTCAGAAAAATACCTGAAGAGATTAACTTCAAGCTGGAAATATTCCTAAAATGGGAAAGGAAATAGTCAACCAAGTCCAGGAAACACACAGAGTCCAAGGCAGGATAAACGCAAGGACGAATACACCAAGATACGTAGCAATCAAACTGACAAAAAATTAAAAATAAAGACAAAATGTTAAAAGCAACAAGGGAAAAATGACAAACAACATAACAGGGGAATTCCTATAAGGTTATAAGCTGATTTCTCAACAGAAATTCTACAAGTCCGAAAGGAATAGCATGATATATTTAAAGTGATGAATGAGAAGACCCTACAAAGAATATTCTACCCAGCAAGACTCTCATTCACATTTGATGGAGAAGTCAAAAGCTTTACAGGCATGCAAAAGTTAAGAGAACTCAGCACCACCAAATCAGCTTTACAAGAAATGCCAAAGGAATTTCTCTAAGCAACAAACACAAGAGAAGGAAAAGACCTACATAAAATAAACCCCAAAACAATTAAGAAAATGTTAACAGGATCATACACATTGATGATTATCTTAAATGTAAATAGATTAAATGCACCAACCAAAGACATAGACTGGCTGGGCAGATGAAAACATGTGCATGTATGCACTTTCACTTACCACATCACTCCACTTAACCCCCTGAATTGTATGTAATTATTTTATACTGTTAGGTTAATCACAGATGTGGAAATGATAGAAATGCTGAGAGACTTATTTTGGGGGGCTCCAAAATCACTGCAGATGGTGATTGCAGCCATCAAATTAAAAGGTGCTTGCTCTTTGGAAGGAAAGTTATGACCAACCTAGACAGCATATTAAAAAGCAGAGACATTACTTTGCCCACAAAGGTCCATCTAGTCAAAGCTATCATTTTTCCTATAGCCATGTATGGATGTGAGAGTTGGACTATAAAGAAAGCTAGTGTCGAAGAATTGATGCCTTTGAACTGTGTGTTGGAGAAGACTCTTGAGAGTCCCTTGGACTGCAAGGAGATACAACCAGTCCATCCTAAAGGAAATAAGTCCTGAATATTCATTGGAAGGACTGATGCTGAAGCTGAAGCTCCAATGCATTGGCCACCTGATGCAAAGGATTGACTCACTGGAAAAGACCCTGACACTGGAAAGATCAAAGGCAGGAGGAGAAGGGGACAACAAAGGATGAGATGGTTGGATGGTATCAATGACTCGATGGACATGAGTTTGAGTAAGCTCCAGGAGTTGGTGATGGACAGGGAAGGCTGGCATGCTGCAGTCCGTGGGGTCCCAAAGAATCAGACACAACTGAGCAACTAAACTGAACTGAGATTAATCATGTTTCCATCATGGCTTGCAATTGTAATGATATTTTATTTTTGTCTGGCTATTGATTGTGAAAACTGATGAACTCTTCTGCTATTGTGAATTTTGCTTAAAAGAAAAAAAAAAAAAAACTACAGTACATTCATACTATGGAGTATTATTCAGCAATAAAAAGGAACAAGTTATTTATGTATACAACTTAGATAAATCTTGAAAGAATTATATGAGTAATAAAAGCCAATTTGAAAGCCTTATATTTATATAAAGGTTATATATACTATCTTATTCCACTTATATTAATTTGAAATGACAAATTTCTAAAAATAGAGAAAAAATAGTTACCATGAGTTAAGGGCTTCCTTCTTGGCTCAGCCATAAAGAACCAGTCTGCCAATACAAAGTGTTTGGGTTTGATCCCTGAGTTGTGACAATTCCCTGGAGGAAAATATGGCAACACACTCCAGCGTTCTTGCATGGAGAGATCCCATAGACAGAGGAGCTTGGTGGGCAACAGTCATAGGGGTTGCAAAAGAGTTGGACATGACTGATAGACTAAACAACAGCGAGTTAAGGAAGGTGTGGGGATGGGATGGAAGTGTTTGTATTTATAAAAGGGCAACATGGAACATCTTTGTGGTGATGAAATCATTCTGTATCTTGACTGCATCAATGTCAATGTCCTGATTGTTATATTTTGTTCTATCTTGTTTTTTCTTTCTACCAATTTGACTTTTCTCCATCCAGGTGTGAATATATATATATAATGTATCTATGTTTTATAGATTTCATTCAATATAGAGAATGGTGAAAGACATTTCAGGGGTCCCAAGGCAATGAGTGGTTCATGCTTTTCATAAATGTCTGCTGTTCTTGTTTAGTTGCTCAGTCGTGTCCTGCTTTTTGCAACCCCATGGACTGTAGCCCACCAGGCTCCTCTGTCCAAGGGATTTCTCAGGCAGGAATACCAGAGTGAGCTGCCATTTCCTTCTCCATGGGATCTTCTGCACCCAGGCATCAAATCCACATCTCCTGCATTGGCAGGCAGGTTCTTCACCACTGAGTCACAAGGGAAGCATAAAGATGTCTAAATGATACAATACACCAAATGCACAAATATTGTATTTTTTCAGGAATAAAAAGAAGACAGAAAATATGTTAATTATGCATTAATTGATATGTTGACAGTGTTTGTTTTAATCAGTTTGTATTGAGGAAGTCATGGCAGGCTTGCATGTGACTTCAATATTAAGCTTATTAGCATATGTCTTTCATTAGAAAGCATCAGAGTGATGACTTCTATGATTTTATACTATACATATGACAGTTCTATTATACACTGTTGCTGTATTATTCTCTTTCAGGATTATCTTGCACAGAATTCAGAAATCGAATTTCAGATGGTAAATTATTTAGTGAGAAGTCTACTTTTTATCCACAAGCATGGAGATATATACAGTTCAACTAGACTGGCAAAATACTGTAGAATTTTATATTGGAGCTAAAAATATTTTAACATTATATCATTAATTAGCATTAACCCTAATCATAACTCTAGGATTATTATTGCAATAATAGTGATTACTTCAAAATCCTCCAATACTGATTTATCATTCCATGGTCAATTATTTTCTTTTACACTTATATTGGGTCTTATACAATTAGAAACTAAAGAATTTTGAACATGAAAGCTTAAAATCATCTTTTACAATGACTTTTTGGGTATTAGACATAGATATATTTATCAGCTGATCTAAATTCACACAATATAATGCAAGCATTTTCTTACATTAAATCTATTAGATACCAAAATAGGAAACACTCTGACAAAATAGACACATTATCACAAGCAAACGTCCATATATGTGGCTCCATTTTATCCCTAGTTTTGTGTCTTTGGATTCAACCAATTGCAAATTGCTTGGTACTATAATATTTACTATTGAAAAAAATAAAATCCATGTGAGTGGACCTGTGCTGTTCAAATCCATGTTGTTCAAGGGTCATCTGTATAACAATAATAAAAAAAGTATGAAACACTGCAAGAATTACCAAAATGTGACTAAAAGGCACAAAGTGAATAAATTTTGGGAAAATGGCAAATTTGTTTGACAGACTTGCCTGAGGCCAAAAACCATAAATTTTAAAAAATGAAATATTTATGAAATGTAGTCTCATGAAGTATAATAAAACAAGGTATACCTATTTTCTCCCTTCAGTTCTATCCATGTTTTATATATTTATTTGGGTGTATGCTGCTGCTGCTGGTAAGTCGCTTCAGTTGTGTCCGACTCTGTGTGACCCCACAGACAGCAGCCCACCAGGCTCTCCCATCCCTGGGATTCTCCAGGCAAGAACACTGGAGTGGGTTGCTGTTTCCTTCTCCAATGCATGAAAGTGAAAAGTGAAAGTAAAGTTGCTCAGTCATGTCTGACTCTTAGCGACCCCACGGACTGCAGCCTATCAGGCTCCTCCATCCATGTGATTTTCCAGGCAAGAGTACTGGAGTGGGGTGCCATTGCCTTCTCCAAGTTGGGTGTATATATATTCATAATTGTTATATGAACCCATTAAATTGACCCTTTTATTATTATATAATATCTACTGTCACTTGTGGATGATCTAAAAAAAATTGATAAGTTCCTAGACACATACAGCCTATCAAGACTGAATCCTGAAGAAATAAAAAGCTGGAACAGTCCTATATATGGAAAAAAAAAATTTTTAAAATTATCCATTTATAAAATATTCCCAACACACAAAAATCCAAGGACCTGAGAGAGTCTCTTGTGAATTTTGCCAAATATTTAAGGGAGAATTAATGCCAATTTTTCTTAAATGTGTTCAAAAAACAAAAGAGGAGGAAACACTTAGCTTTTTCAATGAGGTCAGCAAAATTCAGACAAAGACAACAAAAGAATGGAAAATTACAGGCCAATATCTTGATGAATATACACACAAAAATTCTTGACAAAATGCTGATAATCCAATTTCAACAACTCAAAATATACTGTATAGCCAAGAGGTATTTATCTAGGATGCCAAATATGGCTCAACATATGAAAATCAATGTAATACATCAGAATGAAGGATAAAGAAACCACATGACCATATCAGTAAATGCAGCATTTGACAAAATTCAACCACCTTTCCATGGTAAAAACTCTCGACAAACTAGGAATAGAAGACAAATACTCAACATAAAGAATGCCATTTGTAAATGTCCACAACTATCATAGTCAGTGACTAAAAACTGAAAGCTTTTCCTTTTAGATCAAGAACAAGGTGAGAATGGTCACTCTTGCTGCTTCTATTCAACATATTACTGGAAATCCTAGCCAGACCTAATAGGCGTAAAGAGAAGAAAAGAAAAAGAAACACAGGTATCCATACTGGGAAAGAAGAAACAAAATTGTTACTGTTTGCATATCACATGATCTTACACACAGAAAACTCCGAGGACTTCACAAAAATCTATTGGAACTAAGAAATGAATTCATTAAAGTTTCAGGATAAAAAGGAACATATAAAAGCCAATTCTGTGTCTATATTAATAATAAACTATCTGAAAAGGAAATTAGGAAAACAAATTTACAAAACAGAAAATATTTATAAATAAAGCAACTAAGGAGATAAACTATTTGCACACTAAAAACTACAAAATGCAAAATGTTGATGAAAGATGGAAGCAAGTGGAAAGATAGTCTATGTTCATGAAATAGGAGACTTAATACTATTGAAATGTCCATACTAGCCAAAGTGATCTACAAATTCAGTGATCCCTATCAAAATCCCATTGTTTTTTTTTTTTTTTTTAAACAGAAGTAGAACAAACAATGCTAAATTTAACATGGAACTGCATAGGACCCCAAATGTCTAAATGCTTTTGAAAAAGAACAAAGCTGGAGGCATCACACTTTCTGTTCAAAATAAATTACAAAGATATAGTGATTACAATAGTATGGTAATGGCATTAAGCATATGTGCTCTGTTGTGTCTAATTGTTTTTGACCCTATGGACTGTAGCTCACCAGACTTATCTGTCCATTGGGATTTCCTAGGCAAGAATACTGGAGTGGGTTGCCATTTCCTTATCAACCCAGGGATTGAATCAGAATCTCCTCCATTGGCAGGTGGATTTTTTTATTTTTTATTTTTTGAGGTTAATTACTTTACAATATTGTATTAGTATTGCCATACATCAACATGAATCCACCACGGGTGTACATGTGTTTCCCACCCTCCTCCCTCCCCACACCATTCCTCTGGATCATCCCAGTACACCAGCCCCAAGCATCCAGTATCATGCATCGAACCTGGACTGGCGATTTGTTTCATATATGATATTATACATGTTTAAATCCCATTCTCCCAAATCATCACACCCTTTCCCTCTCCCACAGAGTCCAAAAGACTGTTCTATACATCTGTGTCTCTTTTGCTGTCTTGCATACAGGGTTATCATTACCATCTTTCTAAATTCTATGTATATGCATTAGTATACTGTATTGGTGTTTTTCTTTCTGGCTTACTTCACTCTGTATAATTGGCTCCAATTTCATCCACCTCATTAGAACGGATTCAAATGTATTCTTTTAAATGGCTGAGTAATACTCCATTGTGTATATGTACCACAGCTTTCTTATCTATTCATCTGCTGATGGACATCTAGGTTGCTTCCATGACCTGGCTATTATAAACAGTGCTGCAATGAACATTGGGGTACACGTGTCTCTTTCGATTCTGGTTTCCTTGGTGTGTATGCCCAGCAGTGGGATTGCTGGGTCATAGGCAGTTCTATTTCCAGTTTTTTAAGGAATCTCCACACTGTTCTCCATAGTGGCTATACTAGTTTGCATTCCCACCAACAGTGTAAGAGGGTTCCCTTTTCTCCACACCCTCTCCAGCATTTATTGCTTGTAGACTTTTGGATCACAGCCATTCTGACTGGTGTGAAATGGTATCTCTTTGTGGTTTTGATTTGNCAGTTTTTTAAGGAATCTCCACACTGTTCTCCATAGTGGCTGTACTAGTTTGCATTCCCACCAACAGTGTAAGAGGGTTCCCTTTTCTCCACACCCTCTCCAGCATTTATTGCTTGTAGACTTTTGGATCACAGCCATTCTGACTGGTGTGAAATGGTATCTCTTTGTGGTTTTGATTTGCATTTCTCTGATAATGAGTGATGTTGAGGATCTTTTCTGTGTTTGTTAGCCAGTATGTCTTCTTTGGAGAAATGTCTGTTTATTTCTTTGGCCCATTTTTTGATTGGGTCATTTCTTTATCTGGAATTGAGCTGCAGGAGTTGCTTGTATATTTTTGAGATTAATTCTTTGTCAGTTGCTTCATTTGCTATTATTTTCTCCCATTCCGATGGCTGTCTTTTCACCTTGCTTATAGTTTCCATTGTTGTGCAGAAGCTTTTAATTTTAATTAGGTCCTATTTGTTTATTTTTGCTTTTATTTCCAATATTCTGGCAGGTGGGTTATAGAGGATCCTGCTGTGATTTATGTCGGAGAATGTTTTGCCTATGTTCTCCTCTAGGAGTTTTATAGTTTCTGGCCTTATATTTAGATCTTTAATCCATTTTGAGTTTATTTTTGTGTGTGGTGTTAGAAAGTGATCTAGTTTCATTCTTCTACAAGTGGTTGACCAGTTTTCCCAGCACCACTTGTTAAAGAGATTGTCTTTACTCCATTGTATATTCTTGCCTCCTTTGTCGAAGATAAGGTGTCCATAGGTGTGTGGATTTATCTCTGGGCTTTCTATTTTGTTCCATTGATCTATATTTCTGTCTTTGTGCCAGTACCATTCTGTCTTGATGACTGTGGCTTTGTAGTAGAGCCTGAAGTCAGGCAGGTGGATTCCTCCAGTTCCATTCTTCTTTCTCAAGATTGCTTTGGCTATTTGAGGTTTTTTGCTGGGCATACACAGTGAGGAAACCAGAATTGAAAGAGACACGTGTACTCCAATGTTCATTGCAGCACTGTTTATAATAGCCAGGACATGGAAGCAACCTAGATGTCCATCAGCAGATGAATGGATAAGAAAGTTGTGGTACATATACACAATGGAGTATTACTCAGCCATTAAAAAGAATTCATTTGAATCAGTTCTAATGAGATGGATGAAACTGGAACCGATTATACAGAGTGAAGTAAACCAGAAAGAAAAACACCAATACAGTATACTAATGCATATATATGGAATTTAGAAAGATGGTAATGATAACCCTGTATGTGAGACAGCAAAAGAGACACAGATGTATAGAACAGTCTTTTGGACTCTGTGGAGAGGGAGAGCATGGGATGATTTGGGAGAATGTCATTGAAACGTATAATATCATATAAGAAACGAATCGCCAGTCTAGGTTTGATGCAGGATACAGGATGCTTGGGGCTGGTGCACTGGAAAGACCTGGAGGGATGGTGTAGGGGGGGAGGTGGTAGGGGGTTTCGGGATTGGGAACACGTGTACACCCATGGTGGATTCATGTTGATGTGTGGCAAAACCAATACAATATTGTAAATTTAAATAATAATAATAAAAAACAATAAAATAGACTTTAAAGTCGATTTTTTTTAAGCAATTTTAGATTTTCAGCAAAATTGAGCAGAAAGTATGAGGAGTTCTCATATACCTTTTACGCCCACACATGTACAGCCTTCCCTTCTATCAGCCTCCTGCACCAGGGTTGTATATATTACAAACAAGGACTCTATATTGACATATCTTTCTCACCCAAAGTCCATAATTTACATTAGCTCCACTGGTGTTGGTTTTGACAAAAGTATAATGACATGTATCCACCATTCATTGCCCTAAAAATTCTCTGTGCTCCACCTAGTAACCCTTTCTCTCCTTCAGTCCCTGGCAGCCATTGATCTTTTTACTGTCAGCATAGGTTTGCCTTTTCCACAGTGTCATAGAGTTGGAATCACATAGTATGCCACCTTTCAGATTGACTTCTTTCACCAAGTTATATGCACTTAGGTTCCCTCCATATCTTTTCATGGCTTCATAGCTCATTTCTTTTTAATGCTAAGTAATATTCCATTCTTGCCTGGGGAATCCCATGGACAGAGGAGCCTGGTGGGCGACAGTCCATGGGGTCGCAAAGAGTTGGACACGACTAAAGTGACTCAACACAATATTCCGTTATCTGGATGTACCAGAGTTTATTTAACCATTCACTTACTCAGGGACATTGTGGTTGCTTCCAAGTTTTGGCAATTATGAATAAAACTACTATAAACATTTATATATGGGTTTTTTATGGACATAAATGTCAGCTCCTCTGGGTAAATACCCAAAGTGGTCAGATTATGTTTAGATATGTTTAGTTTTATAAGAAACTGCCAAACTGTCTTCTGGAGTGGCCATATCAAGAAGTTTGCCGGGGCTGTTCCTATGGCCCCCACTTTTTTTTCTAGTTAACCTCTATTCTTCCTCAAAACCTCAACTCAGTTCTCTCTCATCAGCTCGTTGACTCAGTAACTTCTTCCCATTGCATGCTGTCACAGCGCATGTTCTCTCCTTCATAGCACTTACCGTATTATAAGTTTGTGTGTGTGATTCTTTAATGTCAGTCTTTCCCACAAGTTTGTAGCTGTATGGAAGCATGGATCCTGTTTGATTGTTTGTTCACCAATTTATTTCTAGCACCTAGCATATTCTCTGGCATTTTAGCAAGTATTTATTAAGTATGTATTGAATGAATGAATGAGTAAATACATTGCATCAATGTTCTTTTTCCATGGTGATTGCTCCTTATGTTTTGATATGGCAAGTTTATGTTGTTTGAAGAATTTTACCTAGAAGAATGCAGAAAAAGTAGGCAAAACCGTTTGAAACTTCATGTCAGAGGAGGTGAGCCACAAAAGTTCTCTAAACCCCACAGTCTGTGTCTGTGTATATCCACACATAGGGTACACATGCTTGTGTATGTTTATGTTTAACCATTAAAACCAGCATGTTTTCAAGTGAATTAAACAATTTCTGATGTCTGTTGATCAAGCAAAGAAAACATTAGGTATTTCTTTTGGAGAAGTGGGTTTTTATAAAACAAGAGAGAATTCCCGACTTCTCTTAAATGCCATGAATGGTTAAATCATAAAGTGGAAAGTTTGGTGTGTTTCATAAAAATCAGTACAATAAAATTGTGCTTGTGTCTTAAAGGATAAAAATACATATAGTTTAAATCATAAGACTTGCATGTAGTTTATTTTTGATAATCATCTGATTATTCTTTAACCTGAAAAAATTACTTACGGAGCAAAGCATCCATTTGGATCATTCAGTTTGTGCAATGCAGTATGCTTGCAGTTGACTGTGAATTGTAGAACAGAGATTTTTAAATCAGGGCAACAATTATTGAATGATGATGCAAGTTATTAATGGAGCCAAATCTCACTGAAAGTCACACTCTAGGGAAACTGATTGCAGTACTTCACTTGTTTTGCCTGGATTATGTATGCTTTCACATGACAGTGTTAATTAAACAGTGAAGATTGATTCTCTGTCATCATTGCAGTTAAGTAGTCATGGTTAAGAGGAAATGGGGGCACATACAAGATGTAATGCAATGCTTTGCCTCCTGTTTATTTCTATTTTAAGCTTCATTGACCAAAGCTGCAGTATTTTTCGAGAAGCTTGATACATAATTAACAATGAGAGTCTTCATGTTTGATTATTGATGAAAAGAGATGAGGGTTTGGGGGAATGACTGCTAGTCAGTGTGTATTGACACATGGCCGAAAGTAGGAGTCTTATCAGCAACTGCTTCATAAACGTAAGGTGCCCCCATTGTCTTCTTTACCTGTGGATTAATCTTTTTTAAATGTCTCATGACATGGCTCCGCAACAAAAGGCATAACTTAGACCCTGTTATGCATTTTGGATACCTGTCCTGGGAACTCGCTCACCTGTAAAACTTTCAGTCATCTGGTTAAGGTGTAAAATCTATTCTACACAGTGTTAAAAATTTAAAATTAAAAAATTATCAGATTACTGATGATAAACTAAGGGTATAATACGTTAAGCCCACAAGCCTTTGTAAATACTTTCAGTTGTAGTTCCTCAGTATGGTCACACTGAGTGATAGGTTTTTTTTTTTTTTTTTTTAAATTTTGTAATGATGCTGCTACCATTTTCTCAAAATGTCTTTTGGAATGTTTGGGAACTGTATTCAGAACCACTTTATAAGAGACATAGAAAGCCACATTCAGTGTCACATTTTGCTTTGAGTCAGTTGGTCATATATCTTGAGTGTCTGCAATGTTAATCAGAGTTTACGATATTTGAAAGGGAACAAGTGATTTGAATATGTACATTCTAGTATATTAAAGAATAAATTCAGCCCTGTTATTTTTTTCATACTCTGTAAGTGGAGACAAGCTGGTTATTACACTCATTTCTCTGTCTATCAATCTATTTAAATGGCTTGATTAAAGTATAATTGACATAAATCACGTATTTAAAGTGTGTAGCTTACTGAGTTTTGCATATGTGCACACTGTGAAGCTGACTTCCCAGGTGGCTCAACAGTAAAGAACCCAGCTGCCAATGCAGGAGACGTAAGAGGCGTGGCTTCCATCCCTGGGTCAGGAAGCTCCCCTGGAGGAGGGCATGGCAACCCACTCTAGTATTCTTGCCTGGAGAATCCCATGGACAGAGAGAGGAGCCTGGAGGGCTGCAGACAATAGGGTCTCAAAGAGCTGGACATAACTAAAGCAACAGAGCACCCAGCACACACACTGTGAAGCTATCACCTCAGTCAAGATAGTGAACCTCCTCCCACAAAAGGGATATGCCCTTGGTGAATCCCCCCCTTCCCCCTTCATCCCAAATTCCAAACCAAGAATCAGTTTGCATTTTCTTCAGTTTCTGAAAGCATTTCTGCACAATTGATTTTGGTAGAATACACAAGTGAAGCCATATTGTGGTGGGTCTTCTCTCCCTTTTTCTTAAAAATCAATTTTATAGATCTTAAAGAAACCACTTTTGGTTTTATTGATTTTTTTTCTGTATTGTTTTTCTATTGTATTGATTTCCATTTTAACTTTTATGGTTTCCTTTCTTCTGCTTGCTTTGGGTTTTAATTGTTCTTCTTTTTCTATTTGTTTGGAGTGACAGCTAAGGTCATTGAATTTGAGCACTGTCTTATTTTCTAAAATAAATATTTTCTATTATAAATTTCTTCCTAGTTCCTGCTTTTGTGGCATCCCACAAATTCTGATATGTTGTGAGTTTCTTTTCATTTAGTTCAAAATACTGATTTCTACTTTGCTTTGTTCTTTGACTGATCTGTTATTTAGAAGTATATTTTGTTCCAGATATTTGGAGAAATTTCAGAAATCTTTGGTTTTGATTTCTAATGTAAATTGTACTACAGTCAAAGACTGTATTTTGTAAGACTCGAATACTTTAAGATTTATTGAGATTTTGTTTTGTGGTAAATATACCATGTGCACTTGAGAAGAATGTATATTCTGTTGTTGGGTGGAATGTTCTAAAAATGTCAATCAAATTATGTTGATTGATAGTATTTAACTCATCCATATTCTGGCTGATAATCTGTCAACTTATTCTATCAATTATTGAGAGAGGGATATTGAAATCTCTGACTGTAATTGTGAATTTGACTGTTTCTCCTCACAGTTCTATTAATATCAGCTTCTGCTTCATGCATTTTGAAGCTCTATTATAATTACAGGCGTAAACATTTGAATTGTTATATCCTTCTGATTCATTAACCCCTCTATCATTATGAAATGACCTTTTTATCCCTGGTAATATTTTTCTTTTTGCTGTGAATTTCACTTTGTCTGATATTAAAATATAGCTACTCTAGCCTTCTTTTGATTTATGCTAACCTGATTTACCTACTTCCATCCTCTTGTGTAATATGTCTTTCCCTCCTACCCCCTCTAACTGCTTTTAATATTTTCTCTTTATCAGTAGTTTTCAGTAATTTGATTACGATGTACCTTTGTGTAGTTTTCTTCATGTCTTTTGTGTTGGGTTTCATTAGGCTTTTTGGATCAGTGGGTTTATAGTTTTTTTAAAAAAAGACATCTGTAACATTTTTAGCCATTTTATATTTAAAATTTCTTACTCACCCACGCTCTTTTCCTTTGGGACTTCAATTATACATATATTTAATTATTTGAAATTGTACCTTGTATTAGGGATGCTCTTTTCACTTTTGTTTCTTTTTTCTCTCATTTTGAATAGTTTCTACAGCATATGTCTTCAAGTGCACTTCAAGTGCACTGATCTTTCCTACTGCAGTGTCTAATTTGCCATTAATCCTATCCAGTAAAGTTTTCTAATCAGACACTATAATCTTCAGCTCCAAAAGTTCAATTTGGGTTTTTTGATATCTGCTATTTCTCTACTTAACTTTTGAAACATGTGAATACAAGTTAAAAAATAACATTTATTGCCCATATATGTTAATGTTAACATCTATGTCAGTTCTAGGTCAGTTTTCTTTTTTTCTTCATTACAGGTCATATATTCCTGCTTCTTTGCATGCCTGGTAGTGTTTGATTGGATGATTGGATGCCAGATTTTGTGAATTTTACCTTGTTGGATGGTGAATATTTTTATTCTCAAGCGTTGTTATCGGATGCAGTTAAGTTACTTGGAAACAGATTGATTCTTTTGGGTCCTGCTTATAAGATTTGTTTGGCAAGAACAGAACAAGGTTTAGTCAAGGGCTAATTGTTCCCAAGGTTTAGTCAAGGGCTAATTGTTCTGAGAGCTCTACGCAATGTCTCGTTAATTATGAAGTTTTCCAGTCTGAGTGGGAGAAAGAAACTTTATTCCCCGCGTTGTGTGTGTCAGGCAATGTCCTCTCTCTAAACTTCTGGGGTGGTTCTTTCTTTTCCCATCTTCAGGTAGTTTTCTTACATATATGCAGCAGTCGGTACTCTGCTGGACACGTGAGGTGGACCTCCACAGGTCTGTTAAGTTCTGTCTCTGTATAGCTTCCCCCTTTCTGACGCTGTGCCTTGTGAGCTGTCTAGACTCCCTGGATTTTCAATTCCTCAGCTCAGGGGGTTGGTCTGTTAGAGCTTTGCTTGGGTCCCTTCCCTTGGGTCCCTTCCCTGAGCCACGACCTGCCCACTTTCTCAAGGCAGTATGTGGGGGCAATTATAGGGCTTGCCTCATTGGTTTACTACCTTTGGGGGATCACTGGATCTTCTTGCCTGATGTCTAGTGTCTTAAAAACCATTGTTTGAAACATTAAAAATATTTATTTATTTGGTTATTTATGGCTATGCTGGATCTTTGTTGCTGCACACACTTTGGTTACAGTGAGGGGCAGCTGCTCTCTGCTTGCAGCGCGCGGCTTCTGGTTGCAGCAGCTGCACTTGGGGAGCACTGGCTCCACGTGGCTCGGTAGCTGTGCCTCACGGGCTTCGTTGCTCTGTGGCATGTGGAATCTTCTTGGACCAGGCATCAAACCCATGTCCCCTGCATTGGCAAGCCGATTCTTGCCAGGAACCCCCAGGGAACCCCCATCGTTTGAAATATTTTTATCTTTGTGTGTGTGTGTGTGTTGTTTCAGGCAAAATAGTAAATCTAGGCAGAACTGAAAGTCCTAGACACATTGGAAAAAATCAAACCAGTTTGACCTAGCTAGTTAAAGTGATTGAGATTTTTATGGTTCTCTTTGTTGCTGCTCCTTGCCCCACCCCAGCACCTGGTCCATCTTGGCTGTGTTAACCAATGCCTTTAACTTTTTAACTTAGTCTCCAGGTATAATCTCTTGGATTTAAGTCAAAACTGCCTACCCAATAATCATCTTTTCCTCAGTATGCAAGTCTCCTTTTATTTTGCTCAATAGTGGTTTGGCAGTTCCTTCTGTTACTGAACTGGGTTTGTTTAGAAAAACTGCATACATGAAGCTTCTCCCAGTTCCCCAGCTTCTCTCCTCCTAACTTGTTCTTTTTGTTCATGTGAGATAATTTATTCCTTTCTGGTTGTTTATTACAACGACCTTTCAAGACTCGGTCAAAATTTTATCCTTCTGGGTTTACGTATCAAAGTCTCCAGCTCAAGCATGTATCATATTTTTACTAGAAACTTAAAATAGAATTTTAGTGCTAAAGAGAAACTTACAGTTTATCACTTGTGGAGATGGAAAGTGTATTTCTCAATCTTTCTAGTAAGCAGCCATTGACATTTTGCTTTGTCATACAATATTTAACATATTTATTTTCATCTTTGATTATTGTAAACATTCAGATAAAACTGTTTTAGAATATTTTAAATACATGATATAATTTAGGGATTATTTTATTATTAGTATAAACTCGCATATTCTTTAAGCTGGAACATTCTCATTGGTCATGTTGACAAGGAGAAGAGAAAGCAAAAGAAAGTCCAAGTCACTGTTCAGTCAGAACAAATGTTACATCTGTGCTGTGTGGTCACATCAACATGCATTTTGGCAGAAAATTTCCCATCAATTTGATGGATTTTGCTTGTGATAAATGTACTTCTAGAGAGCTTGCAACAATCCACTCAGTTAGAAATGGCTATTTCTGAAGTAATCCTTTCTGATTCATTTTCAGTTCCAGATTTTTCCCTCCCTCCCTTGAAACTGTACCCTATAATCATTTAGATAAAACGTATTGGATGCAGAGACTTGTAGCTTATTAAATATATAATCTCATTTTGTACTGGTTTTCCCTCTCCTGTTTTCATTTAGCAAGATTGTTAAGTTTATGGTTCTGCCTTTTTTCTGGAATTCAGGGGAAGCTTCTCTTTAACAGAGCTAGGTCAAATTCTTCATTGTTGACTGTCTCCAAAGTGAATTCTTCATTGTTGACTGTCTCTAAAGCTTATGTTCCAATTGTCAAGTCCTTGAGAAATTAAGTTGAAATACTCATTTTGTATGTTGCTGAAACTAAATTTAGGGAGATGAAAGCAGAAACTGGGAAGGTTTTAAATCTCTGTTGTAGGGCTTATTATGTTGGATGGTAGTACCTAATTTTTTTCCCACTTAATTTAAATAAAAAGAATAACCATTTTAATGCAAATTCAACGGAGAATTCATTTTATAGTGATCATTAACATTTATTTTATGAAATTTTCCTTCTATGTGTCTTAAATGCAAACACCACAAGAAAATCTTCTCATATGTTCTCATCACAGTGCATTTTGTCACATACTGACTAGTTTGTACTTTGCAGTTGGTTAGTCAAGTGCTGACTAATGAACACCTGAAAAGCTCTGTGTGTTATTAGTGTCAGAAAATAAATTCAATTGCTTTTATACACAAGCTAAGTCATCCAGGCTAAGTTCATGCGAGTGATCAGGGAGGCATCTTGACCTTTGTGCTCCAGAGTTCTTCGCTGGAATTCTGAAAGTAAACTATGTAAATTATCTAAGATGTCAGTTTAAAAACTTCCTTTGGTTGAAAACCCGGGGACCTATTGAATATTGGTAAGATGCTGCCATCTGTACTGTATTGAATCACAGCATACCCTAGTTCTCTGTTTTCTAATTACTTTGTGAAGCTGACATTACAATACTGCATACAAGTGAGAGAGTATTATAAAATGATTTTAAGTTCTGTGTCTCTCGGGTTTCTAGTCAGTACAATGGGGACAAGACTAATATTTACATGACAGGTTTGTTGTTTTTTCATATTAAGTAAACCAAAGTCCATTCCTGGTGGCTCAGGGTAAAGAATCTACCTGCAATACAGGACACGTAGAAGACCCGGGTTCGATCCCTGGGTCGGGAAAATCCCCTGGAGGAGGAAATGGCAACCCACTCCATTATTGTTGCTGGGAAAATACCATGGACAGAGGAGCCTGGCAGGCTACAGTCCATGGGGTCCCAAAGAGTCAGACATGACAGAGCATGCATGCATTAATAGAGCTTGGCATACAGTAGGTGGTCAGCAAATCTTAATTAGTAACACTGAGAGTTTGTCTAGCCTTTCTCTGTGTGCGTTGCGTTTTTGTTTTTTTTTTTTTTTGTATACACATGATTAATTAGCACCATTCCTTCTTAGATAGTTATCTCTACAATTTGCAATTAAAGAGAGTCTCATTCATTTCTATTCTTCTGTCTCTGCCCCCGCCCCTCCCTCTCATTTCCTCCTCTTCCTCCCCCCTCCTTTCTTCCCTGCATTGGGTTTCTTGTGCTTGTTGTCTAGCTGGGGTACTAATAGACTCAGGATGCAAACACTGCACTTTGAACTGTACCAGTTTGATTAGGAGACAGAATTTGGAGCCATATATTCCAGAGGAGGAAAAGCGACCCAGATGTCCCTTTGTTTAGTTTCTAATTTATGTTTTTTATAAAATTTTGATTAAATTTTGCAGTATATTTACACACTGATTTTTAAAATAAGCTTCCTATTTGTTTCTTCTTCTTTTATTTCCCCACCTAACAAGCCACCAGTTCACTGGGGTGTGGGGAGGTCACTTTCCAAACTCCCATGGCCTCTGAATATGTAGCTTTCAGAGGTGTGTGTATATAATAATTCCTTCCTGAATGATTCCCTTGCCTGTCAACACACACACATGCACACGCACGCGCACACACACACGTGCACGCGCGCGCGCACACACACACACACACAGGGGGATCCCTAGTAGGTAGGGATGAGCTAGTCAGCTAGTCTGATTGGTCAGTGGAAACCATAGAGATTACATATATTTCTTAAATATGTTTAGGTAAGTGTTATGACTATACTTTGAAGGTTAAGTGTTTTTAAAAATATATTATTATTTGGCTGCCCTGGGTCTTAGTTGTGGCACATGGGAGTCTTCAATTTTGGTTGTGGCATGTGGGATCTAGTTCCCTGACCAGGGATTGAACCTTGGCCCCCTGCAGTGGGAGCATAGAGTCTTAGCCTCTGGACTACCAGGCATGTCTCTGAAGGTTAGCTGTTAATTTCAGTTTTTTAGGGTGATGTTCATTATTTGCTCATCTGAATTTTTCTCAGTGGATTTATTTTCTTGGTTTTAAAATTCTTCCATATTGTTCTCTTTGACTACTAATTTCCTATTTCTCCACTCTCTTGCCCTCAGCTGAGCTGGCTGTGGTGTCCCTAAATGACTATTACATGTTCTCTTTTCTAAGATCAAGCCTGTTTTTTCTTTGACTTCTGATATTTCTTTAGCTGTCATTGAGTTTTTAGGTGCTCTCATTTCTTTGACATATGATCTATATATTGTTTAAGAACATTGGCTTTCAAGAATCACAAATCTGGGTTATCTAGATTTCATCTATTAACATCTATAAGCCATGATTAAATTATATTATATCAGTAAGACTCAGGTTCCACATTTGTAAAATGAGGATAAATAATGGAATATACATTAAGGGTTGTTGCATAAATTCAACCTTAAAATATTGGTATGATATCTGGAACATAGTCAACCCTCAATAAAAGACAGCTATAATTATGCCTTTGTTGTTGGCATCCATATTATGGCTTCCTATCCCTTCTCCTCTCTTACCATTTCAGCTTTGTGCTCACCAGTGTTCTGTTCCAGAGGTTCTTTATGTCAGGGGTCCTCAACCTCTGGGATCTAATGCCTGATGATCTGAGGTGGAGCTGATGTAATAACAATAGAAATAAATATCCTGTGCTTGAATCATCCCGAAACAATCCCCCCACCCCACCCCCAGTTCGTGGAAACATTGCCTTCCCCGAAACCAGTCCCTGGTGCCAAAAAGGCTGGGACTGCTGCTGTATGTGGTGGACTGTTCCAGTGGCGGGAAGGGCTCTTTTCAAACCTGAGAGAGATTCTCTTTAAACTGAGGAATTGCCAGCTTCCAGGAATTCATTTGAGAAGTGTGTAGCGGCTCCGAGGACCATTCGTTAGGTATGGTATAGTGAGGCTGAGGGATGTGACCGCAAGATGACAGTCGTGCACAGCGAGCTTTATTTGGGTGACACTTTGGTGTATTTGGCTTCCTTGGTGACTTAACCAGTAAAGAACCTGCCTGCAGTGTGGGAGACCCGTGTTCAATCCCTGGGTCCGGAAGATCCCCTGGAGGAGGAAATGGCAACCCACTCCAGTATTCTTGCCTGAGAAATCCGTGGACAGAGGAGCCTGGTGAGCTACAGTCCATGGGGGTGCCAAGAGTCGGACACGACTGAGTGACTCACACTTTGAGTTTTCACTGTCACTGACTTGCACGTGACAAGCCCCCTCATTAGCCTGAGACCTTCCAGAGACAGCAGGAGGTCACTACCGAGATGAGGAAGAGGGCAAGGGAACACCTGGGAGTGAGGAGGCTCATAGCGGGAGCATCTGTGTCTAGGTAAAGTCACCCAGTGGCACACTGGGGATTCTTTGGGTCAGAGGGTTCCAGAGAACAGCAGTGATGGGGTCTTTTATAGTTACAGGGATTATGTTTATCTTTGCTAGCAGATATTGGGTGCAGTCTCACAGTGTATGCACAGCACTAATGGCTGAATATCTGCTTATTGGGGTGATATTTAAAAGAATTAGATGTGCAGAAATTTCTATTTTGGAGCCTGTGGACTTTTAATGGGTGTTAGCTGCTGTAAAGACTTCTCTGGTGGCTCAGATGGTAAAGACTCTGCCTGCAGTGTGGGAGACCTGGGTTCGATCCCTGGGTTGGAAAGATCCCCTGGAGGAGGGCATGGTAACCCACTCCAGTATTCTTGCCTGGAGAATCTCAAAGAGGTGGACCACAGAGGGTCAGTATATAGAGGCCATTTTTTACCCATTTGTATCGCATCAAGTCAGTTCAGTTCAGTCACTCAGTCGTGTCTGACTCTTTGCAACCCCATGGACTGCAGCACGCCAGGCCTCCCTGTCCATCACCAACTCCCGGAGTTTATTCACTCATGCCCATTGAGTCAGTGATGCCATCCAACAATCTCATCCTCTGCCGTCCCCTTCTCTTCCTGCCTTCAATCTTTCCCAGCATCAGGGTCTTTTCAGATGAGTCAGTTCTTCGCATCAGGTGGCCAAAGTATTGGAGTTTCAGCTTCAACATCAGTCCTTCCAATGAATATTCAGGACTGATCTCCTTTAGGATGGGCTGGTTGGATCTCCTTGCAATCCAAGGGACCCTCAAGAGTCTATCCCAAACTATTTAAGAGCCACTCCCTCCCTTAGGAAATCTGTGCTCTCTAGTGGGAAATTACATACTTTGATAAATGCTATAATTAAGGTATGAACTAAGACCTTGGGAGTGACATCCAGAAAGGTAAGAATAAAAAAAAAAAATACCACTTTTATGATGTTTCCAGATTCTTTAAAGCATACTCTCGCTGAGGCAAGGACTCAGAACTGTTGGCTACTGTTGACAGACACCACACTTCATTGCCTTCTGAGTTTTAAAACTAAACCTTTGCTTCCCTTTCAATATCTGTGGCTTACATGTTCATGTTTAGTCACTGTTTGTATCCTTGGGCCAAGAGAAGGTTTCACTTCTGCATTTCATATAACAGAAAATGCCTCTCTTGGCATGTTATGTTATTACTAGAAAGGGAAGAGGTCACTCTAGTACTTTTCTAAAAGAAATGGTCACTATTTAAAAACTTACCTAGGAAGGCATTTGTGTATAGTTTGCAAAAATTGAGATTTGAAGAACTCAGTGGATATCTGAAAATGGAGACTTTTTTCAACTTTCGAGTTTGTACTTAAACTCTTGAACAGATTCACTCTAAGTACTCTTCACACAGTCTTTATGAAGAGATTTAGATTGCAAGACAATTTTTTTTTTTAAATGGAAAGGGTTATATATTATCTTCTGTTGCTTAGTTAAGATATCACAGAAGCTGGATCCCCTCTTATCTTATACTGAAATAAACTGAAATAAGTGGCTGATTCTCTCTCTTATATCCCCTTATGTACCATTTTTAGGGTAGCCAGCCCTGCGTGCAGAAAGGGAAGACCAGGTTTTTCACATCCTGGGTTGGAATGTATATTTTCTACTGAAAGTGTTTCCAAAGAGGATGCAGTTAGAATACTATTAGTGCTAGTCTAAAAGTGTGTTATAGATGAAATAAGAGTTTGTAGACTGAGTTGTGAATTCAGCCGTCACTGAGAACTTTCTCTCTACAGCGAAATATGCGACCAGAACTGAGTCTGCACGAGTTGTTTCCTAACTGTAAAGGGCCCATGTGTGTCCAAAACTTTGATAGTATTGATTCCTGTGGAGAAGGGATAGGCTACCTACTCCAGTATTCTTGGGCTTCCCTGGTGGCTCGGATGGTAAAGACGCCTGCAGTGTGAGAGACCTGGATTCGATCTCTGGGTGGGGAAGATCCCCTGGAGGAGGCATGGCACCCCACTCCAGTACTCCTGCCTGGAGAACCCCATGGACAGAGGAGCCTGGCAGGCTGCAGTCCATGGGGTTGCAAAGAGTCGGACACGACTGAGTGATTAACACACATTGATGATATGACCATTAAATAAGTAAATTTGCTGAAAATAAGCATAACATTTTTTAGCAAATAGAATGATACTTGATGAGAACTCAAGGAATTTTGTAAAACACCTGGCTATGATTTTGGTGCTGGCTCATTAATTTGGGACTAGAACTCATGATAATACAGTAAGAGAAGTCCTGTAAACCTTAAAGCACATCTCTGTTTGCATTTCAGTGATCTACTGATTATCAGTATTTCTGTCAGTTTCATAGTAATGTTTTTCAACCTTCCCAATCCCTAATTAACAACCTGTTAGGAAACCAAATTACTTAGCAGTGCGGAAAATATAAATTTGAACAAATGCTATAAGTTGGGAACTTCTCAAATTGCCCTCTATAATTTAGACTTTCTCTGTTTTATCAAAGAGCACTGCTCATTGATATCTGAGTGTTACTGGCAAGTTTAAGATGGCTGAAGTATTATATGCTGAGATATATATGTGTCTTTTACTGTTTTTTCGGAACCTCCAGGAAAGAACTTGATTTTTCTGGTCAGCAGCCTTTTTTGGTATCAAAGAATTGCAGAAGAGGTTAATAGCCCCATCATATTTTTCAGCTTTGTGCAGCATGTGATCTATATATTGATGGATAGGAGATGCCACTGCTGTCTTAAAGTGTAGAAGAAATTGGAAAACAACTTTTTTTTAAATATAGAAATCATTTGACTGAAAAATGTCTGTGATTTTGCAACATTAAAAAAAAATATATATGTGTCTTTGACTGTTTTTTCGGAACCTCCAGGAAAGAACTTGATTTTTCTGGTCAGCAGCCTTTGTTGGTGTCAAAGAATTGCAGAAGAGGTTAATAGCCCCATCATATTTTTCAGCTTTGTGCAGCATGTGATCTATATATATTGATGGATAGGAGATACCACTGTTGTCTTAAAGTGTAGAAGAAATTGGAAAACAACTTTTTTTTAAATATAGAAATCATTTGACTGAAAAATGTCTGTGATTTTGCAATATTAAAAAAAAAGGGACAGTTTTTGACCTGTACTTGTATAAGGACCATTATAGTAGTTGCTCACGGAGCCGGCGGTGGCGCCCGCGCCAGTGCTCCTGCCTGGAAACTCCCATGGACGGGGGAGCCTGGTGGGCTGCAGTCCATGGGGTCGCTGAGAGTTGGACACGACTGAGCGACTTCCCTTTCACTTTTCACTTTCATGCATTGGAGAAGGAAATGGTGACCCACTCCAGTGTTCTTGCCTGGAGACNCTCCTGCCTGGAAACTCCCATGGACGGGGGAGCCTGGTGGGCTGCAGTCCATGGGGTCGCTGAGAGTTGGACACGACTGAGCGACTTCCCTTTCACTTTTCACTTTCATGCATTGGAGAAGGAAATGGTGACCCACTCCAGTGTTCTTGCCTGGAGACTCCCAGGGATGGCGGGGCCCGGTGGGCTGCCGTCTATGGGGTCGCACAGAGTCGGACACGACTGAAGCGACTTAGCAGCATACCTTGCTAAAGCTGAAACTCCAGTACTTTGGCCACCTCATGCGAAGAGTTGACTCATTGGAAAAGACTCTGATGCTGGGAGGGATTGGGGGCAGGAGGAGAAGGGGACGACTGAGGATGAGATGGCTGGATGGCATCACGGACTCAATGGACGTGAGTCTGGGTGAACTCCGGGAGTTGGTGATGAACAGGGAGGCCTGGCGTGCTGCGATTCATGGGGTCGCAAAGAGTCGGACACAACTGAGTGACTGAACTGAACTGATACCTTCTCAGGCAAAAAGTTAATTGGTTTTTATATTGTAATTGATAAAGTGATTACATGTTACATACAGGACTTCAGAGGCTAATATAGTTGCTAGTTTATAGTTGCAGTTCTCTTTTAAAAACTTTATTGAAGTATAGTTGCTTTACAATGTTCTATTAACCCCAGCTATACAGCAAAGTAACTCGGTTATACAAATATATATATATATTATTTTTCATATTCTTTTCCATTATGGTTTATCACATGATACTGACTATAATTCTCAGTGCTATACATATGACCTTGTTGTTTAACAGGTGTAGTTGAGACTTCCCTGGTGGTGTAGTGGTTAAGAATCTGCCTTGCAATGCAGGGAACGAGGGTTTGATCTGTGCTTGGGGAACTAAGATCCCACATGTCACAGAGCAGTTAAGTCCACACATCACAACTACTAAGGCCACGCACCACAACTGGAGAGTCTTTCCGCCACAGTGATAGATCCCACATGACACAAACACAGCCAACAAATACATAAATACTAATAATATTTGAACTTCTTAACTCCACCTCAGTTGATTCAAAACATGAAAAGTCGATTGTGAAAAACACTGTTAGAGTGAAAGAAATTTGAGGTCTATCAGAATAAACACAATATATTTGTTCCTTTTCCTAAAATCATAAAAAAGTCAGGAATTTAAAACTACTTGTTTGTTTGTTATGATAGTATTTATAAAGCAGAGTGACATAAATGAGACTTTTCTGCAATGTGTTATTTTATTTTGACAGAATTTCTGTCACTATCTTCAGATGGAATTCCTTATCTAAATGGAAACTCAGAAAAGAACCATTTAAGGGACCCTATAGGACAGAAGCTTTAAAGGGAGTTATCAGTAATCAATATAGAATCTGAAGCCAGTGAGGAAAAAATGGAAAGTTACCAAATTTAATAATTTTTTGCTAATCCTAAATTCTTTCAAAGATCCTTTTGAAGTTTTCTGAAATTTTAAACCATTTTTGTCTACCATATAGTCATGTTTTGCTTACGTTTTTAAGTGGTCAGTATTTGTTGTAATTAGTTATTTTAAACGTCCTTCCTGTATGAATCCAAATAAACTGTTTTTGGTTTTCATGGGGGAAAGATTGTCCACGTTCACTTGGGAAGTCATTTTTACTAGTTGTACCTTGGGAAACCTGAGTTCCAGGAGCTAAACACCTGCTACACAATTGAACTTTTAGATGACAACCTGTTTCTGATTTGGGAATTGTTTACAAATTCAAGAATATTAGCTAAAAGCGCTAATAGTGAAATTAAATCATTGGTTGATTCTAGTTATCTTTTCCTCCAAAAAGTATGTTGTAATAATACCTTATTCACAACTCAGATTTAATTTTCAGTTTTAGGAGATTCATGCTCTTGAATCGGAGAAGGCGATGGCACCCTACTCCAGTACTCTTGCCTGGAAAAGCCCATGGGCGGAGGAGCCTGGTGGGCTGCAGGCCATGGGGTCGCTAAGAGTCCAACAGGACTGAGCGACTTCCCTTTCACTTTTCCCTTTCATGCATTGGAGAAGGAAATGGCGACCCCCTCCAGTGTTCTTGCCTGGAGAATCCCAGGGACGGGGGAGCCTGGTGGGCCTCTGTCTGTGGGGTTGCACAGAGTCGGACACGACTGAAGCGAGTTAGCAGCGGCAGCAGCGGACTCGTGAATCTTTGTGTTAGTTGCTCAGTCGTGTCCCACTCTCCGTGATCCCATGGACTATAGCCCACCAGGCTCCTCTGTCCAGGGGATTCTCCAGGCAAGAATACTGCAGTGGGTTGCCATTTAGAGGAGTGAATTATTTTGTTTTGTCAGATTAATTTTGCAGCTACATCAGAAAACTAAATGATGTGGTTATTTATAAAACCTTCTTGAAGCAGATACATGGCAAGTCATTCTGAGGTGAAAAATCTCCAGTGATAATCATAGCCATTTAGAGGTTGTTTTGTATTATAAAGATAGTAATCACAACAACAGATATTAAATTACTCTATTTAATAGAAGCAACGATCATATGTCTGCATATAATTGCTACAATAACACTCATAATTTTAAGCAAAATTATATATAGTAACTGTCTTCTCTCTATTCCCATTGCTACCATTATAGCCTAAGCTCTTATCACCTCACAACTAGATCTCTCTCTCTGTCTCTCCTCTGTTTGCATCTACAATTCAGTAAATCATGACAGATTTGGGTGCAATCAGTGCTGGAAATAGGGGAAAAAATTTGAGGACACAGTGGGGACTGAAAGAGACGTAGTCTTCACTGCACTGAGTTGATAGAATAGCAGGGAACGCTGGCATGGATGGGGAATTGTAATTTGGTGACTGGAATGCGTTCTAAAGGGAGAAGTCAGGAACCATGGGGGACTGTAACAGGACCAGCTTCAGCTCCCCTGAGACCTGCAGCGGTGAGTAGGAGATGGCCAGATGAAGAAGTGGGCATGGGGTGAGTGCTGCGAGCGGAGCAAAGTCCACAGGGAAAGGCTAAGGCGGAGGAGGAACTTGGGTTCCAAGCAGTATTCTTATATATGACGAAGGCAGATTTCAGGATGTAGACAGAGGTTTTAGAGCTTGGGTTCTGCTCAGACCTAAATGCTAATTGCAACTGTGTAATTTATTTTCTTTTAATATATTTGTGCATTTAGGCAAATAACTTGTTGACTGCAAGCCTTGATTTCCTGACCTGTCAAATAGGACAGTAAATTCCTATATCATAGGATTACTGTGAGGATTTAAATGTGGAATGCATGTAAAGCTCTTGGTGTAGTGCTTGGCATAAAATAAATGCTCAGTAAATTGTGGCTAGTATTTAGATAGAATAGGTCAAACTTGCTGTTCTCTGCAAGCCTCCTTTTTAGCCTGTGATTCCTTCCTCAATCTATTCTGAAAATTGCAGCCAACAACCCTTCTCTGAAGTGCTAAAATCTGAAAGCTCTGAAAACAGAATTTTATCATTTGGCCACGAAACCCAGCCTGGCTTGAGGCCGTAGATAAACTTTACTTATCCTGTTTTGTGAAGTATTCATGTTTCCCTGCTAACCTTGAATGCATTTCATTTAGTGTGCTAGCCCAGATCCCGCTGGGTGTGTTTTGTAATATATGGTATACATACCATATTCCTTTCTCAAATATGAATCACTTTGAATTCCAAAACACGTCTGATTTCAAGGGTTTCAGATAGGAGATTGTGGACCTATACCACCTGAAATCATCTTTCTAAAATACCCCCTTTTCCATCTCTCTCTGAATCAGGACCTTCGATGGCGGTCAGACAGCCTAGACTACTCCTTGTGGTTTTCAAGACCATCTCTAGTCTGTCCCCTCTGTCAAGGGAAAAAAATATATATATATAGCTTTAAAGTTGACAATTATGTTTTGTTGGGCAGAATTTCTGAGGACTTAAGCCCAGAAGACAGACTCTCAGATAACCCTGAGGGAGTGCTCCAAAGAGGTAAGGGGGGAGTCCGGATGTAAGAGTTTTGTCACAACATCAACAATTTACTGTGAATTAAAGAAAGCCAGACATCATGTTATGCACTTAGCGCATTTCTAGGTCTGGGAAGATGCACGAGTCTGGGCTCCCTGAGATCATTCCTTCCATATGCAGCCTGACCATCTAGGGTCAGAATTCTGCTCTTCTCCACCGTGAACCCCTCTGGGTGCACAGCCGGCTGCTGCACTGGCTGTTGGCTTGATGGCGGCAACATCCTTTGCTTACTGATCTGGCAGGTGACATTTTTCATCCACACCATGCTACTTACTTGAAATTTAATACACTCTAACTTGAACCCTTTGTTTCCTAAGGCTGCTTCCCTAAAGTAAAATGTTTAACACCGCTTCCCATCTCACTTCTCTTTCCTCCTCTTTTTCTGGCTATTCAAATCCTACCCAGCTATTAGGGTATGATTCTTGATAGTTTCTTAATGGGGTTGCAAAGAGTCAGACATGATTGAGCAACTAACACTTTCACTTTTTTTTCAGTGAAACTATTATTTCTTCTCTGAATTCCTATTGTACTTAGTTTATTCACCACATATTTGAGCAGGTATGATGTGCCAGCTACTGTTGAGTGTTGGAGATCCAGAAGTGATTAAGACAGGAAAATTAAGGGCTCTGCTGTTACGAAACTTGTTTTCTAGAAGCTGGAAGATAAGTAAATAGATAAGTGAGCAGATAATTTCAGGTAGGGGTTCTGCTATGAAATTAATAAGCAGGACATGTGACGGTGCCTGTGGAGGAGGAGGAGGAGCACCGTACCTCAGAATCTCCTCTATGCTTAGTTTTCACTCCCTGGTTAGATTGTAAATGCCTTAAGGGTGGATCACATCTTAACTTTCATGAGTCACAAAATGCTGGGCCTATGATGAGTTCTCAATGTTTGGTAGAGGCATCTGTCTTTCTTTAAAAAAAAAAAAACAGAAGGTAAAAATTTATTTATTAAATATCGAGCCCCACTTGGCTAACTCATTGATCTAAGAATATCTATTATGTACAAGGTACTATGCTGGGCAAAGCTGGCTTTCTTTTCATTTCTGTTGCTTTTTATTTGTAGAATAAGAAAGAATTTTCATGCCCCAGCAGTTTTCCCATTTGAAATGGTTTGGTATCTGCAGAAGGAGGTACTACTCTGAAAAACCTGGATTATTCCTGCAATTGTTTCTAATTAATTTAAGTACTAATTGACTTCAGTTCATTAGCATGAATTTTAAGGCCTAACCAGCAAACATACATTTCTTTTTTTTAAAAAAATTTATATTAATTTCTTTTGATTGAGGTATAGTTGATTTACAGTGTTGTGTTAGTTTCTGGTGTATAGTAAGGTGATTTAGTTATACATGCATATGTACATATATGTGTTTTCTTTCAGATTATTTTTATTATAGTTTATCACCT
>SJYT01002608.1:52460-81806 GCA_006410635.1 Cephalophus harveyi | reverse complement strand
ACACTTCACCCCTAGTCCTTAAGCTACACATGAACTAAATTACACAAAAGAGATAGCTGGACTCCCGTATCATAGACATCCCTCTTGGTAGTTACAGGTTGGAGTTCATGGCAAGACAATTATTTTAAGCTTGAGAAGAACTTGTGACAGAGTTTTTAAACTTACCCAGTGAACTAACATGGTCTTTTGCTTCATGAAGAAAACTGAAGCCCTGTTCTGTGGTGTCATATTCAATTTCTGGTAGATACACATTTTGTTCTTTATATTGAAAGAACGTCTTGAGAGGCAAATCCCAAAAGGAGTTTTTCTCTTGTCATAAAAATGGTGGAGAGAATTATGATTTGAAATAGCCAAGCGCTCTGGTGGGCTAATGGCTACCCATTCCGGTATTCTTGCCTGGAGAATTCCATGGACTGAGGAGCCTGGCAGGCTATAGTCCATAAGGTCGCAAAGATAGTCAAACACAACCGAGCCACTAACACTTTCACTCTCACTTCACTGGTGGATTGAATTTTGAGACTTTTGATTTGACAGTACTTCCGAGATGGTGTCCTTTTGGTTACAGAAATAGAAAAGTATTGCTCTATTAAAATGATGAAATGTACACTTTGAGATGCTCCCAACATCAAAGTAAGGTGGAGAGTTGGAGCTTAATGCTTGTGACTTAATCTTCTCAACTACTAGGCTTTTGTCGTTTGAGGTCAGGGCCCTGTCTCTTTAAATCCCAGTGCCTAACACGCTGCTAGCTGATGTATCTTCTGTTTGTGTTAATGATGATAGAAGAATACAGTACCTAAGGGGACATGTGGACATCTGAAAATGCCCCTGTTAGAAAAGAGATGAAAGAATGTTTGGGGAGTAATTTTAACTATAGGCTGTTATAGTTCAATGGTTTTGAAAGCCAAAATCTTTTCCTCCTGTCTTCTTAGAATCAAATCTCTATCTACATAGATCTCAGTTCTAAAAATCAGATATACCTTTCCTGGTGAAACAAACACAATGGAGAGATACTCAATTAAAGCAGTCTTTATAGTAAAGGATTTGAATGGGGCCAAACAAAATGTTCAACTTGGTTGCCAGGTAGTTAAAAAGCCTTGGATTGCCTTGATTGGTGTTACTGATTTGTAAAGTTCAGGGTGAATCCGGGATGTGAAAAGTTGAAAGGCAGTGCTTTGAAGAATAATTACTTCCTTCTATGACTGCTCAATTCAGTTCAGTCGCGCAGTGATTTCCGACTCTTTGCTTCCGCACAGACTGCAGCACACCAGGCCTCCCTGTCCATCACCAACGCCCGAAGTTTACTCAAACTCATGTCCATTGAGTCAGTGATGGCATCCAACCATCTCATCCTCTGTTGTCCCCTTCTCCTCCTGCCTTCAATCTTTCCCAGCTTCAGGGTCTTTTCCACTGAGTCAGATCTTTGCATCAGATGGTCAAAGTATTGGAATTTCAGCTTCAGCAACAGTCCTTCGTGGACTATACAGTCCATGGAATTCTCCAGGCCAGAATACTGGAGTGGGTAGCCTTTCCCTTCTCCAGGGGATCATCCCAACCTAGGGATCGAATCCAGGCCTCCCACATTGCAGGCAGATTCTTCACCAGCTGAGCCACCGGGGATGCTCTGTGACTGCCGCTGGTCTGAATAAGTATTGGTCAAGGATGTCATCTAGAGATTTCAAATTCTGGGTCAGTAGTTGAGATGGATGGCCTTTCTTAAAGGCTTCCCTTACTTGGATAGTATATGGAGGTTGTAATAGAGTACCACCTGATCAGTCCTCTCAGGATTTCTCTATTGTGATTATTCTTTTATCTGATCTTCATCTAGACTACAACCTCCCTAAGGCACACGCTCATCTTGTTTATGAATGTATTCCTAGTGCCCAGCTCTGAACAGGTACATAGTAGGTGCTCAAATATTTGCTCAATTGAACATGCTTTTCTATATCACATTGCCTCCACCCTTCCTAAAGATTAAGAAACTTAAGCTGGGTAAATAATTGCCTCTTTATCTTTATTGTGATGACCAACTTATTTTCTCTAAAAGAGAAGAAAATAGTCAAATAGTGTGGCTAAATTTTTGAGTTGGTGGTGAGAGTTTTGAATTATATGCAATTTAGTCATCCAGTTTCTGTGGTACTAGAGTAATTGAAAGATGTTTATAAAACATTGTATTACCATGTGACATTAGCCATAAGAGAGCTGAACCTTTACATCTTGCTTTTTTTTTGTTAATTTCTGACTGATTGGGAAAATTAGAACTTAATTTCCTTGTAATAATGACTCCTGTATTTCAATCAGAACTTCAGCATTAGAGTTTTATAAGTAGATCAGCCCTTTTTCTTATTCTAAGGGGTTGAGACTCTGGAGTGAAACTTTTATAATTATTCAGTACTCAGAGAGTACTGTAGTAAGTTATATTTAATATAACTGATCATAAATGAAGTTTCATAAACTCTAATTGCTTGACTAATTCACAAGTGTATTGCTTTTCTAGAGTTGATTTTAATGAAAATATATGGTCACTATACTTATTGGTGTAATATGCCCTCATCCTAATGACCATTGTAGTTAGACTTGCACAATAAAAGCTTACTAAAATGACTTCAATCAGTGCTTTTAATTCAGGGGTGTGACCCTAATAAACATTTTTGGGTGATCTTTGTTGTTGTTGTTTTAACTCCATAGTAGCTCTATAGTTTGTACACAGGAGTAAAATCCATAGTGAGATGCATGCACATGTATAAATAATATTCAGATAAAATTTGAGAGCTCATCCCTGTAGAACATTATAAATGAGACTATCTTAATATAACCATTTAAAAATGTTTTAAAGGTCAATTCACATAAAAAGATCTGTGATTTAATCTTGTCCAAGAGATAACTCGTTATAGCTCTCTGAACTTTTTTTCCTGTTGATGGTGTTTTTGTTATTGTTCTCCTTTTGTACTTTTCTCTCTTTTTTATTTATTGTTGCTTTAGTTATGTTTACCAGTTTATTATAAAGGATATTGTAAAGGATGCAAATGAACAGCCAAATGAAGTATATAGGGCAAAGTCTGAAAGAGTCGTAAGCACATGATTTTCTGTCCAGATGGGGTTTGGGGTGTGCCACCCTCCCAGTACTTGGATACATTCACCAACCTGAAATCTTTCTGAACCCTATAGTGTAGAGAATTTCATGGCAATTTCATGACTGTACCAGTGATTGATTGACACAGTCCACAGTCCCTCTCCCCTCCCCAGAGGATGGAGGGGTGGGGCTTAAAGTTCCAAGTTTCTGCTCATGGCTTGATCTTTCTGGTGACCAGTCCCATTCTGAAGCTGCTCAGGAGCTCACTAAGAGTTGCCTTATGAGAACAAAAGATTTTTCTATCATCCAGGAAATTCCAAGGGATTTAGGAGCTCTGTGTCAGGAACCAGGGGAAGAGACTAAACCTATTTATTATGTCACAGAGGGATAAATTAATATGTGGCTACATGAATGGATAAGTGAGTTCATGGACACATGGGTAAATGAATGGATGAATAGGTAGGAGGATAGATAATGGTGAGGTAGAATGGAGGTGGACACATAGATGGATGTTGTCTGGTGAATAGGTAGATGACATGGATTTTTAAAAATCTTTTAATCAGCAGAAATTAACTTGCATCCAGAGCACTGGCTACAAAGATGTCCTTGTATTTTTCTACTTTCCTCTTGCTTTTCTCCTCTTCTCTGTCTTTTAAAATAATTGTATTGGAGTACAGTTGCTTCACAATGTTAGCAAAGTGAATTAGTTATACATATATCCACTCTTTTTTAGATTTCCTTTCCATTAAGTCACCACAGAGCATTGAGCAGAGTTCCTTCTCATTAGTTAACTCTTTTATATGTAGTAGTGTATATGCCAATCCCGATCTCCCAGTTCATCCCACTCGCCTTGATATCTATATGTTCCTTTCTCTTCTTTGACTATGTAAATACAGTTGTGTGGCAGAAATATTTTATTTTCTAATGCAGATAATTTAAGTGTAATTTATACAGTAATTTCAATGTATTTTTAATGTGCAGTGTCCAAAAATTGCCTCCTCCTAAATAGCAAACTCTTCAAATATCCTTAAAGATTTTTCTTTCCAGTAGACTACATTTCTCTCTCTCTTTTTTTCTGAATAGTTGTAGAGTTCTAAGTAATGATATCAAGAAGATATTTATGACAGCAGAGTTTTACATGAGGGAAATCTCTGAGAAAAATATCCATATCAGTCAAATGTGCATAGTTATATAGAATATACACTCTAGTTGAATGAAACTTATAAATCAAGAAATCACAAGCAGAGTGTTTTTCTTTATGGTTCTCTGTCACAAGTAATTGGGATAATTTTTTATGTGAATATAATTTCCTCTTGGTCTTAAGGTGCTTTATCATTTGAAGATGCCTTTTAGGGAAAAAAGTCTTAAGAAGACAGTAAACAAAGCATCATTCTCCATTTTTGACCAGGGCCCACATTTGGCTTATTAATAACCAACTTTAAACTAAAGGGAAGTTCTAGAAGTAGAAATGTACCTAGCTGGATGGACATGCCAATAGAGGGGAGAGCGGGTGCTCAAACAGGACATAGGCATGTGATGGGCAAAGGATTTCCATTTTCCCATAGCATATGGATCATGAAGGAAGATGTAGAAGGTAGCCTAGGGCTGAATAATGCAGGCCTTTGAATGCTGTATTAGGGGCATTGGTCTTTATTCTGTCAGGAGCCTTTAAATACAGGTGGGCAAGCAAGAGTCATTTGTAATTTTCATTGAGCGCTGTGTGCCAAGCACTGCTCTAGGCGTTAGCGTTACATCCCTTAACCAGACAGATGACAATCTCTGTTCTCATGGAGCTCACATTTTTAGTGGGAGAAATACACAAAAATAAATTATAGACTATGTGAGAATGTGGTACGTTTTATTAAAAGGAAAAGCAGAGTGTGGTAAAGCAGGTCGAGTGTGTGGAGGAGGTGGGTGTTTCCGTTTAAATAGGATGGACAGAGTAGGTCTCCCAGAGCAGGAACTTGCAAGGGGAAGAAGTGAAGGAAGAGGCTGTATAGATTACAGAAAAAATCCTTCAGGCAAAGAGAAGAGGCAGTCCATGCGGCTGAGTGCCTTCTTGGGGGACGGTGCAGTGGCCGGTGTGACTGGAGCTGCGTGGATGGAAGAAGCAGCAGTAGGAGACGAGGTCAGCGGGCTGCGGAGAGTGTGCGGTCCGCGGGCCTTGCCGGCGCTTGGGAGGACTTTGACTTTCCCTGGAAGTGAAAATAGGGCGCCGCTGAAAAGTTTAGAGCAGAGGAGTGATATGATCTGACTTTTTTTTTTTTTCCTAACTAAAGTCCATGGTTTATTGAGATTTCCTTAGCTTTTTCTTTCTTTCTTTTTTTGGACCGGAAAGTAGGATTTCTTGGTGTGTGTAAGGGGGGACACCACCAAGGCTTTCATGAGTGCAGGGGCTGCCGTTTGTCCCGAGGGCCAGGCTTAGGGATGTATTTGACCACACAGCCATGTGGGGTGAGCTGCTTTTCTGCCACCATGTTTTCAATGTCATCCATATTAAATTTAGTAATTTCCCACTTCTTGGACCCTGGCCACTGTGCCCTGGGGCTTTCCAAAGGCACTGCATGTACCAGTCTGGGGCCTAGATTGGGGGCAGCATGCCAGTCATGAAGGTTCAGTGGCAAGAGCTGTCTCCAAGGCCCCTTAGGGGAACTTGCGCAGGCAGCGGCTGCGTACACTACCGAGGAGGCTGCTGTTATAGCCCTTGCACACTGGGCCCCGGTGGGGAAAGAGCGCGGTTGGTTTAACTGGCTGCAAACTGACTTGGGTTTAAACAGTGTCACTTAGTCAGTGTGTTCAGAATTAACTGCAGCAGGGTAACCTGGAAATAGGGACATAGGCCAGGGGGCTCTTCCAGGAATCTAGGAATGAGGTGATGCACTGGCAACTTGAAGCATACACCCATGGCAGATTCGTGTTGATGTCTGGCAAAACCAATACAATATTGTAAAATAATTAGCCTCCAGTTAAAATAAATAAATTTATAGTAAAAAAATAAATAAAAGGCAACTCATCAACTGAAAAAAAAAAAAGAATGTTACTTTGGCAATGAGGAGAGAATTGTGGCAGAGATACTTATTATGAGGCCACTGCCATGACCAGACTCTAAATGGATGGTTTGTGTGAGAAGGAAGAAGCATCTGCAGAAAGATCACCATGGAACTTGACAACTGTTTGGCTATAGGGAATTAAGGAGAGGGAGGAAACCAAGGTGATATGGAAGACTTAAAACTCGAGGAGTGGGATCCAGATGGTACCCTTACCATAAATGTGACCCTTCTTTTTGAAAGTCTGTCCTGACCCTTTGTGATCATCCTCTGGGCTTATGTAGTGCTTCCGCTAGGTTATTAATTGTCTACTCACTTTTTGCTACTATATTTGCCCTCTTATTACCCACCTTACAGAGCTGAGAGAAGAGTTCTGATTCTTACAATTGTGGCAGTATTAAGGTATAATTAGCAATTAAGAATAATGAAAGACCAAAGAATCTAAATTTATATTTAGTTTGTATATGAAGAATAGCTGATTGAAGAACATTAGTATATATTGGTTACAGTGAATTCAGTACGTGATACATAAGACATGTTAGGCAAAGATTTTGGTTGGCAGGGGAATGCTCTTCGAGATGATGCTTGACCTTCTGTTAATAGTGACAAACAGAAGTTACCCAAAGGAAAATTAAACTAATGGGGCTTGGGGCATATCTGTAAATTTTAGATTACCATGAACTGCTTCAATTCAGTAGTTCAACCCTAATATCCTACAGCTTAATTATACCAACCGAAGAGGCCATTGACCATTGACTAAGAGTTAGTATCTAGTAATAGTCATATCTGTGGTCTGTGGTTGAGTCATTTAGCCTCCACAAGGTTCAGTTGCATCATTTGTAAATTGAGAGGTTTTGATCATATTATCTCAAATTTCATCCAATTTAATAGTGTCTAACTCCATATAATGGAATTTAATATGGATAAAAAATGTTAATTTCAAAATGGAGAGTGGGGGTGGGAGAAGAGAACTAAAGTTTCTTCCCCTAAGACAAAGTGGAAATATTGCTAGCAATGTTTTTTGTTTCTGTCCCCCACAGTTAAACTGTCAACATATATTCAATTGAGATACAGATTCAAAGTATTCAAGACATGGGTATACCTTAACTTAGAGAACTGACTAAATTAAATCTTGGTGGCTCAGACAGTTAAGCATCTGTCTACAATGTGGGAGACCTGGGTTCAATCCCTGGGTTGGGAAGATCCCCTGGAGAAGGAAATGACAATCCACTCCAGGAGTATTGCCTGGAAAATCCCATGGACAGAGGAGCCTGGAGGCTACAGTCCGTGGGGTCACAAAGAGTCGGACACGACTGAGCACCTTCACTTTCACTTCCCCTGAATTTACATTCTTACTTTGAAGATACATATATGCTTCCAATCTTGAGTTTAAAATCCCAAGGGAAAGAAAAAAGAGAAAAGCAGTGGTTGCTTGAAGAACTGTGCGACTAATAAATAACACAGGTGGACAGGCACCTATTTGAGTGGCAGCAGGCTAGGTGCGGCGCTTTTGAGACTTTGGCATTTGTCACTCTGATTTTGCATTACAGAAAATCACTGTGCATAGAACAGTTTTCTGTACCCCACTGGGAAAATTAAAGAGAAATTACCAGGTAGAGATAGTCTTAGGGTGAATTGATCTCTCTTAAAAAGGCTTCAGTTGTGATATAAATATTCCCCTTTACTTTCTTTTTTATAGGCAGTAAAGATTGATTGGGGTTTGTATCAGCAGGATGTGATAAAGACATAGTACAAAGATGTAGTAATGTAAATCCTTGAGGGAATCAACAGATTAAAAGTAGAAAAAGAGCTACATATATAATAGCATATTTGTCCCAACTGATGGAGGGGAGGATGATCTTTAATATCATTTAGTTGGTGGTATTTGAGGATGATTTTATGAGACCTTGTGACCAAATACTTCTCACTTAAACTCCTACTAGAATTCTTCCCACCAATGAGCCACATATTTTTCTTAGTTAAAATGGATGTGAGCATGCATGATGTACATCATTCAGCTTCTATTGTAGGAAATAAATGTTTAGGATGTTGTAGAAGGGTTGATTTCTGTTCCTAACATGATTTTAAAAAATCTGATTCTTTCCTAATCACATTTCTTAACTAGCACTTCAGCATATTTATATAATATAACAGCTTTCGTGCTCATCTTTTGTTATTCTAAGATCTTGAAGTATCTTCTGAATCTTGGAAGATTACTAAGTTATTAGCTGTTGCCTTGCTTACTGTCGTATTGCTTTGTTACTGTAGTATTGCTTTATTACTGTAGTATTGCTTTACTACTGTAGTATTGCTGTACTCTAAATCTTCAAGCAGTTGTGCCTATATATGCTGTATGGTAATCTTAGTCACTGTATCTTAACTGGAATGTACCATTTCCAATGATTCTCAATGTTAGAAGTAGAAAACCACATGCAAAAAAAGGTGTTGGAGGTTTTGAGAAATGGGCATATATTAACAGAATCGGTAAGTTCAATGTTATCTAGAATATTTATAAAGTGTTCTATACATATCTATCCATAACTGAGTTCCAGACAGCTGTTTCATTGTATTTCAGTACAATTAAATGTGACAGTTTTCCTATTGTTCATGGTTTTAAAAATTTTATGTCTCTTAAAAATATGATTATTCATGCTAAAACTTTGAAAAATCTTGACAGGGCTTATGATTTTGTTATATCTTATGTCACATTTGAACACTGTGATAGTGATATGTGATCCAAATCTGACTTTGGGAATTTGGAAGTCATCTTGAAAAACAAAGAGACACCTCCTCCACCAAATCGTCATTTTTAATCCTTAAAAAGTTTTTTCTCTTGTAAAGAATTTTTGTGTTTATATGATATATTTAAATTTTCTAATTCTTTTTGAAGAGTTTTAGTTGATAAAATAAAAAATGAGAACCATTCAGATGTTTTCTTGTTTGGTCTTTGAATTTCTCTTATCTGACAGGTTTTTTTTTTTTTTTTTAAGAACATTCAAATAAAAACTTTGGCAGATGATGTGGTAAGGTGGATTTAGTAGCATGTTATTATATTACTTATGCATGTTGCTTTTTTATTAAAGTGGGTGGACATTAAAGCATTGATATATGTAACAATGTAAAAAGTCTAGATGTTTATAAAGTACAGTAGATGGAAGAATTTTCAATAAAAAAGCAGATACCTGCAAAAAAATCAGACTTTTCTTTTTTTGAATGTAAACAGAAACAACTGTATGAGATCTTAAAATACTTTTGATATTGCCATCCTGACACATACCTTAAGCAATTAAAAGCCTATATAAATCTAACTCTGGAAAGCACAAATGTCTCCTTTCTCAATAGCCATGTAAATCGATCCTGAATATGTTAAGTATTAATATTAACAGTAAAGAAAGTGCAAGAAAGTGAAGGTGCTCAGTCGTGTCCAACTCTTTGCGACCCCACGGACTGTAGCCTACCAGGCTCCTCTGTCCGTGGGATTTTCCAGGCAATAGTCCTGGAGTGGGGTGCCATTTCCTTCTCCAGGGGATCTTCCTGACCCAGGGATTGAACCCAGGTCTCCCACATTGTAGACAGACGCTTAACTGTCTGAGCCACCAGGGAAGTCCTATTAACAGTAAAGGAAATTAATTTAAAATAGAAAGGAAGTTAAGTTCATTGTGTTAGTCAGAAATGTGCTGTTAAATTTAAAATCCTCAAGTATTTTTGAGCTAAGTCTATTGTAGTAAAACTTATTAAAAGTTATGGGCTTAAAATTTAAATGCGCCCTTTAATAGCTAATACCCTGGTGGCTCAGATTGTAAAGCGTCTGCCTACAATGCAGGAGACCAGGGTTCAATCCCTGGGTCAGGAAGATCCCCTGGAGAAGGAAATGTCAACCCACTCCAGTACTCTTGCCTGGAAAATCCCATGGATGGAGGAGCCTGGTAGGCTACAGTCCATGGGGTCACCAAGAATCAGACATGACTGAGCGACTTCACTTAATAGCTAAACCTTAAAAAAAAGGTATTTTAAGCAGAGTCATTTTTTTTCGCTGTGAAATCACCTATCTACAAATAATGTAGAATATTATTCATGCTTTAAGGAAGTGAAAGTATATGGCTTAATTTTATTTTCTTACCAAGACATAGCTGAAAGCAAAAGCCAATTTTCTAGATCGAAGTGAATGGCATAGTGGAAGATCAAATATATATGTAAATAATGCTATTCAGTAAAAATAAGCCAGCACTGCAAAAGTAAATATTAAGTGATATGAAGGGAAAGGAATAGAAATATGTTGATTTAATGGTCGATTGCATATTTAAATGCTTTTATGTCCACCATATCTTTTAGTAAAATTTGATTCTTGGTTATGTACTCAGCTTATTTGGGATTGCTTAATATTTTTTCTTGAGTTGTTTGAAGATATACTACATATCTAATCCAACTTAATTTTCCTGAAAGACTTTCAAATTTAAAAGAAAATTGGAAAATATAGAAGATTATTTGAAGAAGTGAATCTTTAGTGACCACTGGGCTAGGAACCAGGGACTTGTCAATTTGGCAGGTTACTTTTTTTGTGAAATGAGAGTCAACCTAGATGTTTTTTCAAGTTTTTTTCCCAGCTCTAAAATATTATGATTTACATAATCTCTTTGTAAGCAACCATGTACTAAGATCATTTTTGGAATCCTAAATAAGCTGCTTAAAACCGCTCATATTTCTTTCAAAGTACACCTTTTATTAAAAAAAGTGTTCTTTGAATGAAAATAAAAGATATATATATATATATTTTAAAGTACAAGTCAACAGTAGTTGACAAAATTGTGGTAAGAACATCTGCGATGCTTTTTGTCTTGTTGAAGTGATTTATAAGCACTTGGTAACATGGCAGTGACAGGCGCGGACCTCCTATCTAACATATCTGCTTGTTTGACATGAGCTGACAGTATGCATGTGCTTCTTAACAGAAACCAGAAGAAAACTGACTTGCATTCAGTTTTCTGGTCACTACTAATTTTTGATGTTCAATGTACTGTGGTTCAAAACAGAATGGCCTGTTTACAGGCAACTGGAGTTGTTAACTCACTTTATGTGAAATTGCAAGCTAATTATAAGAGATTGTGCATGGAATCAATGGTTCTGAGTCAATATCCATAAAGTGGCAAGTTCTTCATAGTAGTGTTTTTAGGAATAAGATATTTCTGTGTGTGTTATGTTTCCAGGAAATGGAATAGATAATCTTTTAAATTTTGTTCTGCTTCCTTGTTGGTCCTTTTAGGGAAGAAAAGGTGAGGGTAATAATAGTAAAAACAGCAATAGTAATAAATAGCAGCTAAGTACACTACACATGTATCTTTAGATCTCACAATAACTCTTTTCTTGCTTTCTCTCTCTCCCCTCCCTTCTTCCCTTCCTTCCTTCTATATGTATTAACTTGTTACCCTATTTTAGAGATGAGGAGGCAGTTAAAGACCAAGGAGTTTGCACAGTGTAACCGACCTAGTGAATTGCAGATTCAAACCCAGGGAGTCTGGCTCCATAGCCCATGCTCTTAACCATTATATTCTACCACTACATTGCCAAAGTGCTCATAGATACTTGTCACAATTATTTTGGCACTTTGAAGAAGAGAAATGTTAGTATAATTTCCCCCTTGGAATTGAATATCCTTTTCTTTTTTTTCCCTCATAGTTTCAAAGTTGGTGCCAAAGACACATTCTTCCTGAAACCACCACATTACTTTGAGATCAGACTTTTCTCACCTATTTACTGTGCAAAACAGCAATGACAAGGACCTAAGTCTCACTTTTGAAGAATACTTTTCACCCCCTAGGTTTCTGAGGCTATCGAGCTACTTCAAGGTTTCACGGTAGTACAGTCTCTAAGTAGAGCTTGCTGCTTAAAATAACATTTTGTCAAAAAGACAATAATCTATATTATCCTAACTGCCATCTTGATGTTTTGCTTCTTCACGTTGGTGATTCTTGATCTCTTCCTTAGGGCTTCTTTTTTTTCTTTCTGTTTGCAGCGTGACCGAATTACAAGTTTCAGAAAATCTACTGTAAAAAAGGAAAAACTTCTTATCCAACATCCTCTTGATTCTCAAGTTGTGATGAACGAGTTTCCAGCTGCTCAGCCATTATACGATGAACGATCTTTGAATTTATCCGAAAAGGAAGTACTGGATTTATTTGAAAAAATGATGGTAAGTTAGACCCCCTAATTTTGTTATAATTTTCAAGTGCATAGCACTGGGTTGGAAGTAGGGCTGTTTGTATGGACTGTGTTTATATCACATAAAGGAGAGGCTAGAAACTTGTTGATAGAACAAAACTGTTTTTGAAAGTATCTGGTTTTTTTGAGCTATAACATGTTTGTCTCTTCCACTATGAGCTCCTAAAAGCAGGGGCTGTCTTATTTATTTTCATTCTCTGTTATTCAGTAGTCTGTGGCACCCTGGATCAGTTTTTTAACTACCTAATTTGTGTACCGAATTTGTGTTTCTCTTCTACTAAGCTAAACAGGCCTAAGTCCACTTCTCTGAAAACAATATAAGGTATCTTGTTAGGTATATGAAGTAGAGTTTAGAGGACACAGTGTTGTAAAAAAAAAATAGAGGAGACAGAAAAATTAATTCCTCCAAGTTTGTTTTATTATTAATAGTCATACCATCTATATTTTGTAGCATGCTTCTTATATTAAATATTTTCTAGTTTGTGGTCTAGATTATTTCTTAGATAATAAATATATTTTGATTTTTCAGCAGTTTATAGTAAGAGGAGAGATGAGGTTTCAGGCCATATTGGATTGATTTGCTTGATCAAAGAAGTGGAGATCCTGATTCATGATTTATTCATTTCTAGTTCTATTCCACTTATCATGGCAATTTTTTTTTGTGTGTGTGTGGATATCTATTCATTTTGAGTTAAGGACTAAAAGAGTTTCAAAGATCTCCAAATAAGAGGTTAAGAATACTGGAAATCTATCAATGGAACAAAATAGAAAACCTAGAGATAAATCCATGCACCTATGGACACCTTATCTTTGACAAAGGAGGCAAGAATATATAATGGAGAATACAGTCTCTTTAACAAGTGGTGCTGGGAAAACTAGTCAACCACTTGTAAAAGAATGAAACTAGAACACTTTCTAACACCACACACAAAAATAAACTCAAAATGGATTAAAGATCTAAACATAAGACCAGAAACTATAAAACTCCTAGAGAAAAACATAGGCAAAACACTCTCTGACATAAATCACAGAAGGATCCTCTATGACCCACCTCCCAAAGTAATGGGAATAAAAACAAAAATAAACAGATGGAACCTAATTAAACTTAAAAGCTTTTGCACAATGAAGGAAACTATAAGCAAGGTGAAAAGACAGCCTTCAGAATGGGAGAAAATAATAACAAACGAAGCAACTGACAAAGAATTAATCTCAAAAATATACAAGCAACTCCTGCAGCTCAATTCTAGAAAAATAAACAACCCAATCAAAAAATGGGCCAAAGAACTAAACAGACATTTCTCCAAAGAAGACATACGGATGGCTAACAAACACATGAAAAGATGCTCAATATCACTCATTATCAGAGAAATGCAAATCAAAACCNTATACAAGCAACTCCTGCAGCTCAATTCCAGAAAAATAAATGACCCAATCAAAAAATGGGCCAAAGAACTAAACAGACATTTCTCCAAAGAAGACATACGGATGGCTAACAAACACATGAAAAGAAGCTCAACATCACTCATTATCAGAGAAATGCAAATCAACGTCACAATGAGGTACCATCTCACGCTGGTCAGAATGGCTGCGATCCAAAAGTCTGCAAGCAATAAATACTGGAGAGGGTGTGGAGAAAAGGGAACCCTCTTACACTGTTGGTGGGAATGCAGACTAGTACAGCCACTATGGACAACAATGTGGAGATTCCTTAAAAAACTGCAAATAGAACTGCCTTATGACCCAGCAATCCCACTGCTGGGCATACACACCAAGGAAACCAGAATTGAAAGAGACACGTGTACCCCAATGTTCATCGCAGCACTGTTTATAATAGCCAGGACGTGGAAGCAACCTAGATGTCCATCAGCAGACGAATGGATAAGAAAGCAGTGGTACATATACACAATGGAATATTAATCAGCCATTAAAAAGAATGCATTTGAATCAATTCTAATGAGGTGGATGAAACTGGAGCCTATTATACAGAGTGAAGTAAGTCAGGAAGAAAACACCAATACAGTATACTAATGCATATATATGGAATTTAGAAAGATGGTAATGATGACCCTATATCAGCAAAAGAGACACAGAGGTATAGAACAGCCTGGGTTTCTGTGGAAGAAGGTGAGGGTGGGATGATTTGATAGAACAGCATTGAAATATGTATGTTATCATATGTGAAATAGATCGCCAGCCCAAGTTCGATGCATGAGACGGGTGCTCAGGGCTGGTGCACTGGGATGACCCTGAGGGATGGGATGGGGAGGGAAGTGGGATGGGGGCTCAGGTTGGGGAACACATATACACCCATGGCTGATTCATGTCAATGTATGGCAAAAGCCACTACAATATTGTAAAGTAATTAGCCTTTAATTAAATAAATTAATTAAACAAAAAAGAATACTGAAAATCTAGACCCTTCTGAGGTGAGGTGAAGGTGAAGTCGCTCAGTCGTGTCCGACTCTTTGCGACCCCATGGACTGTAACCTACTAGGCTTCTCCGTCCATGGGATTCTCCAGGCAAGAACACTGGAGTGGATTGCCATTTCCTTCAGCCCATTATGGAATATCTTGTTCCTCTCTCACCCCCAATCCCACTATTCATTGAAAGTTGTTGAATAAATACAAATTCCCTTTATCTTTATACTTTTCCTTTAATGCCCTTTCTGTCTAGCCAAAGTTGACATCCAGCTTTTCCCACGACACAAGCCCTGACATATCCATTCTCTTCAGACCTTCCGGCCATGTTCTTTGAGCAGTCCTTCAATAACCCCTTCTCTTTTAAGGTCTGTTATCTGCTGACTGACCTTGATGATGATAGCACCTGGTTAGCCTTTTAACCTTTCCCTTGTTATTCATTTTGGTGATTTCTACTATTGCACTGATAATCTTGCCTTTGCTTTTTTGCCCTGAGTTCCTTGGTCTTCTGAACTCTGATCTCTGCATGTATGTATTTAGCCAATTTTAGGCATGACAGCACTTTGGATTGTGTCATTCTTTGGAATGATTCCACCTCTGAGATCTTTAACCCAAAATTCTTCTCGAAAGGTAAACAACCTATACTGCCTTTTCCAGGCCCTTAATTTTACAGGGTATGTTTGTGTAGTGGTTAAGAGCTGAACTCTGGGGTCATTCAGACTTGAGTTTGAGTTCTGGCTGTGCCGTTAATCACATTACCCTGTGAAGTCATGATACATCCTCTCAGCACTTTATTTTCCATAACTCTTAACAAAACTATAATAGGGTCTACCTTATATGGTTTATTTAAGGATTAAAGGAGATGATATTCCTGGAATAATGCCTGGCATAAAGTTTTCTGTAAAAATAATTTTATAAATATTTAGTGCATTTCATTCCTTTATCAAATAAAGCTCTGTTCTCCAGTTTCCAGTATTTCCTGATCACCTAGAATGCCCTTCAGTTTGCAATGGGATTGTCTTGTCTTAATCACCCCAACCAACAACAATAGAAGCAAACATCTTTTGACACTAATCAAACTTTTTTTATCTTTTTTTTAAACTCTTATTTTCACTCAGATTTCACTCAAATGATACTCCTTTAATCTCCTGATAAATTGGTTACTAATTTTTATGGAAGTAAAATAGTTCTTTGAGTTAATCAGTGGCATTGCCATATTCTAGTTTACTTTAGCTCAACTGGGCTGTCGTCCAGGTCGTTCGTTTTCTCTGTCATTTCTAATTGCTTTCCTAATGCCATTGGTTCTGCTTTTGCAATGACTTTGACGTCTTTTTCCACAGTTGTCCTCCAGCTGCTCTTACCCTACTTTAGACAATATCCCTCTCTGATTTTTTCTCACAGACTATGAAAATTGTCTCCTATCTGGTCTTCCTCTTGTCCTCCAGGTTTTTCCTGTTCTGATCCAGTGATGCTTTATCAATAATTCTGAAGCAGGTTTCTTTTCTCAAGCTCCAAGTAGGCCCTTCTGTTTTCAGTCATCTTACACGTCCCTACTCCATTCCCTCCACCATACTTCTCGATGATTATTTCACACCTTTACTTTGCTGCTCAACCCTCAGAACTCTTACCCATCTTCATGCTCTGCTGATGACCTTGGTGCTTAATTTCCTGAGTAAACTGAAGTGATCAGAAGAGAACTTCACAGACTCCCACCACCACATCTCCCTGTCAACATAGATGAAGTTTTCATCTTTCAATCCTCCCATTTGTGTAGAAGATTCCATTCCTTTTGACCTACTCAAGGACATTACTCCAATCATTTTCTCCTCTGTCCTCTGCCCTTCCCAGCACCTTACAAACATGCTATCTCACTTTACAACTTTTTCATGATCTTATGCCCCTAGCCTACTGCTGCTCAGTTTTTACTCGCCTTTGAAGCAAAACATCTAATAATTTTGTTTATATTCACTGCTTCTGATTTCCCTCATCCTACTTTCTCTCCTAAACTCACTCTCTCTCGCCTCTATTCCATCATTCTATCAAAATGGGTTTTATCAGCATCACCAAAAATCTTCAGGCTGCCTAGCCCATGTCCAGTTCTCAGTTCTTATGTTAACCAACCTACCAGCAGCGTTTGATGCAGTTGGTTATACACCTCCCTCCCCTTACCCCCCTGGGGCATTAATTTTGTTTTTCTCCAAACTCTTTGGCTGCTGCTTTTCAGTTTTCTTTGCTGATTCCTTTTAGTGTCCTCAACTTTTAAATGTTGGAGGGGACCCAGGGATCAGTCCTTGGAATCTTCTCTACATCATCTTTTTTTTTTTTTTGTTATTGCAACCAGTTCTATGGCTTTACATTCCATTTGTATGCTCACAATTCTCAAATTTATCTCCAGCTTAGTCCTCATGTCTGAACTCAAGACTCTCATAATCGTATTTCATAACCAGCAACTGTCCCTGGATGGTCAGTAGACTTCTCAAAGTAACATAGATCCAAAAACTAAGCTGTTAATATTCTCCTCCAGACTTGCTCCTCCTGGTGTCTTCCCCTTCTCAGTTGATGGTATATCCATCTGTTCAGTTGCTTGGGCCAAACACTTTAGGATTATCCGTGATTACTCTCTCTTTGTCACATTCCACATTTAATTTGCTAGGAAACCCGTAAGCTCTCCCTTCAAAGTGAGATACTTGTAAAAGCTGGCCATCTCTGACCACCTGCACCTCCCACACGGGTCGCAGCCTCACCTAGGCTGCTACAGGGCTGGCAGAGCTATAGGATGCACAGAGCTCCTCACCGTCTCCCTGCTTCCACATGGCCCTCCACAGTGTGTGCTCAGAGATTACCCATTTAAAACCCGAACAACATCATGTCACTTGGGTTCTCAGATCTCTCCTATGGCTTCCTAATTCCCTCAGGATACAAAAACCAGTATCCTTATGAGAGTAAGGCCCTCTATGATTTGATCCCCAATTTACCTTTTTGAAGGGCTTTCTTGGTGGCTCAGGTGGTGAAGAATCTGCCTACAATGTGGGAGACCTGGGTTTGATCCCTGGGTTGGGAAGATCCCCTGTAGAAGGAAATGGCAAACCACTCCAATATTCTTGCCTGGAGAATTCCATGGACAGAGGAGCCTGGTGGGCTACAGTCCAAAGTGTTGCAAAGTCAGACATGGCTGAGTGACTAGCATCCTCACAATTTGACCATTTTGATCTTCCTCTACTACCCTTTTCATTTGCTTATTTGCTTCAGTTACACACATTTGTTTTACGTGATGATAACTATAAACAAAAAATGATTCCTGGCAGTTTTAAATTTTTAAATTTGTGTACAGCATATACAGTGTTTTCAAACCTTTTTTTAGAATTTTTGTTTTGTGGTTTGAATATTAATTCTAATATTTCATCAGAACTTCACCACATCCCTCTTTAAATGTGACATGTTTCTGAAAAGATTTACTTGTGGATTCAAAAATGTTAAAGAAAGGTACAACTTGGTGCCACATTGTCCTAGTGACAATTCTTCCTTCCGTGGGAATGTTGGAAGAGGAAATCAGAGAATTGTGGTTTGCTGAAAAGTAAAAACAAAAGAGCAATTAAAAAAATTTTTAAAGGGTTGTGTCTCTTCTTTGAGAGAAGTCTACTTGTATATTAAACATTATATATTTTCTTTATTATCTTTTGTTTGACTGTAATCAGATTAAGTGAACAACTTATTTTATGAATTATAGCTCACGTTTACTGTGCACTTATGGCCCAGCAGGTAATTGAATATTTGTATTATTTCAGCTGATCCCTGTGACAGTGCTGCCAAGTAGGCAACATAGTTATACTCGATTTTTCAGATAAAGATATTAAGGCTTCAGTTCAGTCGCTCAGTCATGTCCGACTCTTTGCGACCCCATGAACTGCAGCACGCCAGGCCTCCCTGTCCATCACCAAGTCCGGGAGTTGACCCAAACCCATGTCCATTGAGTCAGTGATGCCATCCAACCATCTCATCCTCTGTCGTCCCTTTCTCCTCCTGCCCCCAATCTTTCCCAGCATCAGGGTCTTTTCCAATGAGTCAGCTCTTCGCATCAGGTGGCCAAAGGATTAGAGTTTCAGTTTTAATATCAGTCCTTCCAGTGAACCCCCAGGACTGATCTCCTTCAGAATGGACTGGTGGGATCTCCTTGCAGTCCAGGGGACTCTCAAGAGTCTTCTCCAACACCACAGTTCAAAAGCATCAATTCTTCTGAGCTCAGCTTTCTTTATAGTCCAACTCTCACATTTATACATGAGAGTTGGAAAAACCATAGCCTTGACTAGATGGACCTTTGTTGGCAAGGTAATGTCTTTGCTTTTTAATATGCTGTCTAGGTTGGTCATAACTTTCCTTCCAAGGAGTAAGCGTCTATTAATTTCATGGCTGCAGTGACCATCTGCAGTGATTTTGGAGCCCAGGAAAATAAAGTCAGCCACTGTTTTCCCATCTATTTGCCATGAAGTGATGGGACCAGATGCCATGATCTTTGTTTTCTGAATGTTGAGCTTTAAGCCAACTTGTTCACTCTCCTCTTTCACTTTCATCAAGAGGCTCTTTAGTAGTTCCTCTTCACTTGCTGCCACAAGGGTGGTGTCATCTGCATATATGAGGTTATTAATATTTCTCCCAGCAATCTTGATTCCAGCTTGTGCTTCCTCCAGCTCAGCATTTTTCCCATTCTATTGTTTTCCTCTATTTCTTTGCATATTAAGGCTTAGGAAGAGAGTAAAGAAATTGGTTCTGTAACTTGCCTAAGCTAACAAGGGGTCGAGGTGAAACTTAAATTTAGGTACACAAAAATCTAAACCATTGGCATTTTGGTAATCTCTATCTTTAATAATGTTACATTTAAGTTAAATTTAATTTTGTACATTTTCTTTTCCACTCAGTGGAAGTAGAAGGCAACTCAGAGGTACATTGCCTCACAGATAAAATCAACTTGAGATGGAAAGTTGTCTTTTTACAAGTTATTGATTTTTATAGAGCATTATAAAGAAGGAGGCCCACAATTTAGTAATGGAAAACTGTTAAAATGCTGTTTTCAAAGCTGATTGAGGTAACACTCTTAAGTCTTTCTGTTTCTAAAACATAGAAGTCAATTTCTAGATATGAAATTTCCCTTTTTGAAAATTCTTTGTGGGTGTCCTTCCACGAACAACTAATGTGATAGATGTTCTTACAATAATGTAATTGATGGCTGTTACGACAATCTTATCTCTCTTGATTCGCATCCTTCGTTGTACTATTCCTCTTAGCAGATATTTTAGACTTTAAAGAATTATAGAAGTTTAGACCATTGGGCCCAAACACCTTGTATGTGTTTTAGGATAACATACCTTGGGCTTCCTTGGTGGCTCAGAGGTTAAAGCATCTGCCTCCAATGCGGGAGACCCGGGTTCTATCCCTGGGTCGGGAAGATCCCCTGGAGAAGGAAATGACAACCCACTCCAGTATTCTTGCCTGGAGAATCCCATGGACAGAGAAGCCTAGTAGGTTACAGTCCACGGGGTTGCAAAGAGTCGGACACGACTGAGCAACCTCACCTCACCTTGAGGTATGAAGGATTAAAAAGAATTGCATAAAGTAGCACATTATACACAGAAATAGAGTATGAGATACTTGAGAAGAAATATGTAAAAATTGCAATATAATTTATTATTTGGGATTTCTGGGTGATGATATATTTTAGTGAAACTTTTGGTGAAAGGCTTAAATAATGAAAGGCAACATTCAAATAAATCCTCATTACTCTGATAATTGAAATTGTTGTTCTATCTGAGGATCATATCTGTCAGCAGCAGTTCTCCACATATAGGCTTGTAGATGTAGGTAATAGGGAAATATTGGGCTCAATCTGAAATTAGTATAGATATTTTTAAAGAAAATATTAATTCTTTGATTACTGTAAATTTTATTTAGCTACTAATAGCTTGTTTCAAAAATAACTTGACACTTTATAGCCAAGTAAAATCCTGGAACAAGTCCAGTTAACTGAAAGATCTTGACAGTTAGGTTTTACTTTACTACTGAGGTCAGTTCAGTTCAGTTGCTCAATCCTGTCTGACTCTTTGCAACCCTATGGACTGCAGCTTGCCAGGCTTCCCTGTCTATCACCAGCTCCCAGAGCTTACTCAGACTCATGTCCATCGAGTCGGTGATGCCATCCAACCATTTCATCCTCTGTCGTCCACTTCTCCTCCTGCTTTCAATCTTTCCCAGCATCAGGGTCTTTTCCAGTGAGTCAGTTCTTTGCATCAGGTGACCAAAGTATTGTAGTTTCAGCTTCACCGTCAGTTCTTCCAATGAATATTCAGGACTGAAATCCTTTAGGATTGACTGGTTGGATCTCCTTGCAGTCCAAGGGACTCTCAAGAGTCTTCTCCAAGACCAAAGTTCAAAAGCATCAATTCTTCAGTGCTCAGCTCTCTTTATAGTCCAACTCTCACATCCGTACATGACTATTGGAAAAACCATAGCTTTGAGTAGATGGACCTTTTTCAGCAAAGTAATGTATCTGCTTTTTAGTATGCTATCTAGGTTTGTCATAGATTTTCTTCCAAGGAGCAAGAGTCTTTTAATTTCAGGGGTGCAGTCACCATGTGCAATGATTTTGGAGCCCAAGAAAATAAAGTCTGTCACTGTTTCCATTGTTTGCCCATTAATTTGCCATGAAGTGACAGGACCAGATGCCATGATCTTAGTTTTCTGAATATTGAGTTTTAAGCCAACTTTTTCACTCTCCTCTTTCACTTTTGTCAAGTGGCTCTTTAATAGTTCCTCTTCACTTTCTGCCATAAGGGTGGTGTCATCTGCACATCTGAGGTTATCGATATTTCTCCCAGCAATCTTGATTCCAGCTTGTGCTTTATCCAGCCTGTCATTTTGCATGATGTACTCTGCATCTAAGTTAAATAAGCAGGGTGACAATATACAGCCTTGATGTACTCCTTTCCCAATTTGGAACCAGTCTGTTGTTCCATGTCTAGTTCTAAGTGTTGCTTCCTGACCTGCATACAGATTTCTCAGGAGGAAGTTCAAGTGGTCTGGTATTCCCATCTCTTTAAGAATTTCCCACGGTTTGTTATGATCCACACAATCAAAGGTGATTACTAATGTACCACTGGGGCTTCCCAGGTGGCGCTGGTGATAAAGAACCTGCCTGCCAACACAAAAGATGAGAGAGACGTGGGTTCAGTCCTTGGGTTGGGAAGATGTCCTGAAGAAGGGCATGGCAACCCACTCCAGTATTCTTGCCCGGGAAATCCCATGGACAGAGGACCCTGATGGGCTACAGTCCATAGGGTTGCAAAGAGTCAGACAAGACTGAAGTGACTTAGCATGCGCGCACACATGTACCATTGACACTGACATCTGTTATGCGTTGATACGCCAGGTTCCGTGTTGTGGCTGCTCAAGGAAATAAGTAATAGGCAGATTTTCGGTGTAATGGTACCAATGGCTATTGCTGACGGATGTAAAGCTCCAAATTGGGAACTTTTAGATGATTGCTTATTTCGTGGAGCACACACTGTTTATTAGCAGTCTTCAATAGTTTGTACAAGTCGATTTTTCACTTGAAGTGTAGTCTTTGCCTATTATTTGATGATTAGAAAGTGTTTTTTTTTAAATTAAAACTTTCAAGAATGAAAAAAAAAACCCCACACTTATTTTTATATGATTTTTGTTATTACCCACATGGGGTAAATTATACTTGCTCTTTAAGATTCCTGTTCCCCTTTTCAGCCCAGTCATGTTTTCAAAGCTTCCACAGTGGGTAAAGGTAGTCAGATCAAAGCAAGAATATTTCTTCCACAATTTTTTGAGCATAGCTTTAAAAGATGACTGAATTGTCATAATATTACATATCACCTTTAACCCCAAATTCAAATTTGAATGAGGTTCATATTCATCATGGAGAAGGCAATGGCACCCCAGTCCAGTACTCTTGCCTGGAGAATCCCATGGATAGAGGAGCCTGGTAGGCTGCAGTCCATGGGGTCGCTAAGAGTCGGACACGACTGAGCGACTTCCCTTTCACTTTTCACTTTCATGCATTGGAGAAGGAAATGGCAACCCACTCCAGTGTTCTTGCCTGGAGAATCCCGGGGACGGGGGAGCCTGGTGGGCTGCCGTCTATGGGATCACACAGAGTCGGACACGACTGAAGTGACTTAGCAGCAGCAGCAGCAGCATATTTATCGTGTTTCTCAGGTTAATCAGACATTTTGTGTTGTCTGTAATTAGGGTTGGTGAAATATCTCCTTCCTTCCATTTTAAATATAAGGAAATTTATCATGCTGTAATTGAGTAACATTCAACATGTTAAGATATCATAGCATTGCCTTTGAGCTTACTGAGATTATCTGAGCTGGTCTTTGTACATTGAGTATACCAATTAAGGATTATTAAATGTTTAATAGCGACAGCTTGTTTTTATCCAAACTGAATTAATTAGAGCAAGGAGAGAAATGCGTCTGGACACTGTCCATTTCCTTTTGAATATTATTGCCCTTTTCTATCCAACTGTTTTTTTTTTTTTGGCTTGGGGGATAGGGGATTTCCATTTTAAGCTTAAAAAATAAACATATAGAGATGTCTTGGAAGTTCAAGTTGGAATTTAATTTGTTTTAGCTAGCACAATGATTTATTGAGTGGATGTCCAGCTTGCATTGGTCACATTAGATTCCTATAGCTATGTCTATAAGAACTGTGTTCTTATACAGGTAAATAAATAGCTTAATTGTGTACAAAAGAGGAGGCTAGTGATAATTTGTGATTAATTTCTGGGCACATTTCATTTCAATTTCAGTCATTTTTTAAAATAGTTTTGAGTTATTAGTTTTGGCCGTGCTGGGTCTTCACTCCTGCGAGGTTTTTCTCGAGTTGTGACAGGTGGGGCTCTTGCCTAGTTGGGCTGTGTGGGCTTCTCGTTAGGCTGGCTTCTCTTGTCATGGCCCCTGGGCTCCAGAGCACAGGCTTAGAAACTGTGCATGGGCTTAGCTGCTCCTCGGTATGTGGGATCCTCCTGGATTAGGGGTTGAACCCGTGTCTCCTGCATTGGCAAGCGAATTCTTTACCACTGAGCCACCAGGGAAGCTCCTCAATTTCAGTTACTAGGGCAATGCAAATGTGATGTTTTATACTTTGTTTCTGTTCAGCAATTTACATTAATGTATTTTGCATTTTGGCATAACTTAATGAGAGTATACTTATATGCAATAAATGCTAACTTGTCTGTCCTGTATTCCATGTGGTAGAACTCTTATAAAGAATCCCAGAGCCTTTCAGGTTGCTCTCTCACTTTTGCCTTTCGCCAGTTTTGAGAGCCAGTTTGACTGTGGACCCTGGGTGTTGTCTGTGGCTGCTGCCATGGCTTTCTTTGTCAGCCAGCGCCAGTCTTTTAGGAGTTGATTAGCCTGGATGAGAACCTTTTAGTGTTCTAAGCGTGTGGATGCTTAATCGTATCTGACTGTTTGCGACCCTATGGACTGTGGCCCACCAGGCTCCTCTGTCCATGGACTTCTCCAGGCAAGAATACTGCAGTGGGTTGTCATTTCCTCCAGCAGGGGATCTTTCCAACCCAGGGACTGAACCCGCATCTCCTGCATTGCAGGTGAATTCCTGACTGCTGAGCCACCGGGGAAGCTCGCTCTCAGCATGAGTAATTTTAGTTAAAGGTCAAGTTACTGTAAAACAGTTATGGGTAGCATAGGTCTCAAAATCTATAGTAGGGGATGGAAACAGTTTTCAGGAATGGCTCAATCCTTAGAAATTGTTTTCTTGGCCTACTTTCCATTTTTTATAATCATATTTCCAATACCTTTACTCCTTGTCATTGGACTAAGAGAACACCAGCATCATATCTAGCCATTTTATTTTCTTAAACACACTCATTCCCAAGTAAAGCATGTAAAGGTGAAGTCACTCAGTCGTGTCCGACTCTTTGCGACCCCGTGGACTGTAACCCACTAGGCTTCTCTGTCCATGGAATTCTCCAGGCAGGAATACTGGAGTGGATTGCCATTTCCTTCTCCAGGGGATCTTCCCGACCCAGGGATCGAACCCGGGTCTCCTGCATTGGAGGCAGACGCTTTAACCTCTAAGCCACCAGGGAAGCTTAAAAGCATGTAAAGGAGGAGTAAAACTCACCCTGTAAATAGATCTCACAGGTAGCTAAATCTGGGTCACTTTAAAATTTTCTTCCCAAGTACAATTCTCACCAAAGGTTCACAGCTGCGGGAGTAGCAGGCCAGAAGCCCAGGAAGCGAAATTAAAGGGACGAGGTTTGCAAATTTTCACTAATTGTAGCGGGTGAACTTCACAACTCATTGCTTCTGTCTGTTCTGTTTTGTGCATAGAAATGCTCCGTGAGAGGTTTTTTCCTGTTTGAAAAGTTCCACTAGCGTTGTTTTTTTTTTTTTTTTTGCTGTGAAGGCATTTTCACAACCACGTATTGATATGCACAGTGTGCCAGGTCATGTGCTACCTGCTGGAAGTGCACACAGATTAATGCAGTTCCTCCCTTGCCGCCAAAGAGCTCAGAATTTAGTCAGGGAGGCAAGCACGTAAACATAGGGTTTCCATGGTAATAAGACAGCTGTGAATAAGCTTTTGTGATTACTTAACCCAAGAGAAAAATCCCATGGACGGAGGAGCCTGGTGGGCTGCAGTCCATGGGGTCGCTGAGTCGGACACGACTGAGAGACTTCACTTTCCCTTTTCACTTTCCTGCATCGGAGAAGGCAGTGGCACCCCCCTCCAGTGTTCCTGCCTGGAGAATCCCAGGGGTGGGGGAGCCTGGTGGGCTGCCGTCGATGGGGTCGCACAGAGTCAGACACGACTGGAGCGACTTAGCAGCAGCAGCAGCAGCAGCCCAGCACAAGGGCTCAGGGAGGAAACAGAAGATCTGACTATCCTGTGAGACCCGGTGTCATTTCTGAGTTTTCAGAGTTTTAATTTTTTGACATTAAAGTGTTCTCAGAATTTGAATGACCTAATACATCAAGGTCCAAGGCCTTCTATATGCCAGGTGCTGTTAAGCTCTGAGGAGAGAGAGCAGAGAACAACTTAAGGAAAACCCCTACTGTCTGGTGGCTCATATGGTAAAGAATCCGCCTGCAGTGTGGGAGACCTGGGTTCAGTCCCTGGGTGGGGAAGACCCCCTGGAGGAGGGTGTAGCAACCCACTCCAGTATTCTTGCCTGGAGAGTCCCCATGGACCAAGGAGCCTGGCGGGCTACAGTTCATGGGGTTGCAAAGAGTCAGACACGACTGAGTGACTAAGCACACAATTGTGGGGAAAAATAGAAGAAAAAAACCAAAGACAAGTTTCTGTGTCATGGAGAAGTTTATTTGGCAACTCTCTACTGAGTGCCAGATACTTTGTTAGATGCCGGGGAACATAAAAACGACAAAGACACTATCCCAGCCTCGGGGTTTTAGCTTGTATGAGTTTTATACTTTTTATATTTTTTAATAGATTTTATACTTTTAAATGGTTGCAGAAAATCAAAAGAAGACTGTTTCAGGGCACATGAAAACTTGTGAAATCCAGTGTTCGTAAACAGGATTTTGTTGAATGCAGCCACAGCCACTTGTTTACATATTGTGGGTGGCTCCTTTCGCACTGTGGAGTTGGGTAGTTGTGTCAAAGTCCATGTGACCTGCCAAGCCTAAAACATTTACTGTCTGGCCCTTTACAGAAAAAGTGTCAATCTCTGGACTAGTGTAGTAGTCTCTAAACTTTCTGATTTCCTGGCCTGTTAGAAAAAAATATATATTTGAGCAAGTAACCTGAACATGTTTTAACTTAAAAAAAATATACCCACGTGTATGTACCCGTACTTTGTACAAAGTACAGACATAGAAAGGATAAGAGCATTCAAATAACAAGATTTTTAGGTGATTCTAAATGAGTTTATTTATTAATGGTATAAAAGCCTTTGCTGTGATGATTAATGACGTTTTAGTGAGAGCAATGTCATTGTGTCATTATTTTTATGTCTTGTTTAAAAAAAGACTAATTAGAAGGTTTAGTTCCAAGTCCATTTTATTTTGATACTTGATTTAATGTCTCTTATAGTTGAAACATAAATCTGACAATACATAGGTCTAAGTGGAACAAGAACATTGTTAGTTACACTTATTAAATCATAGTATTAACTATGCTCATTCCAATCCATGAATCGAGCTAAGGTTTTCTGCTGAACCACGGCTAGTAAATTTCCATCTCCCTTAATGACAGTCAGTTGTTCTTGAAACTTATCTGAAGTGTTGCATTTTTATATTTGCAAATAAATGGGTTCTAAATGGGTTTTGAAAAATGGGCTTCACTAGATGTCATCAGGGACATGGGCCCTTGGCATTGTTCCTTCCATATGCTTGATGTGTAGACCTATGTCCCCGTGTTTATCTAATCATATCTGCTGCAGACGTTGCGCCTGATGCCTGGAAGGAGGAGGAAGAGGTGAGTCATGAAGAGATGGAGGAGACCTACCTGGCAGTTGGGTGTGCCAGTGTGTGGGTTTTTCAGTGAGGTTCATTTGAAGCAGTTACTCTCTCACGAGCTGTTAAACTGTTAAGGGATTGCTTGTCCTTTTGTGAATGAAAAATGCCCATCATGTGAAAGTTCAGAAGTTTTAAAAATCTTTGTCTTGAGATAGCCAGAAATTTCTCTGTAAGATACATGTTATCATTCTCAGTTTCTATCTCATTTTAAAATATTGTAAATATTCTGCTGTATTTTAAATATTTTGCTTTTATTAATTAAAAAAACCCCTACATTCTAATGTATTTTGGTTTCAACTTCTTGCAGTGGTTTGGATTTTATATGTGGGGCACACTTCCCTACTCAGGAATGCTTCTCACTTACAGTTTTTTCATCAAACATCCTTTTATTAAATAAATCATTTATTTTGGCAATATGTTTTCTCAGATTGTTCCACTAATGATTCAAAGAAATGTAGTTTTTATACTTTATTATTGAAACAATCTAGTAAATAATATAAGCTGAGTTGTTTAAAAGGAAAAACAGCTGTATTTTCATTCAACTGTATGATGGACCTCCCACACTGAGTAATTTTTCTAATACTTGCTCTAGCATATTTTCAGCAGTGATTTCTATATGTCTTCTGACAGTATTGGCTGACAAAATAATGCGTTTTAGTTTACTACCATGTTGTTTTGCATATATTATCTCAGCTTCTTATACCAAGTGTTCCTCCAATGTCATGGGACCTTTTGTCTTTTGCTATTAAAGAAAGAAAACAAATGAGAGGCTTGTAATTGTGTGTCATTAAGTTTACAAAATTTCACTAAGTATTGGATGCATATCACATGATTCTAGTTATTGCTGAGAAAATTGAAAAAGCTTCTTTCATGCTCTAGATGTTTGGATTTTAAATGGTCTGTAAGTTTGAGGTAGCTTTAGGGCATGGCAACCCACTCCAGTATTCTTGCCTGGAGAATCCCCATGGACAGAGGAGCCTGGCGGGCTACAGTCCATGGGCTCACAAAGAGCTGGACGCGACTGAGCGACTGAGCACAGCACAGCACTCACTCTCATTAGCTTTATTTTAAGGTACGATGTGCACATAAAGTGAGAGTCATCAATGATAGTTGATAATTTCAGATTGTTACATTAGTAACATTTAATCTTGTGGGACCAACTTCTTATTAGCCTTATATTTTTGTTATCTTTAACATATGATATGACTGAGGAAAGGCTCAGACTTCTGTGTAGGAAATACAACAATCTAGTATTTTCTTATTGCCCTGTACTTGCATTATTGGTACTATCTTATTATCCTCAATATGTTGTCTTTGCAGGAATCTTTTAAAGGTACTTTTCTACTTTGTTGTTGATGTGAGGACTGACTTAGCTAAAACTAGGTCAAATAGCCTGGAAGTTCACTTAACCAAGTGCTTGTAACTGCAAATACATTGCAGTACACTGACAGTAAGAGAAGCGTGGGTTGTGAATACCCGCATAACTCCTATACCATTTGGAGCTATGGATCCAGTGAGGGATTCAGTATTATTCTCATGTTAAATATTAAAGTTTATTTTCTTGTATTTCGGTTAAACATCAATATTTCACAAGCCACAGTTGATGCTTTAAGTAATATTTGAACTCTGGAAACCACTGGTTGAATGTTGAACTCAGGATTAAGGATTATGGGAGAGTGAATTTGTGTTTCCCAATTGCTAGATAGACATTCTAAATTTACCTTCTTGATGGTGAAAAGGTATATGTAGATGTTCGTAGTTGATTTCCTCCAATAAGACCTGAAACCAGAAATAGCTGAAGACTTTTTGTGCAGTACTCAGTTCAGTTCAGTTCAGTCGCTCAGTGGTGTCTGACTCTTTGAGACCCCATGAATCATAGCACGCCAGGCCTCCCTGTCCATCACCAACTCCCAGAGTTCACTCAAACTCACGTCCATTGAGTCACTGATGCCATCCAGCCATCTCATCCTCGGTCGTCCCCTTCTCCTCCTGCCCCCAATCCCTCCCAGCATCAGAGTCTTTTCCAATGAGTCAACTCTTCGCATGAGGTGGCCAAAGTACTGGA
>SJYT01002608.1:20202-33411 GCA_006410635.1 Cephalophus harveyi | reverse complement strand
AAACATTATCTTCATCACCACCAGCTATCTAGAATAGTGACTATATTTACATTTATTTTGCTTTTAAGAATTGAAGTCCTCTTTTTGTCTTTGTCACGCGGGTGTATGCTCCTTGGTTCTGTCTCGTCACAACAAAGATTGGGAGTGACGGACGTTAAAGCCCTCGTCTTGTCACAGCCCCGGGCCTTGGACAGACCATGTTACAGCTCTCAGGTCACCAACAGACCATCTTATAGCTCTTAGACAAATCAGTGTTACAGCTCCACTTTATTTAGGAAATGGCAGGAAAATCCATCGAGAGAGAGAGACCCTCGGGCTTCTCTTTCTGTATGTTTCCCCCCCGGGCCTGCCCTGTGTAAATTGGGCTGGCCAGGAGTGTTGTTTGTTCTACCTGAGGTCCTCACTCTGGCCCTCAAACCTTCCTTTGTTCTATTTTTGTGGGTTTTCTCTTCCTTACCTTTTAGCCACCACCATTCTGGACTCCTGTTTCCCATTCTACCTACCTAACAGATTCATGTGACATTGGGGGAAAAATGCCATCCATCTTTTCGGATGATTTCCAAAATCAGCAAATATTTCTTTAGTGCTTATTGTGAACTGTGCTAGGTGCACTAATGACTGGAAAATAAGCATAAAACCTTATCATTGCAATAATATATATTGAAATAATCAAGCATTAAATTGTGCCTGTTAATTGTGCCATAGCAATATTATGTATTAGGCAGGAGGCACAAGGTAGGTTAGAGTAATGAGAGAAAAATTCATGCAAATTTCTAGACTTATAGGATATGGTGGTTGGGATTCGATGGGGGAGGGGAAATGATGGAAAAGCTCTCAGATTGTGGAAGTAATATTCAATGCAAAAGCTTAGAAAGAGAACCAAATTGTATTTGGGAGAGGGTACGACAGGTGGGCGAGAAGGAAGAAATGAGAAATGAGGTTGATTTTGTACAGAACAAAAATGTATATTGGAAAGATTCAAAAATCAAGTTAAAAGACGATCTTAAAGTCCAGGTAGATTAGAAATCAGTTTGAGCAAGCAAGTGACATGAGGAAAGTGGAGTTTAAGAGAAATAAATTGGATAGTAGTAGGTAGGCTGGATCAGGCTAATGGTTCTCAAAGTTGAAAGTATCAAAATACAGATTTTTTCCCTCATGGGGTCTGGAATAAGGCCAAAATTCTGCATTTTTATCAAGCACCACAGGACATCCTGATTAGTTAGAATTAAGAGCTCACTTTGAGAAATACTGCATTGGGATAGAGGTTTGTTTAGGGGGCTAGCTAGGAGACATGTGAGAGTCAGTGAGGCCCTGCATTAAATTGGAGGCTTAGGTGTAGAAGGATAGGGTTAAATAACAGAGTTTGGGGCAATAAATGAATCTAGAGCTTATTTTAATGTGGGCCAGAACCAGCCTATATTTCTGGCTGTGACAACATAAACAATCTAATGACCTGTGCCAGAAGCCACTGCAAGATTACCAATTTCTCCATAATCAGTTACCAAGTTCTGTTGATTATTTCTCCTAAATAACTCTCCGTTCTCTCCCCTAATTTCAGACCCATCATCTAACACTCCTGTGATTGGCGTAGCCTCCTCAATACTCTCCTAGTCTTTGCTCTCACACTCACCCACGAATGCTCTATGTGGTTACCAGAAATGCTGCTGCTAGCCCCTCAAACTTTCAGATGGCTCCCTATTCTCTTCGTGATCTTTTCTGATTTCACCTCTAGCTGCACTCTTACATGCACCTGTCCCCTGTCTGTATGGGAACACTCGGCAGTTCGTTAACATCCTATTTTTTTTAAAAAATGTTAAAGTTCAGGATTGGGAACATGTGTACACCCATGGCGGATTCATGTTGATGTATGGCAAAACCAATACAATATTGTAAAGTAAAAAAATAATAATAATAAAATAAACTTTAAAAAGTTTATTTTTTAATTGAAGGATAATTGCTTTACAAAACTTTGTTGTTTTCTGTCAAACCTCAACATGAATCAGCCATAGGTATACGTATGTCCCCTCCCTCTTGAAACTCCCTCCAATCTCCCTCCCCATTCCACCCCCCAGTTTGATACACAGCCCCTGTTTGAGTTCCCTGAGACATACAGCAAATTCCCGTTGGCTATTTTACATATTAAGTTTCCATGTTACTCCATCCATCCATCTCACCCTCTCCTCCCTTCTCCCCGTGTCCATAAGTCTGTTCTCTGTATCTGTTTCTCCATTGCTGCTCTGCAAATAAATTCTTCAGTACCATCTTTCTAGATTCCATATATATGTGTTAGTATACAATATTTGTCTTTCTCTTTCTGACTTACTTCACTCTGTATAATAGGTTCTAGGTTCATCCACCTCATTAGAACTGACCCAAATGTGTTCCTTTTTATGGCTGAGTAATATTCCATTGTGTATAAATACAGCAACTTCTTTATACATTCATCTGTTGATGGACATCTAGGTTGCTTCCATGTTTTAGCTATTGCAAATAGTGCTGCAGTGAACATTGGGGTATATGTGTCTAGGAGTGGGATTGGTGGGTCATACGGTGGTTTTATTCCTAGTTTTTTAAGGAATCTCCATACCATCTTCCAAAGTGACTATATCAATTTACATTCCCACCAACAGTGCAAGAACGTTCCTTTTTCTCTGCACCCTCTCCAGCATTTATCATTTGTACACTTTTAGATGATGGCCATCCTGAATGGTGGGAGGTGATATTTCATTGTAGTTTTGATTTGCATTTCTCTAATAATAAGTGATGTTGAGCATCTTTTCATGTGTTTGTTAGCCATCTGTATGTCTTCTTTAGAGAAATGTCTGTTTAGATCTTTTTCACACTTTTTGATTGGATTGTGTGTTTTTTCTGCTTTTGAGTTGAATGAATTGATTGTATATTTTGGAAATTAACCCTTTGTCAGTTGTTTCATTTGCTATTATTTTCTCTCATTCTGAGGGTTGTCTTTTCACCTTGTTTATAGTTTCCTTTGCTGTGCAAAAGCTTTTAGGTTTAATCAGGTCCCACTTGTTTACTTTTGTTTTTATTTCTATTACTCTAGGACATGGGTCATAGAGGATCTTGCTTTGATTTATGTTGAGTGTTCGCCTATGATTTCCTCTAAGGGTTTTATAGTTTCTTGTCTTAAATTTAGGTCTTTAATCCATTCTGAGTCTATCATTGTGTATGGTGCTAGGAAGTGTCCTACTTTCCTTGTTTTACATGTAGCTGTCCAGTTTTCCCAACACCACTTATTGAAGAGGCTGTCTTTGCCCCATTGTATATCCTTTATCAAAAATAAGGTGCCCATAGGTGTAATGAATTTATTTCTGGGCTTTCTGTCTTATTCCATTGGTCTATATTTCTGTTTTTGTGCCAGTACCATACTGTCTTGATGACTGTAGCTTTGTAGTATAATCTGAATTCAGGAAGGTTTATTCCTCCAGCTTCATTCTTCTTTCTCAAGACTGCTTTGGCTATTCAGGGTCTTTTGTGTTTCCATATGAATTGTGAAATTTTTTGTACTAGTTCTGTGAAAAATGCCACTGGTAATTTGATAGGGATCATGTTGAATCTGTAGATTGCATTTGGTAGTATAGTCATTTTCATAGTATTGATTCTTCCTTCCCAGGAACATGGAATATATCTTTATCTGTTTATTTCATCTTTGATTCCTTTCATCAGCATCTTAAAATTTTGTCAAAGGATTTTTCTGCATCTATGTTCATCAGTGATATTGGCCTTTAGTTTTCTTTTTCTGTGTTGTCTTTGTCTGGTTTTGGCATCAGGATGATGGTGGCCTTATAGACTGAGTTTGGAAGTGTTCCTTCCTCTGCAATTTTTTTTGAAAGAATTTTAGAAGGATAGGCATTAGCTCTTTTCTAAATGTTTGGTAGAATTCCCCTATGAAGCCATCTGGCCCTGGGCTTTTGTTTTTTGGGAGATTTTTGAGCACAGTTTTGATTTCAGTGCTTATAATTGATTTGTTCATACTTTCTTTTTCTTCCTGGTTCAGTCTTGGAAGAATGATCTTTACTAAGATTCTGTTCATTTCTTCCAGGTTATCCATTTTATTGCCATATACTTGTTCATAATAGTTTCTTGTAATCTGTTGTATTTCAACATTGTCTGTTGTAACCTCTCCTGTTTCATTTTCTAATTTTATTGATTTGATTCTTCCCTCTTATTTTCTTAAAAAGTGTGGCTAAAGGTTTGTCAGTTTTATCTTCTCAAAGAACCAGCTTTTAGTTTTATTAACCTTTACTAATTTTCTTTTCTTTCTTTTTTTTTCCATTTATCATTTATTTCTGCTATGATCTTTATGATTTCTTCCTTTCTACTACTTTTGGGGTTTGTTGGTTCTTCTTTTTCCAGTTGTTTTAGATGGAAAGTTAGGTTGTCTATCCAATGTTTTTTTTTGTTTGTTTGTTTCTTGAGGTAGGATTGTATTGCTATAAACTTTGCTCTTAGAACTGCTTTTGCTGTATCCCATAGATTTTGAGGAGTTGTGTTTTCATTGTCATTTATTTTCTGGGAATTTTTTGATTTCCCTTTTGATTTCTTTAGTAACCTATTCATTATTTAGAAATATATTGTTTAATCTCCATGTGTTTGTGTTTTATACATTTTTTTTTTGTAATTGATATTTAGTCTCATAGCATTGTGGTCAGAAAAGATGCATGATATGATTACAATTTTCTTAAATTTACTGAGGTTTGTTTTGTGACCCAGGATGTAGTCTGTCCTAGAGAATGTTCCATGTACACTTGAGAAGAAAGTGTATTCTTCTTTTGGATGGAATGTTCTGAAGATATCAATGAGATCTGTCTCATCTAATGTATCATTTAAGACTTGTGTTTCCTTGTTAATTTTCTGTTCTGATGATCTGTCCATTGGTGTGACTGGGACGTTAAAGTCTCCTACCATGATTTTGTTACTGTGAATTTCTCCTTTTCTGTCTGTTAGTGTTTGTCTATGTATTTAGGTGCTCCTTTGTTGAGTGCACAGATATTTACAATTGTTATGTCTTCCTATTGGATTGATCCCTTGATCATTAGTACTGTCCTTACTTATCTCTTGTAATCTTCTTCATTTTAAGGTCTATTTTATCTGACATGAGGATTGCTACTCCAGCTTTCTTTTGCTTTCCATTTGCATGGAATATATTTTTCCATCCTCTCACTTTCAGTCTATATGTGTCTTTAGGTCGGAAGTAGATTTCTTGTAGACAGCACATATATGGGTCTTGTTTTTGTATCTATTCAGCCAGTCTGTATCTTTTGATTGGAGCATTTAATCCATTTACATTTAAAGTAATTATTGATATGTGTGTTCCTATTGCCATTTTCTTAATTGTTTCAGTTTAGTTCAGTTCAGTTGCTCAGTTGTGTCTGACTCTTTGTGACCCCATGGACTGCAGCACCCCAGGCCTCCCTGTCCATCACCAACACCTGGAGCCTACTCAAACTCATGTCCATTGCGTTGGTGATGCCATGCAACCATCTCATCCTCTGTCATCCCATTCTCCACCCGCTTTCAGTCTTTTCCAGCATCAGGGTCTTTTCCAATGAGTCAGTTCTTCGCATCAGGTGGCCAAAGCTGAGTTTCAGCTTCAGCATCAGTCCTTCCAATGAATATTCAGGACTGATTTCTTTTAGGATGGACTGGTTGGATCTCCTTGCAGTCCAAGGGACTCTGAAGAGTCTTCTCCCACACCACAGTTCAAAAACACCAATTCTTCAGCGCTCAGCTTTCTTTATAGTCCAACTCTCACATCCATACATGACTATTGGAAAAACCATAGCCTTGACTAGACAGAATTTTGTTGGTAATGTCTCTGCTTTTTAATATGCTGTCTTGGTTGGTCATAGCTTTTCTTCCAAGGAGCAAGCATCTTTTAATTCCATGGTTGTAGTCACCATCTTCAGTGATTTTGGAGCTCCCCAAATAAAGTCTCTCACTGTTTCCATTGTTTCCCCATCTATTTGCCATGAAGTGATGGGACTGGATGCCATCATCTTTGTTTTCTGAATGTTGAGTTTTAAGCCAACTTTTTACTCTCCCCTTTCACGGGGCTCTTTAGTTCTTTGCTTTCTGCCATAAGGGTGGTGTCATCTGTGTATCAGAGGTTATTGATATTTCTTTCAGCAATCTTTTTCTTCTCTTTTCTCTTGTAGATCTTTTTCTTCTCTTATATTTCCAGACTATATAAATTCCTTTAACTTTTGTGGTAAAGCTGGTTTGGTTTTACTGAATTCTCTTAACTTTTGTTTGTCTAAAAAGCTTTTGAGTTCCCCACAATTTTGAATGAGATCCTTGGCAGTAGAGTAATCTTAGTTGTAGATATTTCCCTTTCATTACTTTAAATATATCCTGCCATTTCCTTCTGGCCTGCAGAGTTTCTGCTGAAAGATCAGCTGTTAAACATATGGGGTTTCCCTTTATGTTACATGTTGCTTTTCTCTTGCTGCTTTTAATATTCTTTCTTTGTGTTTAATCTTTGTTAGTTTGATTAGTATGTGTCTTGGCATGAATGCAAAGTTCCAAAGAATAGCAAGAAGAGATGAGAAAGCTTCCTCAGCGATCAGTGCAAAGAAATAGAGGAAAAAAACAGAATGGGAAAGACTAGAGATCTCTTCAAAAAAATTAGAGATACCAAGGGAACATTTCATGCAAAGATGGGCTCGATAAAGGACAGAAATGGCATGGACCTAACAGAAGCAAAAGATATTAAGAAGAGGTGGCAAGAATACACAGAAGAACTGTACAAAAAAGAGCTTCATGACCCAGATGATTACAATGGTGTGATCACTCACCTAGAGCCAGACATCCTGGAATGTGAAGTCAAGTGGGCCATACTTTGGCCACCTCATGCGAAGAGTTGACTCATTGGAAAAGACTCTGATGCTGGGAGGGATTGGGGGCAGGAGGAGAAGGGGACGACCGAGGATGAGATGGCTGAATGGCATCACGGACTCAATGGATGTGAGTCTGAGTGAACTCCGGGAGTTGGTGATGAACAGGGAGGCCTGGCGTGCTGCGATTCATGGGGTCGCAAAGAGTTGGACACGACTGAGCGACTGAACTGAGCTGTCCTGTTTCTCCTGGGTTTATCTTGTATAGGACTCTTTGTAACTCTTGGATTTGATTGACTAATTCCCTTTCCATGTTGGGAAAATTTTTAACTATAATCTTTTCAAAAATTTTCTCATACCCTTTCTTTTTCTCTTCTTCTGGGAACCCTATAATTCAAATGTTGGTATGTATAATATTGTCTTAGAGGCCTCTGAGACTATGTCAGTTCTTTTCATTGTTTTTACTTTATTCTGGTCTTCAGAAGTTATTTCGGGCATTTTATGTTCCGGTTCACTGATCCATATTTCTGCTTCAGATATTCTGCTATTGATTCCTTGTAGAGTATTTTTATTTTCAGTAATTATGTTGTTTGTCTCTGTGAGTTCACTCTTTAATTCTTGTAGTTCTTTTTAAATTGGTTCTTGCATTTTCTCCATTCTATTTTCAAGGTTTTGATCATGTGTGCAATTATTATTCTGAAATCGTTTTTAGGGAGTTTGCCTGTTTCCTCCACATTTATTTGGACTTGTGTGTTTCTTGTTTATTCCTTCATTTGTGCAGTGTTTCTCTACCTTTTCATTATTTTTTTTTAACTAACTGTGTTTGAGGTCTCCTTTTCACAGCCTTCAAGGTTGAATTCTTTCTTTCTTTTGGTTTCTTCCCTGATAAGGTTTATGCAGTGGTTCGTGTAAGCTTCCTGTAGGGTGAGATTTGTGGTGATTTTTTTTTCCCTCTGGTGGGCAGGGCTGAGTGTGGTGGCAATCCTGTCTGCTGATGATTGGGTTTGTATTTTTGTCTTGTTTGTTGTTTGGATGAGGTGTCCTGCACAGGGTGCTACTGGCAGTTGTGTGGTGCCAGGTCTTATATACAAGTGGTTGTCTTTGTGGGCCTTCTCACTGTTTGACGTTCCCTAGGACCAGGAGTTCTTTGGTGGTCTAGGCTCAGGGCTTTATCTCTGGCCAGGAACAGAGATTCGATAGGTGGTTTGTTATGGAATTAAATGGGATTAAAACAAATATAGAACAACAAGAAACCAAAGATGAACTACAGAAAAATGGCAGTTACAGAATCAGGCAAATAGTGATTAAAATAATGGAATATACACATATACATATACACCCATAAAAGTGAAAGTGAAGTCGCTCAGTCGTGTGTGACTCTTTGCGACCCTATGGACTGCAGCCCACCAGGTTCCTCCATCCATGGGATTTTCCAGGCAAGAGTACTGGAGTGGGTTACCATTGCCTTCTTATATACATCCTTCTTATATACATATATATATATTCTTATATACGCCTTCTTATATACATTGCCTTCTTATATACACCCATAAGCAAAATCAAAACAGTCCAACAAAAATAAAGTACAGTGGATTGACCCAGGGAACAAAGGAAAGCAAAAATGATATCTACCAGTTAAGAACAAAACTAAAGCACAAACTGGAAAACAAAACTAAAGCAACATACCAACTGGGGAATATCACAATGAAAACAAAACTAACAAATATGGTGAGAGAAAGAAAAGGAAGGATAGAAATGCAGAGTTGAATAGAGGTACGTAAAGGAGACGTATTTATTTAGGTTATCTGCAAGGGGGAAAGAACAGTAGGAAAAGCATACAGAGGAATAAATGTAGAAAGAATAATAGGTTTAAAACATTTAAATATTAAATTAAAAAATATAAATAAGTAAGAAGAAAAACAAGGAAAACTCCACAGAACTGCAAAAGGCCAGTGTGAAAGCAATGAAAGATGTGACTGAGAAAAGAGACTCCAAAGGCTGCGGTGCTAATAAAATCGACAACTACAACAGAGCACAAAGAGGGTTACAAAAAAAGAAAGAAAACCCCCAAAGAAGCAAGCCAACATGCAAGAATAGTGAAGATTCTTCTTGAGTCACCGCTGTCAGCGACCCTTCCCCCCCTGGGAGTCACAGCCCAGCTTTCTCCCTGCGATGCCCTCCAAGGCTGCACTGGTCTGTGCACCTCCTGTGTGGGCAGCTTGCATTCTCTTCTGGTTCTACTCCTGTGTGTCCTTGCCTCCAATGTCCACGGCTATCAGAACGAGTGCGTTTATTTTTATTTTTTTTTTGTGGGCACTCTCAGTATCCTTTTATATATTCCATAGATACAGAGTCTGCCTAGTTGATCCTGTGGATTTAGTCTGCAGCTTGTACAGCTGGTGGGAAGGTTTTGGCTCTTCTTCCTTAGCCAGACTGCCCCTGGGTTTCAGTTGTGGTTTTATTTCTACCTGTGCATGTGGGTCGTCCGCTGGGGTTTGCCCCGAGACTGTTCTGGAGGACTTGCGTCTGCCCCAGTGAGGGGTGGGTGTGGAGGTGGTGCAGCTGCTTGGGTTGCAGGGGTCTTGGCAGCACCAGGTACTCAGAGGAGTTGGCAGCTGGGGCAGCAGGAGATATAGTGCTCTACAAGGGTGTGGCCACCAGTATTGGCCAGTATGCTCCAGGATTCTTCCCTGGAGAACCCCACTGACAGAGAAGCTTGGCAGGCCACAGTTCACAAGGTTGCAAAGAGCTGGACACTAGCGAAGCATTCCCACGTGTGTAGACACAAGACTTAGCCTGCGGCAGCTTTGCCCCAGTGAGGGCTGAGCGTGATGGTGGCACAGCGGCTTGAGTTGGGGGTAACCTGAGCAAGTGTGCAGGGACACAGATCGCCTCAGCTGCAGGAGTTATGGCCCCATCAGAATCTTTCTTTGAGCCTCTGGGAACTGGCAATCAGAAGGCCTCATTGGCTAGTCTTCCTCCGTAGCTCCACCGGTTCAGGCACGTAGAGGGCTCCCTTGCTGGGGTCCTTCTCTACTGTTCAGCACATCAGGCACATAGAGAGGCCCCCTGGCTGGGGTCCTACTCTATAGATCGGTGCATCGGGCACTCAGAGGGGCGCCCTGCCTCCGTCCTCCTGTGTAGGTTGGCACAGCGGGCACCTACGCTGCACCCTGGGTGGAGTCTACTCTGTACTTCAGCGCATCAGCCATTTTAAGGGGCGCCCTGGGTGAGGTCCTGCTCGCTTGTTGCACATGTCAGGTGCTTGATGGGCCCGCCGCGCTATTGTTCAGCTGCCAGGTGCTGCCTGGTTGCAAGAGAGAGGCCAGGGGATGGCTCCACCCCCTCCATGTGCCTCACGGTTTCCATGGCTGCCTGGCTTCCCCCCACGGGCCTTTCCAGCGCAGGCTCCTCCCTTATGTCCCCGCAGTCCCTCTCCCAGCAGGCAGCTGCACCCTTGCCCTGGCATTGCTCTGCGATCCCTATGCTCCAGCTCCCAGCTCCTGCACCTGCTAGGGGACCTGCATCCCTGTCGGGGGTACGTAAGGCTGCGGCAAGGACTCTCTGATTCTCATTCCATTTAGGCTGCCAGAGATCAACTGCCTCACTCTCAGCCTTAAATGTTTCTCTTGTGACTCAGAAATTGCCCCCATTGTGGAGATTGGACCCCTGTTCCAATTCTCCCACCTGCCAAGGGTAGGTCCAGTCCTACTAACACTTCTGTTTTCCCCCCTAGTTCCTTCATCCTGCTGAGTTTTGCATGGTTTTATATATTCTTTTCCTGTGGTCAGGTACTCCTGTCCACTCTCAGCTGGTGTTTTGCAAGCACTTCTGTGTCTGAAGGTGTATTCCTGATGTATGCGTGGAGAGTGACGTACTCCATGTCCACCTACTCCTCTTTCATCTTGTTCCTCCCCCAACATCCTATGCTTTAATTCCTCTAAATCAAGCACATTCTGTTGCTTTGAGCCCAAATGCCTTTCTCTTCTTGAGTGTGCTAAGCAAACTCCTACATATCCATCAAGATTAAGCTTCCTGTCAGTCTTTAAAGGAGAAGGCGTCTTAGATAGCTCCTTCCTTTCCATAGCCCCATGTATATAGCTCTAATATAATATATATTATATATATAATATAAATATTATAATATTTAGCACTTTTTATTAAAGATGTAAATTTTACATCTTCTGAAGTGAACATAGCTTGTGCTCCCCAAATGCTATGTCTAATGGGGAAGATAAACAGGAAAACAGATTAAAGATAAGTCCTAAAATATGAAATATAGGAAAGGGTGCAAAATGGCTGCTTATGTCAGTGAACAGTTTTGTCCAAGGGTGTTTTAAAAGACACCATAATGAGACAGGTGTTATGATGGATCTGCAGTAGAAATGATTTTATACCCATTGTTTTATCTGTGCGCTGCTACTTATATTAGAGTAGGCAAATCCTGCATTACAGGGAACAAACTCTAAGCATTGGTTTCTAGAAGAATTGGTGAGGGTATTAATTCTAGAGTGTAGGTGGGAATGTTCCTTCAGGAGGAAGATGTGTTGTTTGTTGAAACTAGAGAGGAGAGAAAAAAAATATAAAAATCACCAAGTGTAAATCAGGTTCAAAAGGGTTTATTTTTCACAGTCTCATTAACCTAAAACAGGGCTTCCCCAGTGGCTCAGCTGATAAAGAACCCGCCTGCCAGTGCAGGAGATGCTGGTTCAATCCCTGGGTCAGGAAGATCCCCTGGAGGAGGGCATGACAACCCACTCCAGTATTCTTGCCTGGAGAATCCCATGGACAGAGGAGCCTGGTGGGCTACAGTCCATGGGGTCACAAAAAAATCAGACACGACTGAGTAGGCAGGCACACATGCTAGAAGTGTTTGAGAGAGAAAAAAATCCTAGAATAGCTACTTTAAGTGTTTTTGTTGCCTAAAAGACCATATACGTTGGTCAAAAACTGAGTGATGTAGAAGCCAGACTGAAATTGTAAAGCTGGAATATGTAATGAGCCAGGTCTTCATCACCCGATCTTCCTTTGATCTTTCTGGTGTTGATTGGAGGCACAGTTGGAGGCATTTGAGGTCTTCCTGATCTCAGACATAGTTTCACTTTTCTTTTTTAGAAATTTACTTTACCGTCAGGCTGTTACCTGAACATAACCACCCACTCAACCTCAAGCAGCCTTGGTTCTGACTTGGCTCATTGGATCTTTTTTTTTTTTTTTTTTGCTTTGCTTTGAAAGTTTTCTTTCCTTTGTCAACATTCTCTTCATCCTCAGCTGTTTCATGAACTCTGTCCTATTGACCTCTCCCCATCTCCATTTCCCCACTCCCAGATTTCCTCCTAGTAATTTATCTGAACTTAGATAGCACTTCATTTTTAACTCTCTTCTGGAATCACCTTCTACTCTATTTTATAGTTTCTATAACATTGTATGTTCTTTAAGGGCCTCTTTTATACTACTACTATATTACTTTAGATAGTAATAATGTATGTCCTTGAATTAATGCTCTCTATTACAGAGTGGATCTTTTTATGTCCATGGTATAGACCCTATGAAGGGATTCAAATTGTAGTAAAGGTCATGGATTCCGAGGCAAATAGACCTGAGCTCAGATTCCAACTCTGCTACATACCAACTGCTGCTGCTGCTGCTGAGTCGCTTCAGTCGTGTCCGACTTTGCGACCCCATAGGCGGCAGCCCCCCAGGCTCCCCCGGCCCCGGGAGTCTCCAGGCAAGAACACTGGAGGGGGTTGCCAGTTCCTTCTCCAGTGCATGAAAGTGAGAAGTGAAAGGGAAGTTGCTCAGTCGTGTCCGACCCTTAGCGACCCCATGGACTGCAGCCCACCAGGCTCCTCCGTCCGTGGGATTCTCCAGGCAAGAGTGCTGGAGTGGGGTGCCAGTGCCTTCTCCACATACTAACTATGTGACCTTAAATAATTTATTTACTGTCTCTGCACCTCAGTTTCCCCATCGATACAATGAGGATAGTAATACTCAATTCAGGATGGTTTTGAAGTTTATTGTTTATATTTAATGTATTTAACATATGAAGAATCTTGCAAATAGGTCTAAGTTAGATTTTTTGGTTAACTGTATTAAATTCTATGAAATGCCTGGTATGACAGACATAAAGCATGACAAGTACATGGTAAAATAAAATAAGACTTTGAGCTGCCTTTTTTTTTTTTTGGCCGAGTTTTCATGCTGTTTAATAGAATGATTTATTGTGGGTCAAGAATGATGGGAAGCATTCAACTGGATGTAAGAAAGAGAATGTTTTGCCTGTTTATTGAAAGCTATGTGTTACATGGTATAGATTATTGGTGCACTTTGAAAAAATTTAAAATTCATATGTGGT
>SJYT01002603.1:2862-83111 GCA_006410635.1 Cephalophus harveyi | reverse complement strand
ATAACAAAAATCTGTGACAAGAGAAATAAAATCTCCCCAGTAAAGAAAACCCCTACCAGTCATTTTCTGTTTTTTTGTTACTGTACTCATTTTATTGAAGAAACAAAATGTGGTGCTTCTCTGGAGACAAAAGCACATCATTAGTTCTAACCTTTGTCAATGCAGCACAAAAGCAGACATATTTTGTTTAACATCAGAAACCCACAAATGAAAAACTGAAAGTCATTGGTAACCAAGGAAACTAACAGTGAATGGCTGGCTGTCTTTCAAAGGAAGACAAGAAGGGGCAGGAGAAAGATAATGGAACACAGGTTAAATCCCACTGCAGGAAAAGATGCCCTGTGCTCAGGTATCCTGTTAGTACTATCTCTATTTACATTTTGCTGAGTTTTTGTAACAAAATCCCCTGCCACAAACAATTCAACATAAGCAATGCCTATTTTTGGTCTTAGTCCACAGAAGAGTTGTGTTTATGATAAAACTCATTTAACATTTCATTTTGCCTGTGGCCCTTTCAGTTCAGTTCAGTTCAGTCGCTCAGTCGTGACCGACTCTTTGCGACCCTATGAATTGCTGCACGCCAGGCCTCCCTGTACATCACCAACTCCCGGAGTTCACTCAGATTCACGTCCATTGAGTCAGTGATGCCATCCAGCCATCTCATCCTCTGTCATCCCTTTCTCCTCCTGCCCCCAAACCCTCCCAACATCAAAGTCTTTTCCAATGAGTCAATTCTTCAGATGAGGTGGCCAAAGTACTGGAGTTTCAACTTTAGCATCATTCCTTCCAAAGAAATCCCAGGCCCTTTAGGTATCTCCAATTTTGCCCTCAAGGGCTGTCACCCCAAAGTGCATACTAAACACTATTTCCTGCCAAAATATTTATTTGCTGTGTGATTGCCAAGTTATCATTCCTGGAACATAATAACATTGTCAACTGCACCTATTCATGATGCACATCCAGATATCTGCCACAGAGTCATCTTTCTCCAGTTTTAATTATCAGTCAAATGCATTCACAGGATGCCACCATGCACTGAGAGAAGAAATAAGATGTAGAATCCTGGGCCAAGATAACCTTAAGAGACAGAACAGACATATGGAGTGAAAAGATAAAAGACATCCAACTGGAAAAATAGCAAGAGAAAACATAGCAATTACACTTTGCCAAAACCAGCTACAGAGCACCGTACATACATGTGGGAGAGCTGGAACAAGGGTTGTCATCACTCATGGATGGCTTCCTGAACCAGTTGGAGACAGAAAAGGAAGCAAAGATGGAAAGAAGCATAGAAGTCCCTGAGGTAGGGAATGTGTCAGGTGTGAATGTTTGCAAATAGGAGAGAACAATTTGTACTTAGTGTAAGAGAGTGAATGTATGTGTGTCTGTATGCGTATGTGTAAGGTTCACTTAGCCAGTATATGGAGTATAGCTGCCCTATAAGAAAGGGCTGTGGGGTAAAGAAGCATGTGGTTAAAATCCGGAGTTTATAGAACTAGAACTAAAACAGACTTTGAAGAAAAGTCACATTGCTTAGTTGACTCATCTCCAGGCAGATGAATATCCAGCCTGTTGGGCATAGATGGCACTTAGCTTCTTTCGGCATGTTCTGAAATGAGACTCTTTGACATTACAAATATTATTACAACCATATACCGAGTGTCTTCTGGGTGCCGGATGCCTCACTCAGAGGTTACAGATGTCTAATCCTCATGATAATCCTGTAAGGTATGCACAATCATCCTCATGTCACAGGTAGGGAGTCTGGGGTCAGAAAAGTTAGGTCACTTGCTCAAGGTCACACAGATAATTGAATCTGGAATTCAGATCCAAGTCTGATTCCCAGTTTCAAATGTTCCCAATATAACCTGCTGCTTTCCTTAGAGGTGCATTTCAGAGGGTACAAGATTCAGGAAATTATTTACTCATGGCAGTCCACCTATATCCTCTCATCCTAGAAACATGTCTGAATATTTAAAACAAACAAAAATGCTCAGACATTATTATCACTAGCCAAAAGGAGCAAATGCTTTGGGTCAGTTCTTGCATTTTCTGCCAATGACATGGGGCAGAAGGACCAGCATGATGTCATGGACGGCTGTCACATCTACTTTCCTATTTCTGTTCTTAGGTAATGCAACTAAGAAACCTACTAATTAAATCGCATGTGGAGTTGCAATCCAAGGGGAACTGCCTACTTGTGGTTTCTCTTTGGAAGCAAGTCAGAAATTTCTTGGCACACAGTGAATGGGCAGACCTTAGGTACCATCTGAAGATATTTTTAACGTGAGCATTGTCATGCAGGAAGTTGCTCCCAATTAAGCTTAAGTTGTGGGCAAAAAACAGCCATCTCCAGGGAGGCAGCATCACCTGTCTCTGAATGGAGGCTGCTAGCGTGCAGTTTAAGAGAATGAATTGGGCCTGAGGATTTGGAGAGATGCCAAGCAACAAATTAGTTCTGCATCCAGTAGATGAGGTTGTAATTTCCTTTCCTTGGTGGGGAGGAGGGGATGAAATTTTGCAGGTGAATGGTCTGAGAAAGTTCCCACAGACAGGGGAATGTCAAAATGTTCTGTGTAAATTTGAGGGGTGAAAAGAGTGACCTTCACACACATATGTGGTCAAGCCAGAGCTCAGTAAAGGGGTCAGCAAGTGACAGCTGGTTAAATCTGGCTTGCAACCTGTTTTCATACAACTAGAATTACTTGTGCATTTTCAAAGGTTTGAGAAGAGAAGAATGTTTGACAGAGCCCATATATGGCCTGCAGAACCTAAAATATTTACTATCTGGCCTTTTACAGAGAAAATTTGCTGATCCCTGGTTTGAATGCCACTGGCAAGGGACTTAGGGCTCCTCTGTGCCTCAGTCCCATTCTGGGGATTTGATCACTTGTGCTTTTTAGTCAGTCCTCAATTTCTGGTTCAGTCTTGCTTCTCTGTTGGATCTTTCCACTCAGCTTAAAAGTATCTTTATGTTTCCAAGACCCTGCCTCCTTTGAAAGACTCTGCCCTTGGCCAAACTCAGGCTCCTCTGAGCCTTCTTCTAGATGAGGCCTCAATCTTGGCCTATAAAGACAGCAGACTCAAAGTGAAGGACCTCATCCTCCTCTGCTCCACCAGAGACTTGAACCAACTCTAGTTTCTCACAGCTCAAGGCCTCGTCTCCATCCCCTCTTAATCATGTCTGAGAAAGCTCAACGCTGCCAAAAAATTTACTGCATCCCAGCCAACACCAGAAACCTTGCCTCTGATAAGCATCAGTCAGCAAATCCAGATGACTTAATTACACACAGCAGCCCCTTTCCTGTGTTTAGTAATTTTCCACTTTTCCAACTTGAGCCCTAATCATTGCCCTTGCCTAGTCCCTCCTTCTACCTTTAAAATATCTAGTCACCACAGCACAGATAAAAATTGAGCTCAGCTTACACTGGACTCTTTTCCCTACTATGGTAGTTATTGAGTAAAATCAGTCTTATTTGCTTTTTACTAATGTCTAACTTCTCTTTCTGATGCCTCCCAAAACTTTCATCCATCAGCCAAATGGCCCTTGCTTATTACCTCCAAGTTCCTACTTCCCACCCACTCATTCCCCAGAAAACAGGGTGCTATCTCCATAAAGTCCCCACTGTCCTCCTTGTTTGTGTAAGTTGCTCTATGTCTGACTCTTCTGTAACCCCAGGGACTGTAGCCTGCCAGGCTCCTCTGTCCACGGAATTCTCCAGGCAAGAATACTGAGTGGGTTGCCATTTCCTTTTCCAGGAGATCTTCCCTGGCCCAAGGATCGAACCCAGGCCTCCCACATTGCAGGCAGATTCTTTACCGACTCAGCCATCAGGGGAGTCCCAAATGTCCTCCTTAGTTCAGTTCAGTCACTCAGTCATGTTCGACTCTTTGCGATCCCATGAACCGCAGTACGCCAGGCCTCCCTGTCCATCACCAACTTACGGAGTCCACCCAAACCCATGTCCATTGAGTTGATGATGCCATCCAACCATCTCATCCTCTGTCGTTCCCTTCTCCTCCTGCCCTCAATCTTTCCCAGCATCAGAGTCTTTTCCAATGAGTCAGCTCTTCACATCAGGTGGCCAAAGTATTGGAGTTTCAGCTTCAACAACAGTCCTTCCAATGAACACCCAGGACTGATCTCCTTTAGGATGGACTGGTTAGATCTCCTTGCTGTCCAAGGGACTCTCAAAAGTCTTCTCCAACATCACAGTTCAAAAGCATCAATCTTGATTCCAGCTTGTGCTTCCTCCAGCCCAGCATTTCTCATGATGTACTCTGCATATAAGTTAAATAAGCAGGGTGACAATATACAGCCTTGACGTACTCCTTTTCCTATTTGGAACCAGTCTGTTGTTTCATGTCCAGTTCTAACTGTTGCTTCCTGACCTACATCCAGGTTTCTCAAGAGGCAGGTCAGGTGGTCTGGTATTCCCATCTCTTTCAGAATTTTCCACAGTTTATTGTGATCCACACAGTCAAAGGCTTTGGCACAGTCAATAAAGCAGAAATAGATGTTTTTCTTACCCGTGCCTGAGGTAAGGAGCAGCGGTTGCGCTTTGCTGGAGCAGCCGTGAAGAGAGACCCCATGTCCAAGGTAAGAGAAACCCAGGTAAGACGGCAGGCACTGAGAGAGGGGATCGGGGGCAGACAGACTGAAACTACAGTCATGGACAACTAGCCAGTCTGATCACATGGACCACAGCCTTGTCTAACTCAATGAAACTAAGCCATGCCATACGGGGCCACCCAAGACAGACGGGTCATGGTGGAGAGGTCTGACAGAATGTGGTCCACTGGAGAAGGGAATGGCAAACCACTTCAGTATTCTTGCCTTGAGAACCCCATGAACAGTATGAACAGGCAAAAAGATAGGACACTGAAAGATGAACTCCCCAGGTCAGGAGGTGCCCAATATGCTACTGGAGATCAGTGGAGAAATAACTCCAGAAAGAATGAAGGGATGGAGCCAAAGCAAAAACAACACCCAATTGTGAATGGGACTGGTGATAGAAGCAAGATCCGATGCTGTAAAGAGCAATATTGCATAGGAACCTGGAATGGCAGGTCCATGAATCAAGGCAAATTGGAAGTGGTCAAACAGGAGATGACAAGAGTGAACACTGACATTCTAGCAATCAGTGAACTAAAATGGACTGGAATGGGTGAATTTAACTCAGATGACCATTATATCTACTACTGTGGGCAGGAATCCCTTAGAAGAAATGGAGTAGCCATCATAGTCAACAAAAGACTCTGAAATGCAGTACCTGGATGCAGTCTCAAAAATGACAGAATGATCTCTGTTCGTTTCCAAGGCAAATCATTCAATATCACGGTAATTCAAGTCTGTGCCCCGACCAGTAAGGCCGAAGAAGCTGAAGTTGAACAGTTCAGTGAAGACCTACAAGACCTTCTAGAACTAACACCCACAAAAGATGTCCTTTTCATTATAGGGGACTGGAATGCAAAAGTAGGAAGTCAAGAAACACCTGGAGTAACAGGCAAATTTGGCCTTGGAATACAGAATGAAGCAGGGCAAAGGCTAATAGAGTTCTGCCAAGAGAACGCATTGGTCATAGCAAACACCATCTTCCAACAACACAAGAGAAGACTCTACACATGGACATCACCAGATGGTCAACACCAAAATCAGATTATATTCTTTTCAGCCAAAGATGGAGAAGCTCTATACAGTCAGCAAAAACAAGACAGGGAGCTGACTGTGGGCTCAGATCATTAACTCCTTATTGCCAAATTCAGACTGAAATTTAAGAAAGTGGAGAAAACTGCTAGACCATTCAGGTATGACCTAAATCAAATCCTTTATGACTATACAGCAGAAATGAGAAATAGATTTAAGGGACTAGATCTGATAGAGTGCCTGATGAACTATGGATAGAGGTTCATGACATTGTACAGGAGACAGGAATCAAGACCATCCCCAAGAAAAACAAATGCAAAAAAGCAAAATGGCTGTCTGAGGAGGCCTTACAAATAGCTGTGAAAAGACGTGAAGCAAAAAGCAAAGGAGAAAAGGAAAGATATAAGCATCTAAATGCAGAGTTCCAAAGAATAGCAAGGAGAGATAAGAAAGCCTTCCTCAGTGATCAATGCAAACAAATAGAGGAAAACAATACAATGGGAGAGACTGTCCTCCTAGTGACCTCCTTCAATTTTTTCCTCCCATGTCTGTGCAGCACCTGACCCTATAAAAGATCTTCCTTCTGGAACTTCCCAAGAAACCAGGGCATTGCCATCAGCTGGTTCCATTCCTACTTTGCTAACTAATCTGGCTTTCTGTTCTCCAATCTACCCTTCAGTGTTAGCAATCTCTAGGGCTTTTTCCTTAACCTTTTCTCCACATGCTACTCACCCTTGTTAATGGCTATACAACCAACATCATCTACTGTCCCAGGATATTGATTCATCTTATCACGTGTCTCTGAACATTTCCTCCTCTTAACCTCAGCGATGTGTCAAACGAAACATCTCACCCAGACTTCCTTCTCCTCCTCTTAACCTCAGTGATGTGTCAAACCAAACATCACACCCAGACTTCCTCTTCCTCCTCTTACATTTCCTTTCTCAGTTAAAAGTAACTCCACTTACCTAGTTGTCAAGCTTAGAAACTCAGACACCTCTCTTCTGCTTCTTTCCCACATCTTATCACAAAACCTCTCCATCACCTGGATGATATAGATAAGGTAGCTGACATTTATTGAATGTCTGTTTTGGGTCAGAGAAATGCTAGACACCTCACCTCGGTGATGTCATTTAATCCTCACAACCTATAATCACCATTCATAGATCAGGAAACTGAGGCTGAGACGTTACTATTAATACCTTCCTCAAGGTATCACTGCTAACGAGGGCAGAGTGATTCTAGAGCATATGCCCTGATGTGCTTCTTAGGCAAAATCAAGGTGGTGCTACATGCCAGAGGCACAGAGAGTGAAACCAGAAATGTATCATCTTGCAGAAGGAAGAGGACCTGGCTGAAATAATTTTTATTTCTTTTGTACACCTTTATGGAAGAATCCCCTGGAGGAGGGCAGGGCAACCCACTGCAGTATTTATCCCCATAGACAGAGGAGCCTGGTGGGCTATAGCCCATGGGGTTGCAAAGAGTCAGATACTACCAAGAGATTAAGCACAGCACAGCACATGAAAGAATCACAATGCAGGATTTCTTGTGTCTAGCTCAGCTCAGTCTGAATAAAAAACAAAGGCAAGCGCCCCATTTTCCTTCCTTTCACAAACTACACTGTTGAGGGCATGTGAGCATCTGATCAGCTGCCAGGCGCAGAGGCACCTGGAAGCAGGGGCCAAGGCCCCGGGGCTCAGGGTTGCACACAGACATGTTTTCCCAGAGCTCACAGTGCCTTCCAGCTGGATAGCTTATGGCTTAAAATCTTTATTTCAGAATAATAGCCATAAGGAGCCCAGACAATCAAGGCTTTGTTCAAATTTACATCAGTTTCAGAGCTTGAGGAAGCTTGGATTTCTAGCTCAGGAAAGAAACAACACCAGGGACGATGCTTCTCCTTATAGACCATTAAACGTCAGCCTTCTCCCCACTTACCAAATATTTTCCCTCACTGGCTTGGCTCAAACTCACCCTCTCCCGTACCCCATGGGGTGTTAAATAGTCTGATTGATTATTCTCATAGCAGCTGCTTCCTCACCCTCTACTACACTCAGAGGTGACCCTGTCACATGAAGACAATTGGATTTTTATAAGTCCTTTGAGATGAAGATAGACTTCTATCGAAATAAGCCACTATTGAGTCAGATTTTTTTTTTTAATCAGACTCTCTTTCAGAGTATGAATCATTCCTTTTAGAAGTTTCACTGTGATGCCCCATAGAAATTTTGAATCACCTTAAGTGACTGTCCACTTTGCTTTCACAATCTTACCCCCTTTTCCTGCCACAGACCTCTTTTGCATCTCTCTTCAGTGTCAAGGGCAACTCTTCCTTCACACTGTGGATTTTTTACCCCTCTCCAAATGGGCTTGTGTTGACAAGAGAAGGAGTACTCAGAAGTTTTTTGCATTGAAGAGCTCACTTTCTTCAGGTTGTAAATGCTTTCTGAAGGTTACAGACTCTGGGCACTCAGGCATAAAGAAAACAATGCTTTCAGCAAAAGATTCACCAATCTGAATGAAATAATCTGAATTTTGTATGTAAAGTTCTGCATTGTCATTATTAGCCCTGTATGAAACATTCCTCTAATAAATTCAGAATCATAAAATCTTGAAGCATTTAACTGGCTCACTCCCACAAAAGGGACTGTTTGCTAAGGAGGAAGAAAGAAAGAAAGAAGTAGTGAGGATGATCTCTACTGTCACCCTTATTATCTGGGAGCTGTCTACCAGAGTGCCTCTCTTGGCCCCATTTTGTGGGCTTTCTAGCAACTTCTGAGGCTGTTGGGGACATGTGCATCCATCTCAAAGGATGACTCAGTCGCTCCTGGGAGAAGCTGTGTCTTCTGGTTTCAGTGGCTTAATTGCAGCCTCTTATTATACACACCTTTTCCAGATCACTGTGCAGGAGCACATGGCATGTGATCCTGGCATTTCAGGCTCCTTTGCACTTTTGTGGGCAACAGGCAGATATCTACTCTTAGTTGCTGTCTCCTCTCAAGTAAAAGCCTTCTATTGGGGCTCATTCTTGGATGGGATTTAAAACAGATTCCTTGATAAAAATTTTCTCTCTTGCCTATTTACTAGAGCAGTGCTTCTCAAATGTCAAACAACATGTGGGTTACTTGAGGATTTTACCAGAAGTGCAGATTGAATAAGCAGATCTTAGGTGGGGCTTGGGATTCTACATCTTTTTTTTCCCCTAATTAAAAAAAATCATTTAGTTATGGCTGTTCTAGGTCTTTGCTGCTGTGCGGGCTCTTCTCCAGTTGTGGCCAGCAGGCTTCTCATTGTGGTGGTTTCTTGTTGCTGATCCTCGGCTCTAGAGCACAGGCTAAACAGTTGTGGTAAATGGTCTTAGATGCTCAGCAGTATATGCTCCAGATCTTTCTGGATCAGGGATCAAACTTGTGTCTCCTGCGTTAGCAGGCAGATTCTTTACCACTGAGCCACCGGGGAAGCCCAAGATACTACATCCTTAACAAGCTTACAGGTATTGCCAATGTGAACCACCAAATACACTTTTGAGTATAAGATATTAGCTTCAGTGAAATTAAAATTTTGTGACAGCATCTCAAGGGAATCCCTCCCAGAAGCTCATGGCCCCATTGGGATGTACAGACACCTTCTTGCTCTTGGTGCTCTCCATCACTCACACCTCTGTGCTTGTTGTTGTGGTTCAGTCATCAAGTCGTGTCTGACTCTGCAAACCCATGGATTGCTGAACGCCAGGCCTCCATGTCCCTCACCATGAATCCCATGAACCTCTGTGCTAGTCACACACAAATCCATCCTCCACCGTGGATTACCCACCTTTGGCAGATGTGTACCCTCTCAGCAAGAGCTTGTATTCAGTTTGTCAAAATCCTAAATGCAGTGAGCATCACAATTTATCTTTCTGGGCTGGTCTCTTGTCTCCCCTCTAGTTCTAATCACCTACTTAGTGACCGATCCTAGCTGAGAGGTTGCTACAGGCCAGGTCCTGCCCCTCGGACCCTGCAAACTCTCCATGCTCTGTCATTCCTCAAGGCTCTTGAGTACACTACTCCTTTGCCAGGAGTCCTCTCTCCCCTCCTCTGCTATTAGGTGCAAGAGGTCCATGCCACCTCCTCTGGGAAGCCCTCCTAAATTCCTCCAGGCAGGGCCACCTGGCATCCTTCTCTGTACTCCAACAGCTTCCAGGAAAGATCTGCTTTATTTTGTTCATTTGCCTGTATCTATTCCTCAAATATACCCTCCAGACTGTGAGTTCTTGAAGTGAAGTGTTAGTCATTCAGGCGTGTCTGACACTTTGTAACCCCATAGACTGGGCTTGCCAGGCTCTTCTGTCCATGGGATTCTCCAAGCAAGAATACTGGAGTGGGTTGCCATTTCCTTCTCCAGGATATCTTCCCAACCCAGGGATTGAACCTGGGTCTCCTGCATGGCAGGCAGACTCTTAACTGTCTGAGCCACCAGTGAGTTCTTGAGGGGCCTGCAAACTGTCCTATCATTCCTAGCATCAATCCCAATGCCTTTCCTTGATCTCCAAATTAATGCAATAAAGTGAATTCTGCTAGCTAACCTATTTGCTTTTCAGAACAGACAAATCCTTTCTCAACTCCTAGGTCATAGGTAAGCAACATCTAAGTGATGCTGTCCATTGATCCACTTTACTGAAGCTCAAAGAATAAAGAGAAATGGGAGGAAGGATGGAAGGCCAGGGTATGTTCATGAAGCTCCCTATGGTTGGGCTGGGGAGTTGACAAGACATGTCTCATACAGCAGAAGTAAACATCCCCATGTGCTACTCTACAAGCCACTACTGCATCATGGTGAAGAGTATGGGGTGTGGGATTAGACATCCTGGGTTTAATCTGAGTGAGCAGGTTTACTTTCAAAGCCAGTTCTCCTGACAGGACTGGTACTCACCAGCACTAGTAGTCACAAGCAGCTGTTGTGAGGATGGAATGGGCTTCTCTAAACCAGCACTTAGTCAGTGCCTGGCGCCAAGCAAGCACTCTGTACATGGTTGTTACCACATGCTGTAAAAGCACCATGGTAATCTGAGGAAGACAGGCAATGCCAAAGGATGTTCAAACTACTGAACAAGTGCACTCATTTCACACACTAGGAAAGTAATGCTCAAAATTCTCCATGCCAGGCTTCAACAATATGTGAATCGAGAACTTCCAGATGTTCAAGCTGGCTTTAGAAAAGGCAGAGGAATCAGAGATCAAATTACCAACATCCACTGGATTACAGAAAAAGCAAGAGAATTCTAGGCCATCCCTGATAAGCTCACACCTGAGCACAGTGCTTGGCAGTGGGGAAGCGCTCAGTACACGGAGATACTATTATCACTATTATGTGTAGAGGCAACCCAGGAATGGGAACAGCACACTTCAGGACTTGCATCTCTGCCACTGGCATCCTACATAGGAAGGGTTCTACAGGGATAATTATACTGATGTTTAGATCTGTTAGATGGAAATGGCCCAGTTACTCAGTTAAGAACGTGGAGAACACATATCTAAATATCTAACAGAAATGGTAAATATTTCACTCTCCAATCATTAGAATAGACGCCTTCCTCAGAAGTCAGGTATCACTGCTGATACGAGTCAATTTGCTTTAATTAGTAGATATGTGAGCCCACTTAGACACTTATTTCAATATCATCCACTACAGTGATGAGAGGGGTGTACAGCAGACACTGGTGGTTGACTGACTCATGCCTTCCCAAATCCCTTTCCCTTTCTGACTCAATGAATTGCCAGATGAAGCCTGTTGTAGGCTTCCTGGGAGCTTTTATTTTTCTGATACAGATGCTGCCCCATCCTCTTCATCCTTCTTCCTAAAGGAACATGAAAAAGATGTCAGGAACTGCAGCAGCTTTTCAGTGATTATGAGGAAAGGACAAAGAGAATCAGGGAGATTTCTGGACTGGCATTGTAGATTTGTTGAAACACATTCCAGTACTGTTACCTGAAAACTCTTTGCTTAAGTCACTCTAGTGCAGGGTGCTGCTTGTGCGTGTACGTGCTCAGTTACTTCAGTTGTGTCCAACTCTTTGCGACCTATGGACTACATAACCCACCAGGCTCCGCTGTCCATGGGATTCTCCAGGCAAGAATACTAGAGTGGGTTGCCATGCCCTCCTCCAGGGGATCTTCCCAACCCAGGGATAGAACCCGTATCTCCAGCATCTCCTGCATTACAGGCAGGTTCTTTATAAACTGAGCTACCTGGGAAGCCCTGAAGGGTGCTGCTACTTGAAGCTAAAAGAATATCTAAATGATGCAACATGGATGTGATTGGAGATGATCATACTAAGTGAATTAAAGCAGAAAAAGACAAACACTACATGGTATCACCTACATGTGGAATCTAAAACATGGCACAAATGAAGCTGCCCATGAAACAGAAATAGAATCCTGGACACAGAAAACTGACTGGTGATTGCCTAAGGGGAGGGATGGAGTGGGAGGCTGGGGTTAGCAGATGGAAGCTTTTATATATAGAGGATGGATAAGCAACACAGTCTTACTACAGAGCACAAAGAACTGTATATAATATCCTATGAGAAACCATAATGAAAAATAATATAAAAAGAATCTATCTATATATGTATAACTGAATCACTTTACTGTATAGCAGTAATTAACACCACACTGTAAATCAACTATACTTCAATAATAAATACAGTACAATAAATACATTGTGGTGCTTTAAAAATTAATATTTGTCATATAAACCCTACCAATATGTGCTAATGCAACAAAAGGAAGACAAGTTAACTACTTATTCCAGACTCTTCCTAGATCCCTCCAGAACTCATAAATCCAGCCCCAATTCACTCTATTTCTTTGGAGGCAAAATGAACACTTTCCTTAGGCAAGAACCACTAGCTCAAGCTAAACTCAGCTATCCAAGGTCCAATCTTAAGTTGACATATGTCAGCCTTACTTAGTTCAGATCATTTCACTTGGGGTTCTGGGTGACCTGAACCTTATGAACTAAGGAGGAAGCTATCTAGAGTTGATCCAAACAGATGAATTCTTTTTCTGAAAAACTCAGGTTCACAACTTGTACATCTTAGCAACTATATTATGAATAGTAAAAGAAACAAATGAATAAGGAGACTTGTGCTTTCATCAGGCTGAATGAAAAGAAGTAAATAATCGAGACTTCCCCTAAGACTCCTAGCTTGTCCTGGGTATCCCAAAGCAATTTCTGATCCCTTTCACTAGGCAGCAGTTGGGGTCTGTGATTCCACAATAATCAATCTTTCTAAGAGCGTCCACTGTACTCAGTGGACTGAATCAGGTATTCATGTTCACAGCGCCATAGGCGGAGGGTCCTGAGGGTTGTGGGGAGCAGGCACTGTGCTTATTCAACTTGGTATTTAAGCAGTTAGCCCAGAATCTGATACTCCACAGAAGTTTGCTAAATGCTGAATAAATGGAGTCATTTCTGTTAATAGTGAGTTGGTAATTCAAATCTCACTGCTGTACTCTAAATGTATTATATTTGCAGAAAATCATCTTAGTGACAAATGATTTATGTTACATAAACATTCAGTAGCGCAGTCCTCTATAATTATGTTTATCTTTGATAGGACAACTACAATTTGTGCCTGCCCATTTAATTTGTTTTAGTACAATACATACTACAAGTAAACTTGGAGTGTCGTCCCAGTTAAAATAATTTTCTTATTGAGTTTTAGGATCTGTTTTTCCAATGGAAACTGGATAATGCAGCTAAAAGATTTCAGGTCTCTTTTCTTGCTGTTTGCCAATTTTTATATTCTATTTCACAGAAATATAACTTTGAATCATAATTCCTCATTGCACATACATATAGCACTATTTTCCTTCACTTACAATGATACTGGTGATCATTTAAAGAATGTTTCAGAGTGTGGTACAGATAATAAAACTTAGAGTCCTCAGTGAGCAACTAGCAACCAAAGTGGAAGTGAACAAATTCTCTAATATACAAGTGTATAAACTGAACAACTGATTTATTGACTACAATACACCTGGCATTGGGGCTGTTTGCTGTTCAAAATTTACTCAAGTCTCATACAGTCATTGAAGGAGATCAGGATATGCCATCCTCATATATGCCCTTTGACAAAGATAATTTTGAGCTGAAAGCAATTAAGAAACAACAGATATGGGGAGGGCTTTTGTCTGCCTAAGAATAGGGCACACATTTTCCCCTTTCCTGCTCTAGGATGAGGGGAATAACCCTTATCACTGGAGATGGAGAGCTGGCACCAAGTCTCATGTGTTTATGAGCCTCCATAAACTAATCTTCCATTAATTCCCCCATATAGTTCCTAGTTTGCTTTGCTTTGTTTAGTCACTAAATAGTGTCTGACTCTTTGTGACCCTATGGACTGTAGCCCACTAGGCTTTTCTGTCCATGGGATTCTCCAGGCAAGAATATTGGAGTGAGTGGCCATTTTCTTCTCCAGAGGATCTTCCTGACCCAGGGACTGAATGAACTTGGGTCTCCTGCATCTCCTGCACTGCAGGCAGATTCTTTACCACTGAGACACCATGAAACTGCGTTTCCTAGATACTGTCTAGCTCCTCCTGTGATATACGGTAAATTTCCTGACATTTCTGCTCAATGAGGGTAGGTTTTCCATACTATTGCTCTTTAAAATCAGGATCTCTCATCCTCAAAGAGCAGAGCAGTGCCTGATGCAGAAGCTTCTTCATAACACTCCAGGCATCCTGGCTTACGGGAATATGAGGGCTAGGTTTGTCTCCAGGCAGCACTTTGTACTAGCCAGCTAACCAAAAATAAGGTAATTAATCTCTCTGAGCCTCATATTTCTTGGTTATCTAAGAGAGGGGTAATAATACTGTTGGGGAGTAAAATCTTTCCCTCTATCCTCTTATGTTCAGTGAACAGGGGTCTGTAAATTTAACTGATAAAAGACTGATAGGAAGACAAGTGTATTAATATTTTTACATGCATGGGAGTTCACAGAAAAAAAGTGAAACTCAAAGAAGTGGTTAGATGAGGTTATATGGGGTCTGGGCTTCAAGAGAATAATTGTAGAGAAGCAATCAGTCTTTTGTCCGTTATATTTACAGTCCCCATTCACTGAACCAACCTCTTAGGTAGACGGAAAGCTTTTACTCCTGTTGGATGTCACACACTGCAAGATATCAAAGAGCCTTTCCACTGAGAAAATTGTCTTGATCACCATAAAGTGTTCAGCTTGGTGGATGAAGAAAATGCTGTTAACCCAGTTTTATTATGACTGATTCTAGATGTTGCTTTCCCAAGAGTGAGCATGGGTGTTGCCAGTTCATCCATGGTGTGTGTGTGTGTGTGTGTGTGTGTGTGTGCTTCCTTGTAAGCACCCACTACTATTTATATGGCAATGACTATGTTATTGGAGAAGGCAATGGCACCCCACTCCAGTACTCTTGCCTGGAAAATGCCACGGATGGAGGAGCCTTGTAGGCTGCAGTCCATGGGGTCGCTAAGAGTCAGACATGACTGAGCGTCTTCACTTTCACTTTTCACTTTCATGCATTGGAGAAGACAACGGCAACCCACTCCAGTGTTCTTGCCTGGAGAATCCCAGGGACGAGGGAGCCTGGTGAGCTGCCGTCCATGGGGTTGCACAGAGTTGGCAGTGTGAAAAAAGAGATTTCTTGGGAAGAGTTGGGTTTAAGAAAGTTAGTAAAGAACTCTCACAGTGCTAACAGTTTGAGCCTGGGTTGGTATTTGAGCAAGAGCTCTAGGTGAGAGGGTGTGGAAGACAAGTGAAGCTCTCGACTACAGCAGCAGATCATTCTACAGCCATAGGTCCCTGAGCCTGTTAGAAACAGCAATTGCAATTTATGAGTGCATCAATGAAATATTTGTCTGGTGATGAAGGAGAAACTTGATAATTAGTATTTTGACTAATCTGTGAAATCAATGACAAAGTATTTTGACTACTGTCAATTCAAAAACAAGAAATGTTTTATCAGTGGCTGCAGTCTCCTGGTACAGGTTAACATTCAGCAAAGAACTAGCAGCTGACATCCATTAACGGGGCTTGGATTTGAATTATGTTAGTGGATAAGAACTCATTAATAGATTTTTCAGGGTGTCTCATGGATAAGATCATAGTTCAATAGCCACACAAGGAAATCCTACAATTTTTTACCACAAGTAGTTGGAGCATTCCTATGTGAATGGGCTTTATGCTGGCATTTTTACAAGCTGTTTCCTGAAGACAGAACCCCGTACTGGATTTTGCTGATTGTTTGAATCTAAGTTTAAACAAAAGTAGAGTTTTCAGGGACTTCCCTAGGGGTCCAGTGGTTAAGACTGTGCTTCCACTGCAGGGGCTGCTGGTTCGATCCCTGGCTGGGGAACTAAGATCCTGTATTCTGTGTGGTGCAGCAAAAAAAAAAAAAAAAAGTCTTAAAAAAAAAAAAGTGTTTTCAGCCTTGGCTGTCCATTAGAATGACCAAGGGAGCATTTAAAAGATCCAGGCTGTACTCCAGGCCAAACAGTTTAAGTACCTCTGGGTGTCGGGCCCAGGCTTCAGTACTGTAGTTTGTAAAACTCTCCAGGTGATTCCAATGTGTGACAGGGTTAAGCAGTAATAGCCTAGAGCTCTCCATGGGTCACTCAATTTCTCCCACTGCTCCTGCTTTACCCTAGAGATAGCAAGATACATGCAAAAATTGCTAGGAAATTTTCAAGACAATCTATCCAGAAGAATCATAATGTGTATGATAATCATAGTGTATATAATGTATATAGAAGGTATTTGATTCTACATATAACAGGCCCTGTAGTACTAAGTAGTAGAAGCAGTTAAGAATAACAACAAAAATAACTAAATTGAATAAATAACTGAATTATCTCATTCAGTCATAAGAAAAGCCACGTGAGGTAGGTACTGTTGTTACCTTCACTTTAAAAATAAGAAAACTGAGGCTATGAAGGGTGGAAGAGTCTGCAGGAACGTCCAGAGAAGTTTTTATTTGGCATGAGTGCTTGCTAAGTCACTTCAGTCATGTCCGACTCTTTGTGACCCCACGGACTATAGCCCGCCAGGCTCCTCTGTCCATGGGATTTCCTAGGCGAGAATACTGGAGTGGGTTGCCATTTCCTTCTCTAGGGGATCTTCCCGAACCCAGAGATCGAACCCACATCTCTTGCATCTCCTGCATTGGCAGGCAAGTTCTTTACCCAAGTGCCACCTGGGAAGCCCCTTTATTTGGCATGTCCCTCTTTTATTTCCTATGTGAGAACTTGGTAGAGAAGGGGTCAGAAGGAGATTAGGCCAGGAGAGCTGCCTTCTTGCAGACAGAGCCCAGAAAAGAAGTCAAGGCTACACCGACAGAGGAGATCTGACGGGTAAATGCCTCCTCCCTGATGAGCCAATTGTTGTTGGCTGATGTTGGCCTGATGTTTAGACATCAGATTCTTGTGGGCATACCTGCCCTCCCCCTCCCTGTAAAGATCAAGCTGAGTTTTTGCAAAAAATAATCTAAAACAGTAGAGCTTACAAGCAAATAAGCTCACAAGTCCCTTGGCTAAGTATCACTGAAGCTGAACTAAAAAGGGGGTAAGCTTTTAATTTCATGAAACTAAAGAAAAATCACTGTGCATTACAGGATTTTGAAAATAACAGCTCAAGAGACAGTTGCTGGGTTATAGTTCGATAATCCGTTAGTGTTCAGAATGCCAGGTGGTAAGGAGGAAAAACCTCTAGAGCTGAGACTTACGCTGCGTGTCTTATAATCAGATCTGGCAGCTGGTGGAAGAAGGATGCTCCACAGTCCTCTCCTATCATATCCTGCATGGGAGAGTGGGAGTCCAGGTTACTGAAAAGAATGTAGGAGGGGGTAAAAAGTGGCTTTTGTTTTCACTTGGAAGGGAAAAAAATACCTTCTTCCTATGACTAACAAGAAGGAGGAGGAAGAGAGAAACTTCACAAGCAAGAAGCTTCATTTTGTAAACATGAGAAGTACTCTGCTCTGAAAATTGAAGCGAGGAGTAAAACAAAAATTTTCTGTTGGAAACATTTTTATTTATGCTTGTTCTCTACCATATTTATTCCTGAACAACCAAATTACTCTAGGGGAGGAATAGAAAATAAACTAATTTGTGAAACTTGGAAGTTATGGACCAGCAGAAAAATCTCAGTGTGAAGCAATTTAAATATTGTTCCCGAGGAATCTTTAAGAGCAATAACCAAAAGATTTATTATTCTTCGTGTCTATTTTGTTATGTCTGGTTATAAAAACTTAGGTTGTTTTTCACCATTTACATATTACTTCAAAAACACTGGCTTACATAATGAGGTGCAGAGAACAGATAACCATCACTTTAATAAGGTCTTCTTTGTATGCCTGTAAATAATAATAATTTAAAAGTTCTGATATGTACTGCCTGGAAAATCCCATGGATGGAGAAGCCTGGTGGGCTGCAGTCCATGAGGTCGCAAAGAGTCGGACATGACTGAGCGACTTCACTTTCACTTTTCACTTTCATGCATTGGAGAAGGAAATGGCAACCCACTCCAGTGTTCTTGCCTGGAGAATCCCAGGGATGGGGGAGCCTGGTGGGCTGCCGTCTATGGGGTCGCACAGAGTTGGACACGACTGAAGCGACGCAGCAGCAGCAGCAGGAGCATGGTAATTAAGAAGTGCAACATGAAAAAATGTCATTCAGAAGCTAATCTTCTGAGGATGTGAATGAGTGGTCTTCCAAATATTCTCTAATCTCTCCCATCTATTTCTCCTTTCATATAAAACTTTTCCCACTCAATTTAAGGAGGAATTTGTCACTGAAATGACAGGCCAGAGCAAAAAAGGATAATCAGTCACCTGAAGGAAATCTCTCATGTTTTACTTAAAAGAAACAGCCAAGAAAGAGAGGTATCTAAATAAGTTCTGATTCTCAAGTTTACCTGAAATGAAAATCGACCAAAGAAGGATATTTACTGAGAAGTAATTATTGCATAAATAATCAGCAGGATCCTCTTTTGTAAAAAACTAGCTCACTCATGTATCCTCTCTACAGAGTTCACTGAGCATGCAATGTTTTCCAAGGTGCATTAAGAGAGGCAATTGCATAGTCCCATTCAAGTGAAGCTACTAGTGGTTCTAATTTAACTCATTGGCTGATGATCTAAAAGTCTGATATTGCCAACTTCCCCTATCTTGTGCGTTGCTAGTGATCAAAAATAATGCCTGATTTATTTGGACATTCACCCTGTTATTGATATTTCTCAAGTTATTTGGCATCTCACTTGGAAATAAGATACTGTCCAGGAAAATATGTGGTCCCAAAATACAGTCAGCATGCTTACTTATTCCTTGTACTACTTTCAATGCAATGTGCCTTATTCTTGTCCCCCCACCCACAGGATATGTTGAGGAGAAGCAGACCTGTCTTTAATATGAGTCAACTTAAGGAAGCATTGTATAAGGGGCAAATATGCTTCTAAAATCAAGTAATATGGTCCAAAACCAAACATAAAAATTTTCCCCATCCCTCAGAGGTAAACCCTTTCAACTCTTTGAGCTGTTTCTTCTAGCAGTAACTTCCATGTTTCTAAGTATATACATATACTGCTACCTCTTAATACGTTTGCTTTAGACACTGACTATTGAAAAATGCTTAATTTCCTTTATGGTGCGTAAATATTCTTCTTCTGCTAATAAAATTATGGCTAGGTCCATATGTATTCAATGTTCCCATTATAATGACAACATAAGGATTGTTCACTGCTGAACCAGTTAATATTATTCCATTTCCTTATTTGAATTATATTTTATTGTTCATGTAGCTCATAACTCCCTTATTTATTTACTTATGTTGGGGGGGCATCTGATTAAATGTTTCTCACAACCTCCAACAGCTCTATAAAATGCCTTTCAGTATGACCTTTAACATGGTCAAACTGTCATTTAATTTAGGGGTCCATATCTCTCTCTCAGAGATATACCTATTAGGGTCCTCTAGTTTCCTGCTCCAATCTTGGATGGCTGTGTTCTGGCTGGTGGGAGAGATACCATGCTTGGACTTCCTTTCACTCTCATACGCTCTCCTTCATTTCTTTCCCGTTATCGATCTCTACTTGTCTTCCTCCTTCTTGGTTTACTCCCTTTGGTTTCATGGGACATGTGCTTTAGTAACTTCTTGAATAATGGTGCAGAGAGAGAAAATTTTTTGTGTGCTTCCATGTCTGAAAATGTCTTTTTTCTATCTTCTTCTTTAGTCTGGTTATAGCATTATCTGTTAAAGATCATTTTCTTTTAGTATCTTGAAGGTATCGCTCTGTTGTCTTCCAGCTTCCAATGCTTCTGTAGAGAAATTCCATACTCCTGTATTCCTTTTCCTTTACATTTTGTCCCTTTATTCTCCCCAGAAGATTTTTTAGCATACTTTCTTTCTCCCTGATATTTTGAAATTTCATTATCATGTACCTTGGAGGATACCTTGTTTTTATTCATTGTCTGAGTACCCGGTAGCTTTTCAAACTAGAAATCAACACCATCCTTCTTAAAAATTCTGTTCCATTTCTTTGAAAATGTCTTCCTCACTGTCTTTTAAGTTCCTTTTTCTATAACTCTTATTAGTTGGTTGTTGGGCATTCTGAGTTGATACTCTGTTTTCTTACCTTTCCCCTGTCTCTCTCTCTCTCTCTTTTTTTTTTTTTGTTTACATTCTGGCTGATCCTTCCATTGAAGAAAATTATTATGGCACACTGATTATCTTAACCTCTTTGACCTTAAGTTCTCTGTATTATTACTAAATTCAGAGTTGTAGTAAGGCTTATGTGAATATATTTAAAATTTTTAGTACACTGTCTGGGACTTTTCAGTGAATAGTATGGGAATCCTAAAGACATGATGTTATGGACTGAATTGTGTCCCTTCCTAATTCATATGGCGAAGCCTGAACCCTCAATATAACTATATATTTGAAGATAGGGTCTGTGAGGAGGTGATAAGGGTGGGGCCCTAACCTGATAGACTGGTGCCCCTATAAGGAGAGAAAGAGACACCAGAATTCTCTGTGTCCACCACATGAGGTCACAGTGGGAAGCAGCTGTCTACAAAGGCAGAAAACTCACCAGGAGCCAAAACCAACCATGCTGGCACCCTGACCTCAGCTTTTCAGCCTCTAGAACTGAACATAAATTTCTGTTGTGTAAGTCATCTAGTCTATGGGATTTGTTACAGCAGCTCAAGCTGATTAATATATTTATAGCGACTATATGTTTTATGAAAAATGTTAGCTATTGGACTTACATATTAACTTCAGAAAATAAAGAAGGTATCAGTGAAGAAAGATATCTGTTATGTAGCCATGAAAGTTTAGGATGTTAGTGGTACTTAGTGCTGTCGTAGAATCACTGAATTACATAGGTGAACAGAGAGGAGAGGTTAACACTACTAAAGTGGTCTTTATACACAACACCAGCTGCCAGGTATCACCAGATGGGCTGGACCAACAAGGTTGGTGCCAGAGAAATGAGTGGAGAATGGGTAGAAAAAATGGCTACTCCATAGTGAAATAAATCAGCCTAATGATGGCAGCTTTAGCATTACTTTAATAAAGATGAAACTTTTTTAAGAAGATGGAAAATACACAGATGGCAAGTTTTCCCAAGTGAGAAGGTTTATATCTAGGACAGATTAAAAAGATGAATTAAATATTGTTTCCACTAATGTAGTTATGTAACACAGTAACAAGCTGTACATGTTGGAAAAATGACCCCTTACTGCCACAGTCTAATAAAACATGTGGCCATTTCATCTAATATCAAGTTTTAGGAAGGAAGCTACAATGATGAAGATATTGGGTGGCTTCTATGCTTATAGAAACAAAATTAACAGAGAACAAATGTATAGACACCAAAGGGGTAAGGGGAGATAGGGTGGTTTGGGAGATTGGGATTGACATATATACACTATTGATATGCTCTATAAATTGGATGCTCTGGTAACTTAAGTGGGAAGAAAACCCAAAAAAGAGGGAATATACGTATACGTAAAGCTGATTCACTTTGCTGTATAGCAGACACTAACACAACATTATAAAGCAACTGTACCCAATAAAATAAACAAAAAACCCCAAATTATTCCTGCTTCATTATGGTGGTAACCTTCAGCCAGTCTGTTGGGGATAGAGGTACTATAGGCCACTTATGGTCATCACCCTAGGGGAAGGTCATGAATAGACTTATTTAGTCCAAAATTATGTCTGCTTTCAGTTTACCAGTGGTTTCCCCAGTCACCTGAATAGAAACAGACAAAAAAAATGTCCCACAAGGTAGGTACTGAGGTATGGGTTGTGGAACAAATGAACATTGTTTCTCTAGAAAGTTGTTTTTGTTGACTATAATCTTGGGAATTTACAATGGAAGATAAATCACTAAATTATTCCTCCAAATGTTTAACTAGTATTCAGGATTGACTGATGTTTTCAAGTATCTGACATTGGTAAATTGAGTAACTTGGTCAATAGTTACTTTAAAGTATTATAACAAGTTATAATAGTTAGAAATAGTTATAAAATAGTTTTATATTTATTTTATATTTATTTTTATAATATAGTTATAAAAATAGAAGGCTTATCCAGGGTTGAAAAAGTTTCAGAAGCCTCTCACAGCACTAAAGATTGTCTGTAGATTTCATGATTAATATCATCATCACCCTTTGTGCTTACCAAAAAAATGCCTATTTTGAGGTGCTTGAAGCATTAGTAAGGCTATACGATTACTTGGATAATATTCACAGTTTTCATATCTATACCTTTAACATTTAACCTGGTGCCCTGGATTGTATATAATTCTGACTTAATTTAAAAGGGTTATCTGTATAGAAAACTAGAGGCACTGAGTCAAGTTTCTTAGAAAACATTTCTAAAATAGCCGTTGTTCACCTTTTAAAATGTAACTAGGTTATTTCACAATAGTTATGTATTATAAATTATTCACATTACAACATGGTAATAATCTTTAGGCTAAGAATTTGTATAACAGTTCAAAATGAACCACCAAATCCTTTCCTTTTATTGTAATAATAATATCTATACTCTGAAGACCACATTCAAGTAGTGGTATTAGAATGGTTCTGTGCAAATTAATTATGTACAGGAATCTAATCATTTGTGTCTTTAGGACTAGGAAGACTGCAAATCTTACTGCTGTCTCTAAATGAAAAGCTGGGCTTAGTGATCTCTTCATTGTTTTATTTCTAAAAGAGCTATGACCTCATCAGGCACTAATAACTTAGAGGATGGGTTAAGTATGAGATTTGAGCCTTGTCTCTTTGGAGGAATATTGGATAATAAGCAGGGTTACTTTGGCCTGTTCATAGAATCTCATAAAGGGTTAGAGAAAGAAGGAATCTCAAATAAATGTGTTCCATCTCGATCCAAAGAGAGGTGACTCCTTACCCACTAAATCAGTCTCTGATTTTTCTAAGCAATGCCAGTGTTGAGAAAGTCCTCCTTGGATTAGATCTCAGGTTCCTTCCTATAATGTATTCCTGATGGTTCTTCTTCTGCCTTTTGGGATGATAATGCATAAGTTAAAATTCTTTTTTGATATGGGAGCTTGCTTATAAAGGCTGGAACTGTGTTTTCCTTCTGCCTTCATTTTCTTAGGCTAATATCCCCAGGTCCCTCCAGCGTTCTTAGCTTCTTCATCATACATGAAGTTTTGCAACTGCCATAGTTCTTCACCGTCTTTCTTTTTTAAAAAATTCATTTATTTATTTTAATTGGAGGCTAATTACTTTACAATATTGTAGTGGTTTTTGCCATACACTGATGTGAATCAGCCATGGGTGTACATGTGTTCCCCATCCTGAACCCCACCTCCCACCTCCCTCCACATCCCATCCCTCAGGGTCATCCCAGTGCACCGAACCTGAGTGCCTTGTCTCAGGCATCAAATCTGGACTGGAGATCTATTTCACATATGGTAACATACATGTTTCAATGCTATTCTCTCAAATCATCCCACCCTCGCCTTCTTCCACAGAGTCCAAAAATCTGTTCTTTACATCTGTGTCTCTTTTGCTGTCTCACATATAGGGTCATCTTTACCATCTTTCTAAATTCCATATATATGCATTAATATACTGTATTGGTGTTTTTCTTTCTGACTTACTTCACTCTGTATAATAGGCTCCAGTTTCACCCACCTCATTAGAACTGATTCAAATGCATTCTTTTTAATAGCTGAGTAACCTAGATGTCCATCATCAGACGAATGGATAAGAACGCTGTGGTACATATAAACAATGGAATATTACTCAACTATTTAAAAGAATGCATTTGAATCAGTTCATTGTCTTTCTTTAAAATGTGGTGCCTAGAATTGAATGCAGTATTTAGGCTATAGCAAAAGCTCTACAGATAAAAGCTAGGCCAATATCTCCCTTGTTTTGAATTCCACTAATGCATCCTAAGATTGAATTTGCTTTTATTTTTTAGGGATCACATCATTTTGTGGGTCCACAGTGTACTTTCAGCAAACTAACCCTCTACTCCCAGATCTTTATCACAAAAACTGACAAATCCATTCTCCCTCCATCCTTTGCATTCAGTCCTATTGAATATAAGCATGTTAGTTTAGACTACTGATTCCCAGTCATGGGTCATGCTCCCCTCCAAGGACTAATCAGGATCTCTGGAGGAGGCAGAGGTGGGTGACTGGATGACACACAGGTGACTAATTTTAAAAGCATAGTCTACATGGTTGTATATTTGAAAAATAAAAAAGAGACACTGGAAAAACTTCAGGAAATGAGAAGTCAAGGTATTCCAGTTACCAATTTACTACTCAGCTGCAAATTCATATTTATCACCTGCTTTGCAAAAATTGAGCTGGACCTTTTAAATATTTTATTTTGTCAGCTAGTAAGATGTTAAGATTTGTCAGTAAAAGGTATTGTTGAGATACTGAGGGGGACGAGACATCTCCTTGTGAACAGCTTTTCTTGGTACTCCAAGAGCAGATTTCTAGCAAGTCCCATCATCATGGTACCCCAGTGACTTCTCTGCCATCAGAGAGCCACAGTTTGTCCCTCTTCAACAAGGTCTGGATTTTAATCCTCAGGCAAGAGTGGAGGATAGTGAGACTTTTTCTTGGACGCTAAGCTCTAAGTGGAGTGGCTACTCCTTATATCTGATTTTCTTATCTTCTTTAGAGCTTTTTGGGCTTCCCAGGTACAGAATCCACCTGCCAGTGTAGGTTTGATCCCTGGGTAGGAAAGATTCCCTGGAGAAGGAAGTGGCAACCCACTCCAGTATTCTGGACCTGAAAATCCCATGGACAGAGGAGCCTGAAGGGCTACAGTATATGGAGTCGCAAAGAGTCAGACATGACTAAGTGTTTTTGTTGCTGTCCAGTTGCTTCTAACCAACAACAACAGTAGAGCTCTTTATTTTTTTACTAGTCAATCTCTTGTTGCTCCAATCCCCTTTAGAAATAACAGTTCTTTAAATTCAACATTCCAGTTCAAGTTACTGTGTGATTTTTTTTTTCCTAATTGGAACTTGACTGTAATACAAGGGTCATGAAAAAGAACTGGCTCCAGTTTGTAAAGATCAAGCAAGTAAATATCTCCATAACACCTGACAAATGCAAAAGAAAATAATAGAGCTGTTCCCTGTCCTGAATCAAGTGGTTCTGAGGTGCTAGTTTCAAATCCTGTGCATGGTGCTCCAGGCCGCCCACTGATGGTCTCTATTCTTGCTCTACCATCTTAGAAATCTTAGTTTTCAGATTTTTCCTGTCAGCAGTCAAATCTGTATGCTGTTCTCCACAAGGTGACCTATATTCACAACCATCTCTACCTTTTTTTGCATGTGGTTACCTCTTTCTTGAATGCTTGTTTTTCTCCTCTGAACCAGTCTTATTTCCTTATAAACTTGGATTACCATTCCATTCCTCTAAAAAAAAAAAAAACCTTCTAATCAATTTTTATCACATTTTGATTGCTCATTTGTCCTGCATCTGATGTTGCTATTTTTGTGGCTTTGGTGTACATGTACAATGTAAAGTATGGACTTTAAATGTTTGAAGTCTCTTTTTTAAGTCTGTTTAAACTCTGACAGTAAATCACAAACTCCTCAAAGGCAGGGACTTTGTCTTTAATTTGTCTTGTGTGTCTTTCTTGGGGAGCCTGGTACAGAGCTCATTGGAGGTTTCTTACTTAGTCAGAGCTAGCTGAATGACTGGGGACAGCCAGAACCTTCAGTTCTTTGCCAGTTCTTTGACAAATGATGTGCTGACAACTGCTGCAGGAAAAGAAATATGCCCAAAGACGTATCCATTCCTTGGGGTATATGTGACATTGAGGCAGTGCATATGGTCCAGTTTATACATTTCCTACTTAAGAGTACAGGTCAGAAGTAACCCCACTCAGTGTAGCATAAGGGCTTCCCAGGTGGCACTTTTGGTAGAGAATTTGCCTGCCAGCACAGAAGACTTAAGGGATATGGGCTCAGTCCCTGGGTTGGGAAGATCCCATGGAGGAGGGCATGGCAACCCACTCCAATTTTCTTACCTGGAGAATCCCGTGGACAGAGCAGCCTGGCAGGCTACAGTCTATAGGGTTACAAAGAGTCAGGGCATGACTGAAGTGATTTAGCATTCATGCAGCGTAACATAAACACTGTGTCAAGCTAAGGAGTCAGCAGAATGTTACAGAGTAGGGAATAATCATGTTTAAGAGACAATATGGCTGGGACACAGACTGGCTATAGCTACTATAAGTAGTTTCTTAAATAGTTTGCTGCTGCTGCTAAGTCACTTCAGTCGTGTCCAACTCTGTGTGACCCCATAGACGGCAGCCCACCAGGCTCCCCCGTCCCTGGGATTCTCCAGGCAGGAACACTGGAGTGGGTTGCCATTTCCTTCTCCAATGATGAAAGTGAAAAGTGAAAGTGAAGTTGCTCAGTCGTGCCTGACTCTTAGCAACCTCATGGACTGCAGCCTACCAGGCTCCTCTGCCCATGAGATTTTTCCAGGCAAGAGTACTGGAGTGGGGTGCCATCGCCTTCTCCCTTAAATAGTTTACTCAACACATTTTATGCATTAATTGGAAAGTCTGAGTCATAAGTGGTGAGCTGGAACACAGCCACTCTATCAGCACTGGAGCAGGCTTGGAATAGCATCAGTTCTGCAGGATTGGAAATGTTCAAATGACAGATAACACAAGGACTGCTAACCAGCTTCCATGTGGGGACATGAGGGCAGGCAAAAGAAATGTGGTAAAGACTTCTTAAGGAAGAGCTAGGTGCTACTACCTACACTGTAAATACTGCAGAAGCTAATCAGCTTCGCTTGTGGCCCTCAGATGCCAAGTAAATCATTTTAAACTGTGGGACCTCTCTGGCATTGAAACATGTATACTATCATGTAAGAAATGAATCGCCAGTCTATGTTCGATACAGGATACAGGATACTTGGGGCTGGTGCACGGGGAAGATCCAGAGAGATGGGGTGGGATGTGGGAGGGGGGCTCAGGATTGGGAACTCACGTACACCCGTGGTGGATTCATGTCAATGTATGACAAAACCAATACAGTATTGTAAAGCAAAATAAAGTAAAAATAAAAATTATAAACAAAACAAAACAAAACTGTGGGACCACAAACTCTAGAGAATAAATAAGCAGAATTGTGAACAGTGACCAAGTCAACAGCTACCTTTCCAGAAAATGCAATAAGTAAGGAGCTGCCGACCTCTCTTTATCACTCTTCATCACCATGTGAAAGCACATGAGCCTCAGAGTTGTCAAGAGCATCCTTCTGTGAATACAAAGGGAAGTGAGGAGACAAGTCTAAGATGTCAGAAGAAATAAGAGAGAACTGACATTGTAAAGGAGAGAGGAACGTTTCCAGTCATCAGCAAGTAATAATACCTACAAGATATTTTTGGTGGCTTAAATGGCAGTACTACAATTACACAAGAGAAAAAAATCGAAACAAAATTTATGTGATAGAAGGCAAGATGGCATTTTATTTAGCAATATTTTCAGACACTTGACCTGCCTCTTGAGAAACCTATACTCAGGTCAGGAAGCAACAATTAGAACTGGATATGGAACAACAAACTGGTTCCAAATAGGAAAAGGAGCATGTCAAGGCTGTATATTGTCACCCTGCTTATTTAACTTATATGCAGAGTACATCATGAGAAACGCTGGGCTGGAAGAAGCACAAACTGGAACCAAGATTGCTGGGAGAAATATCAATAACCTTAGATATGCAGATGACATCACTCTTATGGCAGAAAGTGAAGAGAAACTAAAGACCCTCTTGATGAAAGTGAAAGAGGAGAGTGAAAAAGTTGGCTTAAAAAGCTCAACATTCAGAAAACTAAGATCATGGCATCTGGTCCCATCACTTCATGGGAAATAGATGGGGAAACAGTGGAAACAGTGTCAGACTTTATTTGGGGGGGCTCCAAAATCACTGCAGATGGTGTTTGCAGCCATGAAATTAAAAGATGCTTACTCCTTGGAAGGAAAGTTATGACCAACCCAGATAGCATATTCAAAAGCAGAGACATTATTTTGCCAACAAAGGTCCATCCAGTCAAGGCTATGGTTTTTCCAGCGGTCATGTATGGATGTGAGAGTTGGACTGTGAAGAAAACTGAGTGCTGAAGAATTGATGCTTTTGAACTGTGGTGTTGGAGAAGACTCTTGAGAGTCCCTTAGACTGCAAGGAGATCCAACCAGTCCATTCTAAAAGAGATCAGTCCTGGGTGTTCACTGGATGCTAAAGCTGAAACTCCAATACTTTGGCCACCTCATGCGAAGAGCTGACTCATTGGAAAAGACTTTGATGCTGGGAGGGATTGGGGGCAGGAGGAGAAAGGGATGACAGAGGATGAGATGGCTGGATGGCATCACTGACTTGATGGACTTGAGTTTGAGTGAACTCTGGGAGTTGGTGATGGGCAGGGAGGCCTGGCATGCTGCGATTCATGGGATCACAAAGAGTCGGACATGATTGAGTGACTGAACTGAACTGAACTGAACTCAGGCACTTAAGCAAAAACATTTTCAAGATATCTTAAGGTTAATGTAACTGGTGCTGAGGACAGTCATTGATCTTCTGGACTTGAGAAGTCTGCTTCAAATCTGAAATCAAGAAGCATTCCCATTTAATGCACAAGCCTGTCCAAATTATGGCCTAAATGTCCAAAGGCACCATTATCAACCATAAGAGTAGAACTGGGGTCAGTTCTTAAGTTCTTTAAAAAGAACCAAACTTTAATTAAAATTACATAGAAAAATTCTATAAAAATTGTTCATTTAATTTTAACTGAAAAAGCCTAAGTTTAGGGAATCTCAGTAACATTAATCTCCTTATCTCACTACACACACTCACACACACAGCCACTTATTTCCACTGAACAGAAAAGACTGCCACTCGTTGCAATAATTTAGCAATTCTGTACATGCAGTAAGATCCTTGGCAGTTTTCACCTGATGGAACCACAAGGGAAGATTTATTAAAGAAATTTAATATTCTAGCATCACAGTCTCAAAGTAAATATTATTTACATCATCTCTGATATCTTCCCAAGAGATATTTTGTAAACATAAGAGGATCCTTCATACATCATCAGATTAAAACAAATCATTGAGCATTGGATTTTTGCTGTTCATCAAATTCTACAGCTTGATTTGCCAGTGTCTGAGGACTGTGTATTCCAGGGCAGTGCTGTGTTTTGGCTTCTGGTGCTTTATCTTAGCTGAATATGGCAGTGATTTAGGAAAGCCTTAGTCCAGGGTAGTCACTGTAGCAATAAAGCACTGTTCTATTTAAAGTTTGCTCAGTAATGTACCTAATACAACATTACCTCCAATGAGGTTTTATACTCATGCACAATTATCAGTATTGATGTAAACAGGAGTGAGCCATGTGTATCTGATTTTCAATGGACAAGAGAACAGTTATCACTGTCATATACCCCAGACTTGTGCTTCCCTCTTTCTACTCTACAAGCCCTTCCATCTAAGGCATTCAATCAAAAGTTACCTTGACTTCAAGAATAAGGGCATAGCATCCCTGACCCCAGAGGAATGTTACGAACCTCCTCTGCTCTGAAGATTCCAGATGAAAAAGGTTATAAATTTACTAGCTTTAATGGATTTAGACATCTGATTTGGATAATTCATGCTTACAATATAGGCTGGCAGTTTGTAGATCAAATTTTAGAAACCAGAGTTCTAATCCCAGATTCCCAATATATAGCAGCTGATGTATGCAAGGAACCATCCTGGTGTTGAACTCTTCCTAGTCTGTTATTCACAAGAACATTCAGTGCAATAATGAAAGCGATGGTATTTTCATGAAAGTTAAGCAAAATCAGTAGTTCTCTACATTGCAAAAACAGCTCAGGAGGAGACCTAATTTTGTGGTGAATCCTGTTCACCCCAGATCTGTCCAATATTACAATATCTTCTTCTAGTTCTTCCTGAAGATGTTCCTTCTCTTACCATAATAACCAAAAGGTAGTTTGGTTATAAAAGCAGCAGGAATAGTGCTCTATCAACTAAATAATTTAGTTTCTAGATGTTCCCAACAAAGAAATTCCAGAACCTACAATATCTCAAATTCTTTTGCATCTTTACAGTGTCCAGCATCCATATGTCAAAAATTCTATATTACAAAGATTTGTATCCTAGACTGAGGACCCCAGATCACAACAAAGGAAAGGAAAGTGAAGTCCTTCAGTCGTGTCCAACTCTTTGTAACCCATGGACTGTAGCCCGCCAGGTTCCTCCATCCATGGATTTTCCAGGAAAGAATACTGGAGTGGTTACCATTTCCTTCTCCAGGGGATCTTCCCCAGTCAGGGACTGAACCCTGGTCTCCCGCACTGCTGGCAGACCTTCACTGCAGGCAGACCGTCTGAGCCACTAGGAAGTCCTGGAGACCGAGGACCCCAGGTCACAACAAAGAGGACCACAAAATGAGGGATGGAGGGGAGGTAAGTATTTCAAAGTGCTTAAATAAGAGAACAGAGTACATTATGCAAATCAGAGCAACTCAGTTTATTGTAGATTCCTATTTGGGAAACTGAAAAAACAGAATGGAAGCTTAAAACTGCCTGCCTCTGACATTGACACCTGTAACTGTGAACAGCTGGACTCTAGAGGCAGGAAGTCTGATGCTCAGAGTCCTAAGTGTTTTGGGGGTTGAAATGAGTCACATATACCACCCTCTCTGGAAAGCAATCTTGTAAGAAACAGGCACTCAGGTCAAATATGTGAGGCTCTGGAGTTAGCACATATATTGATTAAAGTGAAAAAATTACATGAGTGTGGAGATGTTTTTCCTATAATATTGCTGTCTTATTATGTGAAAGGAATGACTACAGTACATTTGTATTGTTTATTCTTTCTGACTACATGCCAAGTGTGAAAGTGGAGCTTATTAAGGCCTGTCAGGAAAATTGGCTCTGGCAGGGCCATGGGAGGGAAGATGACAGCTAGTTGGTTACATGAGTGTGGAGATGTTTTTCCTATAATATTGCTGTCTTATTATGTGAAAGGAATGACTACAGTACATTTGTGTTGTTTATTCTTTCTGACTACATGCCAAGTGTGAAAGTGGAGCTTATTAAGGCCTGTCAGGAAAATTGGCTCTGGCAGGGCCATGGGAGGGAAGATGACAGCTAGTTGGCTGGGGTGTTATTTTGGAAACTTGGAAGAAGCTTCATGATGTGAGTACTATGTGAATATTTTAAACACTGCCATTTCTGTGTGGGCAAACTTGATTGTATTTGGTTGATAAAGTCACATCCAGTACATGAAAGACCCCAGGGAAGAATTCACAGATTGGTAAAAAATTTCCTCTTAAGATTTCAAGTTTAGGTGGACCTCTGTGACTCAAAGTTATTTGTAACTGGGGGACGGAGGACAGCCAATGAGCAAGGGAGGCTGCTGTTCACATCACAAATGCCTGGTGATGGTAGTCTTCACAGAAATTATCAATGATAAAAAGAAAAATATGGTCTTACGGATAAGATATAAAGGCACAAAACTAAGGCAGGCATGGTGGATGCTTTGAAGAGTGTGCTCGTGTGTGTGTGCTCAGTCGTGTCCACCCCATGCACTCTAGACCCCAGGCTCCTCTGTCCAGAGAAAATGCCAAGTGTGGCTACTTTCTCTGCTGGTTTGCCACACTTATTACTGCTGTTGGATTTTGGGTCATGAATGGGAGGATTCTGGTCCCCTGTACTGTGGAACTGAGACACGTGGCATTATGCTTAAAGAACAAAAAGGTAAAATTTTAAGTTTGCTGTTTAAGTTACCTGTTTCATGTGATAGGCCACAAAATGTCAAATGCAATTATAGTCAATTGTTTTGAAATAAATGTCACACTTAGGTCAGAATTGTCACCTTTTCCACACATTTTGATTGGTGAAGGGAGATAACATGCTCAATGTAATTCCTGTCTTTGCATGATACTTAAAACTAGGTGGAAACTTAATGCAAGGACTATTTTAGTGAAGAGTTTATCTGATTATGCATGATTTTCAGGGATGTTTTAATAAATTAGAAGCAGGAAGGGGCCTCTACATACAACTGTCACATAAATGATTATGGGAAGATGAAGAATGAATATGGGAAGGATTCCCTGGTGCCTCAGATGGTAAAGAATCTGCCAGCAATGCAGGAGACCCAGGGTCAATCTCTGGGTTGGGAAGATCCCCTGGAGAAGAGAATAGCTTACCCACTCCAGTATTTTTGCCTGTAGAATTCCATGGACAGAGGAGCTTGGTGGGCTATAGCCCATGGGGTCACAAAGAGTTGGACACAACTGAGTGACTGACACACGAGTATTTAATTCATCATAATCTTTAAGGAGGTGAAAACACAGTGCTTACTATCTATAAATCAACTTAAAGATTTACACTACATATGATGAGAAAGTTCAAGGTTATACCAGAACTCAGATTTATTCTCCTTTTGCTCTTTAATCAATCTCTGGAGATAAGTGTCTCTTATATATGATAAACCAAAGACACTTCCCACTAGGGAAAGACAGAAGAAAATCTAATAAATTTCAACCTTTTTTGTAAAGCTTCATTTTTTTTTTTTAAGTTGAAGGGATACTACTAAATGGTCTCTCAAAGAATATTATTTTTCCTTCTATCCATTCTCCTATCCATTCAGACATATATCCCTACTCTTATCCACCTTTCTATCTATCCATCCACCCTCTCTCTCTTCAAAATAATAATAATTCAAAATGACTCCTTCTTTTATTCCAATGTTTAAGTCTGAAAAAAAGCAGAACTGCTTTGGCTGAAGGGATGGTGATGAGGAGGCCCACCCACTGGCCTCATCCTTCTTTCTCACCCCTTCTTCCCCCTGGAAGTATAGCTGAAGCACTACCATACACCCTATGGGACTCTGTGGAGTTCAGGAGGAAGATGAGTTCCAAGGAGATGAAGTGACTTATCCATGAGTGACTATTAGAACAGCTAGAATTCTATAGGAGTTCCTGACTTTCAGCAGTCCTCTTTTATATACAAACTACAGAATTTAATTAGAGGATGCCTCTGAATCTCAATATTAGGTATTTAGCTAGTAGCTGGGTTGTTGACCATAGCTACAGCTCCACAAACTGCACCCTGAATTGTTTTTAAAAGTAGATGCTCCATTTTCAGAGTGTGTAGAAGTCTCGGGATATTTGGTTTAAGTTTGTGGTGATGCAGCAAGCAGTTGAGGGATCACTACTGCCTAAAGGCCTGAAAAACTTCCAGCATCCACAATATTCAAGACTCAGGATCCCAATCATAACACCAAAGAACATCATTTTTAAATAGTAACTTCTTCAGTAAACATAACCTTTTATTTGTGAACTAGACACAGTCACTTCCTCAGTGTTTCTGTTACCTACGTTTGCAGGACAAACTGTCTCAAAACTTGGTGGTTTAAAATAACATCATCTTATTTTTTAATGATTCTGAGTCAGGCATTTGGACAGGGCACATCTGCATGGTTCTCCTGCTTCACATTGCAGCAGAATCCCCAAAAGACCCAAAATGGCCCCACTCACATGGTTGGCAGTTGATGCTGACTTTGGCTGGGAGCTTAGTTAGAGGTGTTGGCTAGAGGCCCAGTTATCCTTGTTAGAGGTGTTGGCTAGAAGCCTCAGTTATCCTTCATGTGGACTTCTCTGCATGGCTATTGGGCTTTCTCATAGCATGGCATTTAGGTATTTAGCTAGTAGCTGGGTTGTTGACCATAGCTACAGCTCCACAAACTGCACCCTGAATTGTTTTTAAAAGTAGATGCTCCATTTTCAGAGTGTGTAGAAGTCTCGGGATATTTGGTTTAAGTTTGTGGTGATGCAGCAAGCAGTTGAGGGATCACTACTGCCTAAAGGCCTGAAAAACTTCCAGCATCCACAATATTCAAGACTCAGGATCCCAATCATAACACCAAAGAACATCATTTTTAAATAGTAACTTCTTCAGTAAACATAACCTTTTATTTGTGAACTAGACACAGTCACTTCCTCAGTGTTTCTGTTACCTACGTTTGCAGGACAAACTGTCTCAAAACTTGGTGGTTTAAAATAACATCATCTTATTTTTTAATGATTCTGAGTTAGGCATTTGGACAGGGCATATCTGCATGGTTCTCCTGCTTCACATTGCAGCAGAATCCCCAAAAGACCCAAAATGGCCCCACTCACATGGTTGGCAGTTGATGCTGACTTTGGCTGGGAGCTTAGTTAGAGGTGTTGGCTAGAGGCCCAGTTATCCTTGTTAGAGGTGTTGGCTAGAAGCCTCAGTTATCCTTCATGTGGACTTCTCTGCATGGCTATTGGGCTTTCTCACAGCATGGCAAATAGGTTCCAAGAGGAAACTTATCTGTATTTGAAGGCATAGTCTGAAAATCTTTTAAGATACAGACTCAGACTCAGAAGTTGCTCAGAGTCACTTCTGCTATGTATCAGTCAAATGAGCCAGAGTCAGCCCAGATTGAAAAAGGAATGTCAAAGTCACATTGCAAAAGAGTTTGTGGGAAGAGAAAATGTCTGCTAATCATATATATGATTTGTATCTAAAATATATAACAGACCCTTACTCAATAATAAAATACAGATAACCGAATTAAAAATGGACAAAAAGATTTAAATAGGAATTTCTCGAAAAGAGATATATAAGTGGCCTATAAACACATTCTTGCCTGGAGAATCCCAGGGACGGGGGAGCCTGGTGGGCTGCCGTTTCTGGGGTCACACAGAGTCGGACATGACTGAAGCGACTTAGCAGTAGCATACATTAGTGAAATCTATAGAGACTTAAAGTAAATGAGCGATTGCTTAGGGCTGTGGTGCAAAGGATGGAGAGGAAAGGGAAAGTGATTGGGTATGAGGTTTGGCAGGGGGAAGGTAATGAAAATGTTCTAAAATAAATTGTGGTGATAGCTGTGCACTTATGACTATATTAAAGCCATAGAACTGTACAGTTTAACTAGGTGAGTTTTAAGGTATATAAATTATATCTCAATAAAGCTTTTAGTGGGATGAGGGATATTGTTGCAGCCATCTTTGAAAATGCAATCTACCACTCTCAGAGGGATTCACTGTTTATGCCACAATAAGTAGAAATCTAGGGAATTTAATAAGTTGTAAACACATATGCTTTACCATCTTGAGTGGGAAGAAGTACTTTTTGGTAGGTAGAAGATGACATTTTCTGTATCAGCATGGATTACTAAAAGGCCAGAAGACTAGGCATGAGAGGCCTATTTAAAAAAAAAAATTCTTTGGAGACCTAAAGTTCAAAGTTGCTATAAAGCTAAAGTTTTGTGACCTCTGTCAATGGAGGGATCCTCTCTTCTTGCCCTCCTTCCTTTTAACATTCTATGATAAAATGAGAGAACTGAAGTTGGAGTGTACGTGCTACCATCTCTTATCCTAGTTACAGATGCAACTAAAAAGCCAATTACAATCCCCTTGTGTGAGAGAGATCAGTTCCCTAGTCTGTCATTATCCTCACAGATGGCAGTAAGATTAAGTGGTCTGCCAGCTTCATGGAGGGAAAGGTGTCAATGTCATCACCTCTGTTTGGAAGTACTAGGTGCCCCCTCTTGCCTAGCTCACTCTTCTCTGGTTTTCATCATCATTTTGTTGCAGCTGCTTTTTTTCATATGAATCTGATGGAGTGGGCAGTAATTCAGTTTGCAAACGTGTTAACTCTGGGAAATTACATATTAGCATTATGCTTTTTATGAAAGGCCACATATAAAAACATGAGCATTCTTGTTTCTGAAGTGGCAAACTCCTTCAGTGAAACCTCTCTCATGGAATATTAGGATTTTCTCCTAATACCTCAAGAGGGGAAAAAGAAAAACCAATTCAACTGAACCTCAAGAGCCCTCAAATTAATTTTCAGGGCCAGATCTCATTTGACTTTTGGATGGACAGTGGATGCTTCATGGGATTATTTAATGGGCAGGGTTGGAGACTGAAATTTTGGAGATCTGGGGATGGGTCCTCAGATTAGGAAGATAAAGAAACTTGAAACCGTAAATCCTCACTTTTCCCCTTGGATTGTCTGTGTAAGAGAGGACATGGAGGACAAATGCTTGAGCAGAGCTGACTTCTGGGAGCAGAGGATGGGTTTTCCTAAAACGGGTAGAGCTGTATCATGTGAAGGACTGTACTAAGGGCTTTCTTTCTGAGGAAGGAAACAAGACAGTTTCCTCAACCTCGGGGCATTTGAAGGTCAACCTCAGTCATGATCACATGATATCTTTCTCTATATTTGCACTCTGGCTATGAAAAAAGTAGTCATATACTTCATTTCGGAGAAGGCAATGGCACCCCACTCCAGTACTCTTGCCTGGAAAATCCCATGAGCGGAGGAGCCTGATGGGCTGTAGTCCATGGGGTCGCTAAGAGTCGGACACGACTGAGCCACTTCCCTTTCACTTTTCACTTTCATGCATTGGAGAAGGAAATGGCAACCCAGTGTTCTTGCCTGGAGAATCCCAAGGACAGGGGAGCCTGGTGGGCTGCCGTCTATGGGGTCTCACAGAGTCGGATACGACTGAAGCGACTTAGCAGCAGCAGCATACTTCATTTAGCCTTCTTGTTAATCATAAACTCCCAAACTGAGCTTGGACGCACAGAAAATATTGGTTTCAAGATCCTCAATGATGAGTCTGAGCTATTATGTAACTAAAAATGGAAATTCACTGGAGGGAAAAAGTGCTACACTAAAGATACAAAGTATTTCTATTTGGCTAGAGTTGCCCTGTGGAACAAAAGACCAAATTGGAGAATTAGATGAGGGGTTAAAACTGATAAGGAATCCCTGTAGAAATGAAATGAATGTTGATTTATGAATATATTCAAAGAATCACAGACTTGAAGGAGTAAAGTACTGACTGTCACACAGCGATAAATGGTCAAAATGGAAGCAAAAACTGCACAATTTGATACAGCAAAAGATGAGGTAGAAGCAAAAAATATGTAACACAATCTACACAGACAAAAGGGTTTTTGCATAATTGTTCCCTCTAAAACTCTTAAACACTTTTATGAATCTATGCTAGAGTGACAACTGTTTCTAATAAGTCTAAAGTGCTATTAGACGTGTAAGTGTCCTTTGGGTCTTCCAGGATCAAACTGTACTTAACAAGATTTTCCTGCTTCTCTAATTTCCCAAGCCTGGTCACAGGCTTGTCTGAAAGTCCCCTAAGCGCTGTGTTCTTACCCTCACCATATGACACTTGCCGTACTGTATGATGCTTGTGTAGCTCCCAAGTAGACCACACACTCCCTGGATAAAGACATTATGACATTGTTAATCTCTCAATATCTAGAACACTGGTTGATTCAACTAATACATATTTTCTGATTAAAGGAAAATTAATAAGCATTAAGTGATTAGGTATATTTAATTTGCACTATTTGAAAACTGATACCTCAGCATATTGATTTAATATTAACCTCCAATTAAATAAATAAATTTATATTAAAAAAATAAAATAGAGATGTGTATAAGAGACAGATAAAGGGAACTTTAGCTTTAGCACAGTGCTCTTCAACTCCGGCTGAAATGACAGTGAAAGTTGCTCAGGCGTGTCCGACTCTTTGCGACCCCAAGGACTGAATTCTCCAGGCCACAATACTGGTAAATAATTCCAAATTAATAGAAACTTCAATTAAATTATAAAGCTAATATGATGAGCACTGGCCAAAAAAATTCTAAAACTAGAACAAGGATTACAATTTGCAACCTGATATGTAGCACTAAAATATCAGTGGCATTAAACTAGAAATTTTAGAAAAAGTCATGGTAAAAGGAGTACATGAAAAATAACAGAAGTAAAGAGGGTTTTTTTTTTTTAAAGATAATGAAATTAATGAAAGAACAGTTTTCACACTGTGTTCTAAAAATAGTATTAGAAATAAACATTAATAGTGACAAATAAAAGAGACTGTAAATTGTGACTACATATGAGAGACTAAATATTATTCTTACTAAAGTCATTTACATCTGAAAACACCCCTTTGAACAATCTTAAAAAGCCTCCAGTTTCTTACTCTCCGCAGTACACACAGCATGCTGCCTCATTTCTCCTGGAGTCCAAAGGCAGGGCATTAAGCCTAAACAGTGCTCCTGATACAACCACACGGAGTAAAAGATTACTAGGTGGGGATGAGCTGAGAAGCTACCAAGGAGACTGTTGTTTCAGCTGTCCTGAATTCTAGTGATCTACTCTGTTAGTGGAAAGGGGATTACACATCATGCTGAACTCAATGAAGATAACCCTCCCTAAACTCCCTGGTGGCTCAGAGGGTAAAGCGTCTGCCTACAATGTGGGAGACCTGGGTTCGATCCCTGGGTCAGGAAGGTCCTCTGGAGAAGGAAATGGCAATCCACTCCAGTATTCTTGCCTGGAGAATCCCATGGACGGAGAAGCCTAGTAGGTTACAGTCCATGGGGTCGCAAAGAGTCGGACACGACTGAGCGACTTCACTCAAACTCAGCAAAGCAGCTGGCCAGATATTTGTACTAGTCCTAGCTCCACTATGAAGGGGAGTGGGACTCCTTTGGCTATCATATGACCTTTCTGGATCTTAAAGAGTTTCCCATTTGAATCAAATAATCTGAATCTAGTGATTTTTTATATTACACTTTCTTTTCAGAATCTAGTATAGCGCTCCTCTCTGAAAATAAGAACTATTTTTAAAAGAAATAGTAGTTACTCTAGTTTATTAAGGTCTGTGACTTAGTCCAAGTGAATCATTAAAAAATGCAATGACAAGTAAAACCAACATAATCAAACAATATACAATGAATTGGAAGAGGTAGGGCCTTAAAAGGGGTGCAAGTGGAGGCAGCCAAACATGGTGTTTAAGAACAAGGGCTCCAGAGTCAGACTACCTGGGTTTGAATCCTGGTTCTGGCACTTACCAGCCATGAAACTTGGGACAAGGCACTTAACCTCTTGAAACATCAACTTCCTCATCTGTAAAATGGGGAAGGCAATTTATAGTACCTTACTTTGGCCACCTCATGAAAAGAGTTGACTCATTGGAAAAGATTCTGATGCTGGGAGGGATTGGGGGCAGGAGGAGAAGGGGACGACCGAGGATGAGATGGCTGGATGGCATCACGGACTCGATGGACGTGAGTCTGAGTGAACTCCGGGAGATGGTGATGGACAGGGAGGCCTGGCGTGTTGTGATTCGTGGGGTCACAAAGAGTCGGACACGACTGAGCGACTGAACTGAACTGAATAGGGTTGTGATGAGGATTATATGAGCCTAGAATAAACACTGCCTAGAGTGGGGGTTGTTAGTCAAGCATCTGTTCATGGAAGCACTTGATGGTGTTATTTTTTTTCATTATGGAATTTTTTGTCAATTTTTAAAATTATGTACAGTTGATTTACAATGTTGTGTTAGTTTCTGCTGTACAGCAAAGTGATAGTTATATATACACACCTTCTTTTTCATATTCTTTTCCATTATGGTTTTTCATAGCACATTGAATATAATTCCATGATCTATACAGTAGGACTTTGTTGTTTATCCATTCTAATATAATAGTTTGTGTCTGCTAACCCCAAACTCCCAATCCATCCTTCCCCCAACCTTCCCCTTTGGCAACCACAAATCTGTTCTCTACATTACAGACTTTCTTTATTCTTCACTTTTTTCATGTTTATAAAACATAATCTTTATCAAAGTACAGTAATGGGTATCATATTGCAGTAAGAAGCCAAGATGAACAAAGTTTCTGGCTATAAAAAAGAACAGCTGTTTTACGGAGCTAGTATGAAAAGAGATTATGGGAAAACAAAAAAACAAACAAAAACAGCAAACAAGGACTGAACATAATCCTTTCAGTCACACCTGGGAGTCCTGTTGTGAAGAAACATGTATTCAGTCAACAAATATGTATTGAAATACTGTATTGTGCCAGGCACTGTTCTAGTTGCTGGGATACAATGGTGAATAAAACAGGTAGCACAAAAGAAAATAAAGGAATTGCTCATGATGCTGTTGGGAAAGCAGAACCCCTGTTAAAACAACAATACAATCACTACCAGGCCTCTGAACAATGGTGCAAGCTGCTAATGTCAACTTCAGGATGTGCTGTTGGTTTCTGCAGACATCAAGTGTTTTGGCAGGAGAGACATGATTTTGACCTATGTACATTACTGGGCAGAGTGTTAACTGGGGGACTTGTCTTTTCACTACTTAAGTTTTCATAACATAAAGTTGCCATTCTCAGAGTCCCATTCCATAGGAATATGCAGGTGCTCCAGTGAGATGTTCATACTCACCATTCTACCAAAAGAAACACCTTTTTGTCAAAGTCACCAATGATCTCCTTGATTCTAAATCCAATGATTGGTATCCAAACCTGCTCCTATTCCCCCGAGGCTGGTCCCTGAATAATCTTTCTCATCTCAGTTAATGGTGATCCTGTCCTCCTGGTTGCTTAGCCCAAAGTCTCTCCAATCATCCTTGACTTTCTATATTTTTCACACACCATGCCCAATCCTCCAAAAGTAAATGTGTCCGGAATGCCACCACTTCTCTCTTCTTCCTCCACTGGGCCAGACTTTCATCATTTCTCATCTCAGAATGTTTTTGGTGTCTTCAGAGTGTTCTTACATTGCCTTTGTCCACTTATTATGTTCTAAAAATACTAAGTGAGATCACATCATTTCTCTGTACAAACCCTCCAATGTCTTCTCATCTCACTCAGAAATACACCCCAAGTCTCTGCTCAAATGATGCCTTATTCAGTGAGGTCTTCCCCAAATGTCCCATATAATACAGCAGTATCTCCCACCTCCCGTTCCCAATGTGTACCTATTCCAGAAATCCCCCAACCCCTTCATCCTCTCTTTTCCCCTCCAAGGCACTTATCTCTTTGACTACTTGCTTTTTGCTTTGTTTCTGTTTTTAAATATTTCCTGCCTTTAGACCATAAACTTAACATGAAAAGGGATTAATCTGTTTTGCTCACTGCTCTATCCTCTGTCTCTAAAGTAGGCACTCGGAAAATAGTTGCATATGTATAGGATGTCAGAATATCCAAAGCCACCCCTCCTTCTTTGATGGCAGAACCTGGACATCCAGTTAGGGAAACTCCTGATTATTCCTTCATCCATAGTCTCTTTTTTCTTGTTAGTGACTAGTATGAGTGAGTAAGTGAAGTTGCTCAGTCATGTCCGACTCTTTGCAACCCCATGAACTGTAGCCTACCAGGCTCCTCCATCCATGGGATTTTCCAGGCAAGAATACTGGAGTGGGTTGCCATTTCCTTCTCCAGGAGATCTTCCCGACCCAAGGATTGAACCCAGGTCTCCCGCATTGTAGGCAGATGCTTTACCGTCTGAGCCAGCCCTGCATAAATGACTGAATAATAATGATTGAAAATTGCTGGGGAAAGTTGGCTGATAAAAAAGGGACATGTAGGAAAAGATGTCCTTTCTCCCTCAGCATAGTATCTGGAACTGGGGCAGTTGCCTTTTGCTCCTGAGGACAAGGAAGACACCTGGAAGACTGAAGAACATAAACAATGGACAGTGATGAAATTGTTAAGCTGCAGATTCAACTAGTCTCGAACTGCCTCACCAATGAGTTCTTGTTCAGTGAGATCATTTGATTTCTTATTATCAAAGCTTAAGGCCAAATTTATTCTGAGTTCATTTTCTGTTGCTTGGCAGAAAAAGCACTGTAACTGATACAGTATGTACAGATTGCAAATTTCCTCCACATATACAGACATTGGCTAGGATTTTGTCTTCAACAAAGTAGGGATTACTATTGTCGTGAATATGTTAAAGAAAGCCATAAAACAGCTCAAAGTCATTACTGGAGCCATAGGAGTACTAAATTCAGGGGCTACTCAAAGTTAAACCATTTGGATGAAAGGCAAATCATTTATTTAATAATTATTTCTTGACATCTGTGTATCACTGTGATTCAGATATCTGGAAATATCTGGATAGTAGATATTATCTGGGAAAAATAATAAAACTATTAATTGGATTTTTAAATTTACATTCAGGTGTTTTAGCATTATGTAAACATAAATTATATCTAGGAAAAACAAAAGAAATATAAGATGTCATTATTAGAACTCTTCCAAATCTGAAGCTTTGGAAAGAACCAATTAAATATATAAAGGAGTAAATTAGTTTTGTTGTCTTTACAAGGCCCCTGAGAGTCCTAGAAGAAGAAAGCCTTGTGTTATGTTTTAAGAATGTTGTTGTTTCATGTCATGCATGAAAAGCTGATTCTTGGTGGCTAGAAAAAAATTTTAAATTTCTAGATTTATTTTACTAAAGTCTGTTTCATGGCTTCACATTCAGTTAACAATTATCTTTATTTTATTTAAAAGGCAGCTGAATCACTGACTTTAGGGGAAGTATCCTTATTGAGGAGGCTGTATTCCAGGGTCTGTAAACACTTTAGTTCTTTTTTCAGAACTCATTCTTCTAGTCCAAGGCTAGACTTGAGTGATGATTTAAAATGTTTATAAAACTACAATGACTATTTCTGAAAAACAATGATGAATGGGGTGACTGCAAATGCTTTTACTTGCTGTGGGGAAATATTTTTGAGAGAAGAAAAATGGCATAAGTACAAATGTTTCCAAGTAAATTTTAAAAGAGACATATGCCATTTATCTCCTGAAAGCATCTTTATAAATTTGAAGAGGGTATGCAAAATTTTTCCACATTTATTAGGGCTCATCTATTAGTTTGAGCCAGCTCATACATATAAAAAAAATATTTTGTGCATCCTTTGTGCAGACTTTTGTTCTATCAGTGTTTACTTGACTTACCAAGGGAAAATCAAGTAAAAGGCATGCTATTCAGACATGACAGAGCTGTAGTCATGGGAATAAATATTTATAAATGAACAAATGAAGTCCTTCTTCTTTTACCTAATATCCAAATGAACCTTTAACCTGGTGATAACAAAGAAGAGCAGGGAAGAATTCTGAAGAAACCGGATTCTTTTAGAAATGTTTCCTTTTCCCACAAATATTTAATGAGAGTCTCGTATGTGTCAGGTACTCTGTACTAAGGACATAGTGGTAATCAAAAGAGTGAGCNTTACCTAATATCCAAATGAACCTTTAACCTGGTGATAACAAAGAAGAGCAGGGAAGAATTCTGAAGAAACCGGATTCTTTTAGAAATGTTTCCTTTTCCCACAAATATTTAATGAGAGTCTTGTATGTGTCAGGTACTCTGTACTAAGGACATAGTGGTAATCAAAAGAGTGAGCCTGTTCCTGTCCACTAAACATACTCAAGACTGGTACCTTTGGGGCTCTTATCAAAAACCCTAATTAAGTTTTTAAATTCACAAACCTTAAGAAGCCCAAATAAGTAACTATAATTGAAGCAACTATTATGAAAGTGCCATGAAAGCATAGAACATACAAAAGGACCACGACCGAGATGTTTCTAGTGTCCTTCCTAACTGGTCTAAACTTTAGACAGGCTGCCACGATTTTCTTAGAACATTTACATCAGCATTTACCTCTTGCCAGTTTAAGGTAAGAACGTCTTTCTCAAGGACCTAGGAACCATCCCTTGGAAGTGTAATCATCAAGAAAGATAGCACCCTTATCTCCCAGTCTGGGTCGTGAAGGGGTTTAGAAGCTTAATTTAACTGCCAATTAGCAAACATAGATGGCCTAATCACATTCACCAATCTTTCCTCTAGCTCACTTCAGAACTTGAAACCTCTCCCTCCTTTTCTCTCAATAGAACTGAGTTCAGTCCCTTGCAGTAGTCTTGAATAGTCTTCTCTGCCAGTTCAACTTGTATGGTACAGATTTTCTTTGAGGGAATGATCTAGTTTGAGTGGCAGAGTGCCTGGCGACACTTCACAAAGGAAGTGATGATTAAGACAAGTCTGCAAGTTGGATTATCTAGGCAAATGCTGATGGGGGATGAGTGGAATGTAGGTGGGTTGTTGGGGATGGAGGAGGTATACAAGGCAAGAAGGGATACATTATTCTTTGTCATAGCCTTTCATCAACCTTGGTCATTTTCAGCCTTCCTACTGGTTCTGAAGAGGTTATTTCAAAAGCATGATCATTTTATAAGCCCTGGATTCCTTTCTTTGACAACAGCAATTAAATGACATTGAGGTTCATTTGCAATTACACAGGAAAGCCATTTTAAGATTCAAGGTAATAAAGGTTTTGTTCTTAAAACTCTTAAATAGCTCAAGTTGCTTTTTACTTAGCTGATCTTTGAAGTTCCCATCTGGGCACTGAGCTTTTAAAAAGTTATGGGGCTCTAGCATCATTTAATACTGATTCCTTTCACCCCACCCCCAGCTTTATTGAGGTATGATTGACAAAGAAAATTTGTATATGTTTAAGGTGTACAACATGCTTTGATATACATATACATTGTGAAATCATTACCACAAATCAAGCTAATTTACACATCCACCGCCTCACATAGTCACCTTATATATGTGGGGGGTGAGGTGTGTAAGTGAGAAGACATGAGATCTACTCTCTCAGCAAATTTTAAGTATACAACACACTATTGTTGACTATAGGCACTATGTTGTATACTATGTCTCCAGAACTTATTTGTCTGATAACTAAAAGCTTGTACGCTTTGACCAACATTTCCCCATTTACTGTACCCCTGCCCCAGTCCCTTGTAAATACCATTTTATTCTCTGAGTTGGACCTTTTGGATTCCACATATGAGGAGCTTTCATTACAAACACTATTATCACTAGATACATTTCTTTGCATATTTATTTCTGGATGAATTACTCAAATTCCACCTCTCAGTCATACACATGAGAACTGAGTGTGGTATGAGAAAACACTGATATGAAAAATTTAGGAACAAAGAAGCTATGATTAATGGCACAGGTTAACTCAGCGTTTGGGTTCTCAAAGATAGCCTTATGGAAGAGGAGGAAGAGAATCACTGGGCAAGGCAGTTAGGAAAACGAAATGTCAGTCTCTCTAAGTAAAGCCGTGTCTCCATCATTCATAGCCCTCCACGGCCCTGTATTGGCCCCAAACTACATGATTAATTGGTTGAGAGGTGTGAAAATTTAGATTTGAGCACATGTCACTGTGGGGCTTTCATCAAGAACTCTTTTTAATTCATAGACAAATTTTAGAAGCCTAAACACAATGTGTGGGCATTCAAATACTTCTAAAACTACTAACCGCTATAATAGAGGGACTTCTCTTTATTCTAAACTTTGGTATTTGTAAGTGTACTCAATTCTTTTTGAGGCATTCATTGTTTTGTTCTGCTTCTTGGCAATCAGTCCATCCATCCATCAGACCATCCATCCATTTATCATGACTACTGAATCATCAGGATAATACTTAACATAATTATTCACTCCTCAACAACCTGGCAGTTGGCTAAAATCAGCACTAGTTTGCAGATGTGGAAACTGAGGTACAAAGGATTAAATAACATATTTAAAGTCCTATAGCTAAAAGGCAAGGGATCTGGGATTAAAAATGTGGTTTGACACATTAAGACACATAGAGTCTATATTCTTAATCTCTGGTCTTGAATTTCTAAACCTACTTATGTAATCATTCCCTAATGTTTCCCACACCATGTAACTCCAAAAGAAGAACAAAATCAGCTTATTGCCTAATGAGGGAACAGGAGTTATTGTGATAATTATCCAATTCAGTGTTGGAGAATGACAATAATTTACTGTGTACTTACTGTAGGCAAATTACTATGTCAGAAACTGATGTCAGATGCTTCCAAAGAGCCTACAGACAAGCTGACGTGTACAAGGCAGCCAGGATTGCATCATCTAATTGTACAAAACTCAGAACTTTTGTATTCTTTCTTTCAAATTATCTAAATTGGGCTTTACTTCAGATACTTATAACTACCCTTATTCTAGCATTATCCTTATATAGAAGCCCATCTAAATTTTGTTTTCTAACATTTCTGCCTTTTAATCAACTCTCTGATTGTGACCCCATGTTTCTCTTTCCTCTTCTATAATTAATTTCAAGTATGAGGATGGGGAGATTGAGCAAAGATGCTTCTATTTCTCTTTTACTCTTTCCCTTTATTTTTCTTTTGCTGCAATCAACTATCTGCACTGCCAACTTCTCTCAATCGAGGTAAACATCAGACCCTAGTCTTCTTTGCTTGCCTTTTAATTCAGACATTTTCAAGTGTTCTAACAAATGCACCCTTCCTCTAATTAGCTAAGGCAGAACTGTGTAGAGGATGCCGCGTGCCCTGGAGTGGCTTCTGCTTGGATCTCTCCCCATGCAGCCTGCTGCTTGGCATTGATGTCTCCTTCCAACAGTAGCACACAGTGCATTGGAATTCCAGCTCTGTAACTGACGTGTGACTGGATCTAACTTTCTGATATCTCAAGTTCCTTGTTTGTAAACTGGACACAGTAATAGTACATGCTCATATGGTTGCTCTGATAATTAAATAAAACTTGTGTTATCATCATATCTTAACTCATTATGATTATTTAATAAAGTATCTGCTATCCTTACCACCACTACCATCACCCAACATTTATAATCATCATCCTAGAGTTTTCCCCAACTCCCTTATCAGCCTATGTTGACATTTCCTGGTCCATACAGCTGTGCTGGAGAAGGCAGTGGCACCCCACTCCAGTCCTCTTGCCTGGAAAATTCCATGGATGGAGGAGCCTGGTAGGCTGCAGTCCTTGGGGTCGCGAAGAGTTGGACACGACTGAGCGACTTCACTTTTACTTTTCACTTTCATGAATTGGAGAAGGAAATGGCAACCCACTCCAGTGTTCTTGCCCGGAGAATCCCAGGGACGGGGGAGCCTGGTGGGGAGCCTGGTGGGCTGCAACCCTCTGGGTTGCACAGAGTCGGATATGACTGAAGTGACTTAGCAGCAGCAGCAGCAGTACAGCTGTGCTAAGCTGCTTTAGTCACATCTGACTCTGCGACCGCATGGACTGTAGCCTGCCAGGCTCCTCTGTCCATAGGATTCTCCAGACAACAATAATGGAGTGAGTCACTGTGCCCTCCTCCAGGGGATCTTCCAGGCCCAGGGCTCAAACCTGCATCTCCTGCGGCTCCTGCATTGCAGGCAGATTCTTACCGCTGAGACACCAGGGAAGCCCCTCATACAGCTAAGAGCTGCTTTATTTCTCACTCTTCCTGCACTACTGTTTTTTTTTTTTTTTTTGCCTTTTCATGCATGCAGCTTGCAGAGTCTTAGTTTCCCAACCAGGCATTGTACCCTTGGCAGTGAAAGCATGGAGTCCTAATCACTGGACTGCAAGGGAAGTCCCCTTATGGTGCTTAAAATCATACTCCCTAATGTAGAGAGTTAGCTTTGCTTTAGTCAATTAAAAGGCGGGGGGGGGGACACAAACCTGACTAATTCAATCAAAGATACCTAGATATTTAGTGAGTCTTTTAGAAGATTTGGGATACAAGGAGGATTTCTTATTTACAAGTCAAAGTCTAACATTTACTCCCAAGCTTTAATTTGTTGTATTGCATCTCTAGTCATAGAAAATAGTTATACAGCCAACTGGAATCAATACTAGAATAGGGATGAGCTAACACAATCAGTCCAGTTCAGTTCTCAGTCCTGTCCGACTCTTTGCGACCCCATGGACTGCAGCATGCCAGGCCTCCCTGTCCATCACTAACATTATAATGAGATAAAATTTTGGTTTTAGCAATAATTCTATGAAGGAATTATGGCAAAATGATGTCTATTTAATCTTAGTTGGGGGAAAGGTGTTTATTTTTGGTACTTTTCTTAGTTTGAATAGTTTCACTATGAAAAATTAAAGAATAACTATGCTTCCCTCATAAGCCCTAAATGTCTCCACTGGCAATGTCTGAGAATGTAATATCATATCTTCCCAGAATAGTCTCTTCCTTTTATCTTCAGAATTGCATTATCTAATTACTGTACTATTTAACTAAAATATTTTAAAACTAATTAGACACTGTTTTGTTTTAACTATTTTTCCAGATGTCTTCCTTGCTTACCAGCCAAATTTAGGAAGTGATGGCAAACAAAGCTTGGCAGGAGCTGCATGTTTAACTGTTTATGGGCACCGTATAATACCAATATTATCATTTTAAATGTACTTTACTGTTCCCATAGGTTTTTACACTCTCTGCCATTTCCATTACTGATGATTCTGTGCTTCTTCCTGCTCATTTAGCTGAAACCCCTTGCCATACCCAACCTCTCAAATCGAAGATAATATTTATTTTGAATATTATTTACTTCAAAATAAAAAATATCTATGTATGTATCTCAAGACATATCTCAATTACTGAAAAAATCCTCTACTTGCAGGAAATGAGAAGTTTCTTGCACTTATATTATAGATGGACAAATAGAAGTGCAGGACTTTAAACCCCAATTAAGATAATAAAAAAATAACTGTAGCTAACATTTATTGAAAACCCACTCTGTTGCTTGTTATAATTTTTTTTTAATCCTTTCAACAACCCCATTGTTGTTGTTGCTACTCAGTCACTAAGTTGTGTCTGACTCTTTGTGACCCCATGGTCTGCAGCACACTAGGCTCTTCTGTCCTCCACTATTTTCCAGCATTTTCTCAAATTCATATCCATCAAGTCTGTGGTGCTATTTAACGGTCTCTTCCTCTGCTTCCTGCTTTTCCTTTTGCCTTAAGTCTTTCCCAGCAACAGGGTCTTTTCCAGTGAGTCGGCTCTTTGCATCAAGTGGACAAGCTATTGGAGCTTCAGCTTCATTCCTTCCATTAACTATTCAGGGTTGATGTTCTTTGGGATTGACTGGTTGATCTTGCAATCCAAGGGACTCTCAACAGTCTTCTCCAGCATCACAATTCAAAACCATCAATTCTTCAGCATTCAGCTTTCTTTATGGTCCAATTCTCATATCTGTACATGACTACTGGAAAAACCATACCTTTGACTATATGGACATTTGTTGACAAAGTGATGTCTCTGCTTTTTAATTTGTTGTCTAGGTTTGTCATAGCTTTCCTTCCAAGGAGGAAGAATCTTTTAATTTCATGGTTGCAGTCACCAACCACACTGATTTCAGTTCAGTTCAGTCTCTCAGTCATGTCTGACTCTTTGCGACCCAATGCACTGCAGCACGCCAGGCTTCCCTGTCCGTCACCAACTACCAGAGCTTACTCAAACTCATGTCCATCAGGTCAGTGATGCCAACCAACCATCTCATCCTCTGTTGTCACCTTCTCCTCTTGCCTTCAATCTTTCCAAGCATCAGAGTCTTTTCAAATGAGTCAGTTCTTCACATCAGATGGCCAAAGTTTGGAGCTTCAGCTTCAGTATCAGTCCTTCCAATGAATATTCAGGACTGATTTCCTTTAGGATTGACTGGTTGGATCTCCTTGCAGTCCAAGAGACTCTCAAGAGTCTTCTCCAACACCACAGTTCAAAAGCATCAATTCTTCAGTGCTCAGCTTTCTTTATAGTCCAACTCACATCCATACATGACAACTGGAAAAACCATAGCTTTGACTAGATGGACCTTTGCTGGCAAAGTAATGTCTCTGCTTTTTAATATGCTGTCTAGGTTGGTCATAGCTTTTCTTCCAAGGAGCAAGCGTCTTTTAATTTCATGGCTTCAGTTACCATCTGCAGTGATTTTAGAACCGAAGAAAATAAAGTCTGTCACGTTTCCATTGTTTTCCCATCTATTTCTCATGAAATGATGGGACCAGATGCCATGCTCTTTGTTTTTTGAATGTTGAGTTTTAAGCCAGTTTTTTCATTCTCCTCTTTCACCCACATCAAGTGGCTCTTTAGTTCTTCTTCACTTTCTGCCATGTATTATCATCTGCACATCTGAGGTTGTTGATATTTCTCCTGGCAATCTTGGTTCCAGTTTGTGATTCATCCAGCCCAGCATTTCACATGATGTATTCTGCATAGAAACTAAACAGACAAGGTGACAATATACAGTTTTGACATATTCCTTTCTCAATTTTGAACCAGTTTATTCTTCCATGGCCAGTTCTAACTGTTGATTCTTGATCTACATATAGATTTCTTAGGAGACAGGTAAGATGGTCTGGTATTCCCATCTTTTAAAGAATTTTACACAGTTTGTTGTGATCCACACAGTCAAAGGCTTTAGCAGAGTCAATGAAGCAGAAATAGATCTTTTTCTGGAATTCCCTTGCTTTCTCTAAGATCCAGTGGATGTTGGCAATTTGATCTCTGATTCCTCTGCCTCTTTGAAACCCAGCTTGTACATCTGGAAGTTCTTGATTCATGTACTGCTAAAGATTAGCTTGAAGGATTTTGAGCATAACCTTGTTAGCATGTGAAATGAGTGCAATTGAATGGTAGTTTGAACATTTTTTGACACTGGCCTTCTTTGGGATTGGAATGAAAAATGACATTTTCCAGTCCTGTGGCCAGTGCCGAGTTTTCCAAATTTGCTCACATATTGAGTGCAGCACTTTAACAGCATCATCTTTTAGGATTTTAAATAGCTCAGTTAGAGTTCAGTCACTTCCGCTAGCTTTGTTGGTAGTATTGCTTCCTCAGTTCAGTTCAGTTCAGTTCAGTCGCTCAGTCATGTCAGACTCTTTGCAACCCCATGAATTGCAGCATGCCAGGCCTCCCTGTCCATCACCATCTCCTGGAGTTCACTCAAACTCACATCCATTGAGTCAGTGATGCCATCCAGCCATCTCATCCTCTGTCATCCCCTTCTCCTCCTGCCCCCAATCCTTCCCAGCATCAGAGTCTTTTCCAATGAGTTACTTCTTCACATGAGGTGGCCAAAATACTGGAGTTTCAGCTTTAGCATCATTCCTTCCAAAGAACACCCAGTGAGTTGGTGATGCCATCCAGCCATCTCATCCTCTGTTGTCCCCTTCTCCTCCAGCCCCCAATCCCTCCCAGCATCAGAGTCTTTTCCAGTGAGTCAACTTTTCACATGAGGTGGCCAAAGTACTGGAGTTTCAGCTTTAGCATCATTCCTTTCAAAGAACACCCAAGGCTGATCTCCTTTAGAATGGACTGGTTGGATCTCCTTGCAGTCCAAGGGACTCTCAAGAGTCTTCTCCAACACCACAGTTCAAAAGCATCAATTCTTCGGCGCTCAGCTTTCTTCACAGTCCAATTCTCACATCCATACATGATCACTGGAAAAACCATAGCCTTGATTAGATGGGCCTTTGTTGGCAAAGTTATGTCTCTGTTTTTCAATATCCTATCTAGATTGGTCATTACTTTCCTTCCAAGGAGTAAGCGTCTTTTAATTTCATGGCTGCAGTCACCATCTGCAGTGATTTTGGAGCCCCCCAAAATAAAGTCTGACATTGTTTCCACCGTTTCCACATCTATTTTCCATGAAGTGATGGGACCAGATGTCATGATCTTTGTTTTCTGAATGTTGAGCTTTAAGCCAACTTTTTCACTCTCCTCTTTCACTTTCATCATTGTAATATTAATCAAATGATAAATTGAAAATTTAACATATGTGCTTAGTCAAGATGTAATGAGACCTTGGATAAAACCAATTACTATAGAAAGCAGAGAAAGAAGCAGATACATTAAGAACATAGATATCTACACAATCTGTTACTGGATTTTTTAAATTTAAATTTGTTTATTTTAATTGGAGGCTAATTACTTTACAATATTGTATTGATTCTGCCACACATCTTTGAAATAGAAGGCAACAGATTATAAAATTGTAGAAGTTTAGCATTGCTGTCAGAATGCTCCTTGGTATGATATTGTGTATGACCTACCTCCCAAATGAAGAGAAGACAAAGAAGGATTATAAGACAACGTGATTAATTGTGTAAGTGTTCAGGGTTCCTGTGTTAACTTCTCTGGATCCTCTTTAAGGCTAAACCTACAACCATACATAGGATCCATTCTTTGTTATTTGTTCAAAAACTCTACTGCAGAGACTTGCTATTTCAGCCATAGTTAAATGGATGGTACCAGACTAGCTCTCCTATTCTTACCTACTATAAGCAAGACAAAATATGTGAAATAACTGCTTTCAGATATGGGAGAAAACAGCACTAACCTGTGAAATGTATGTTGAAAACATTAAGTTGCCCACCCACTTGCAATTCTTTGCTACCCCATGAACTGCAGCATGCAGGCTTCTCTGTCCTTCACTATAACCTGGAGTTTGGTCAAACTCGTGTCCATTGAGTGGGTGAAGCTCTCTAACCACCTCATCCTCTGCTACCCTCTTCTCCTTTTTCCTTCAATCTTTCCCAGCATCAGGAGCTTTTATAATGAGTTGGCTCCTACGTACCAGGTGGCCAAACGATTGGAGCTTCAGCTTCAGTATCATTCCTTGCAATAAATATTGAGTTGATTCCATTTAGGATTGACTGGTTTGATCTCCTTGCTATGCAAGGAATTCTCAAGAGTACTCTCTCAAGTGGATAGCATTTCTCTTCTCCAAGGGATCTTCCCAACCCATCCACCCTTTTGAAGGCAGATTCTTTACCAGCTGAGCCACCAGGGAAGCCCAAGAATACTGGAGTGAGTAGCCTATTCCTTCTCCAGTGGATCTTCCTGACCCAGGAATCAAACCAGCATCTCCTGCATTGCAGTTGGATTCTTCACCAGCTGAGCTACCAGATAAGCCCAATATTGCCATTTGACTGTACAGTTCATGGAATTCTCCAGGTGAGAGTATGGGAGTGGGTAGCAGTTCCCCTCTTCTGGGGATCTTCCCAACCCAGGGATTGAACCCAAGTCTCCCACATTGCAGATGGATTTTTTACCAACTGAGCAACCAGGGAAACCTCTTCTCCAGCACCAAGGTTCAAAAGTATCAATTCTTAGGTGCTCTGCTCTCTTTATGATCCAACTCTCACACCCCGTACATGGCTTCTAAAAAAACCATAGATTTGACTAGATGGACCTTTGCTGTCAAAGTGATGTCTCTGCTTTTTAAAATGCTGTCTAGTTTTGCCATTGCTTTTCTTCTGAGGAGCAAGCATCTTTTAATTTCATGGCTGCAGTTATTGTCCACAGTGATTTTAGAACCAAAGGAAAGAAAATCTGCCATTGCTTCCACTTTTTTCCCCTTGTATATGACATGAGGTGATGGTACTGGATGCTATGATCTTTGTTTTTTGTATGTTGAGTTATAAGCCAGCTTTTTCAGGCTCCTCTTTCATCCTCATTAAGACGTTCTTTAGTTTCTCCTCACTTTCTGCCATTAGAATGGTATGATCTGTATATCCGAAGTTGATATTTCTCCTGGCAATCTTGATGCTCTCTTGTGAGTCATCCAGCTCAGCATTTCTCATGATGTACACTGCATATAAGTTAAATAAGTAAGTTGCCAATATACACCATTGTCTTATTCCTTTTCCAATATTGAGTCAGTCCTTTCTTCCATGTGAGCTTCTCTTGTGGCTCAGATTGTAAAGAATTTGCCTTCAGTGTGGGAGACCTAGGCTCAATCTCTGGGTTGGGAAGATCCCCTAGAGGAGGGCATGCAACCCAATCCAGTATCCTTGCCTAGAGAATCCCCATGGACAGAGGAGCCTGGTGGGCTACAGTCCACGGGGTCACAAGAGTCAGACACGACTGAGTGATTAAGTACACCACAGATTGTTCCCTGTATGGTTCTAACTGTTACTTTTTGACCTGCATAAGGTTTCTCAGGAGACAGATAAGGTGGTCTCGTATTTTTATCTCTTTAAGAATTTTCCACACACTCAAAGGCATTAGTGTACTCAATGAAGCAGAAGTAGAGGTTTTTCTAGAATTCCTTTGCTTTCTCTTTGATCCAATGTACTTTGGCCATTTAGTCTCTGGTTACTCTGCCTTTTTTTTCTAAACCTAGCTATACATCTGTAATTTCTTGGTTCATGTACCACTGAAGTCTAGCTTGAAGGATTTTGAGCATAACCTTGCTAGAATGTGAAATGAGCACAGTTGGACAGTAATTGGAACATTCCTTGGCACTGCCCTTTTTAGAGGCTCATAAACAGTACAACTATATAATTTATGCATAATGACTTTGCTGCACAATGCTTACAATACTTTTTATAGATTCTAAGGAAATATACTATGCACAGGAGCTAACATACAATTGATCAATTGATCCTAATTGTTAGTCATTCAGTTGTGTCTGACTCCTTGTGACCCCATGGATTGTAGTCGACCAGGCTCCTCTGTCCATGATATTCTCCAGGCAAGCATTCTGGAGTTGGGTTGCCATTTCCTTCTCCACAACTAATCCTAAAATAGAGCATAAACTGGCAATCTCCTTTTCTGAAGACTCCAAATTTAGGTTGTACCAGTTTTATATATTTATTTGACATATATATATATTTAATTGTATATTCATATATTTGGTTTAATTTCACAGGAACTAGGGAATGTGAATGTTTTAATGACCTTCATTTCCTCAGTGTGTAACATGATTTCTAGACAAAATAGATAGCCTATAAATATTTGCTCTATGATTAAATGCACTTTGAATAATAAGGAAAATAATGATGTCACCTCATTTAATATGTTGAAATCTATAAAAATAAAATAATTAAATTGCAACATTATTGTGTTGCTGTAGATCACTTTTAAAACAAACCTGGCATCAGATTAGATAAGCAAGCTCTCATTTCATACAACTACTGTGAAAAGTCACTTTGCTGATGCAAATGATAACAATTTACTATGAATCTCAGAGTAAAATTATTTTTAAATGTTCTAATGACATGTATTAAGTAATCAAGGGATGAGACCCTGATTGTGTGGAAAAGGAAGAGGATTACATTAAAGCAGTCTTTAATGACACATTTTCCCTTTTGTGCTAAGTTAAATAAATAGGACTGAATATATATTAATTATAGAGGTGTTGAGTGATAGTGTGAGTATTTCTAAAATATATAGTCACTTTTAAATTCTTTATAGTCTATTTGCCCTTGTTCATATAAATCTATATAAAACAGAATATTAGCATAAATTTCTCCCATATAGTTTTTCCTTTTCTTCCTTTCTTTCTTTCTTTTTTTTTTTAACTGAGTAGTGCAAATGATACACAGTTAATACTTCTTGAAATGATAATTAAATGACAATGAAGGCACCCAATAGAGTAAAATCATGTGTTTTTATTGCTTAAATTTACTAGAAAGTCTTGACAACCTGATAATAAGCAAAAGAGAGCAAAAGATAAATAAATCAGTTTGTATAAAGGAAAAGTATTATAAACAGTAGAGTGATCTGAAGATTTCATTCTTTTCAGGTTCATCCTTCAAATTCCAAAACATATTTAGGTCACAAATACTTCAGTTCAGTTAAGTTCAGTTCAGTCACTCAGTCGTATACGACTCTTTGCAAACCCATGAACCGCAGCACCCCAGGCCTCCTTGTCCATCACCAACACCCGGAGTCCACCCAAACCCACGCCCATTGTGTCGGTGATGCCATCCAACCATCTCATCCTCTGTCATCCCCTTCTCCTCCCACTCAATCTTTCCCAGCATCAGGGTCTTTTCAAATGAGTCAGCTGTCTGCATCAGGCAGCCAAAGGATTTTGAGTTTCTGCTTCAGCATCAGTCCCTTCAATGAACACGCAGGACTAATCTCCTTTAGGATGGACTGGTTGGATCTCCTTGCAGTCCAAGGGACTCTCAACAGTCTTCTCCAACACCACAATTCAAAGCATCAATTCTTCGGTGCTCAGCTTTCTTTAGAGTCCAACTCTCACATCCATACAAGACTACTGTAAAAACCATAGCCTTGACTAGATGGACCTTTGTTAACAATATAATATCTCTGCTTTTGAATATGCTATCTAGGTTGGTCAAAACTTTCCTTCCAAGGAGTAAGCGTCTTTTAATTTCATGGCTGCAATCACCATCTGCAGTGATTTTGGAGCCCAGAAAAATAAAGTCAGCCACTGTTTCCACTGTTTTCTCATCTATTTGCCATGAAGTGATAGGACCAGATGCCATGATCTTAGTTTACTGAATGTTGAGCTTTATGCCAACTTTTTCACTTTCCACTTTCACTTTCATCAAGAGGCTCTTTAGTTCTTATTCACTTTCTGACATAAAGGTGGCATCATTTGCATATCTGAGATTATTGATATTTCTCCTGGCAATCTTGATTCTAGCTTGTGTTTCCTCCAGCCCAGCATTTCTCATGATGTACTCTGCATATAAGTTAAATAAGCAGTGTGGCAATATACAGCCTTGATATATTTCTTTTCTTATTTGGAACCAGTCTGTTGTTCCATGTCCAGTTCTAACTGTTGCTTCTTGACCTGTATACAGGTTTCTCAAGAGGCAGGTCAGCTATTCTGGTATTCCCATCTCTTTTAGAATTTTCCACAGTTTATTGTGATCCACACAGTCAAAGGTTTTGGCATAGTCAATAAAGCAGAAATAGATGCTTTTTTCTGGAAATCTTTTGCTTTTTCAATGATCCAGCAGATGTTGGCAATTTGATCTCTGGTTCCTCTGCCTTTTCTAAAACCAGCTTGAACATCTGGACATTCACAGTTCACATATTGCTAAGCCTGGCTTGGAGAATTTTCAGTATTACTTTACTAGTGTGTGAGATGAGTGCAATTGTGTGGTTGTTTGAGCATTCTTTGATATTACCTTTCTTTGGGATTGGAGTGAAAACTGACCTTTTCCAGTCCTGTGGCCACTGATGAGTTTTCCAAATTTGCTGACATATTGAGTGCAGCACTTTCACAGCATCATCTTTCAGGATTTGAAATAACTCAACTGGAATTCCATCATCTCCACTAGCTTTGTTTGTAGTGATGCTTCCTAAGGCCCACCTGACTTCACATTCCAGGATATCTGGCTCTAGGTGAGTGTGAGTGATCACACCTTTGTGATTATCTGGGTTATGAAGATCTTTTTTGTACAGTTCTTCTGTGTATTCTTGCCACCTCTTCTTAATATCTTCTGCTTCTGTTAGGTCCATACCATTTCTGTCCTTTATCAAGCCCATCTTTGCATGAAATGTTCCCTTGGCACCTCTAATTTTCTTGAAGAGATCTCTAGTCTTTCCCATTCTACTGTTTTCCTCCATTTCTTTGCATTGATCGCTGAGGAAGGCTTTCTTATCTCTCCTTGCTATTCTTTGGAACAAATACTATGTTCCAGTAAAGATGGTATATAATTGACACTACTGAAAATTGTGTAAATGCTTCTCAAAAGATAAGAGACATGAGAATAAAAATGGGTGAGAGTTTGTGAAACAAAGATAATTAAAATAGTTACTCTATAAATAAATTAGCAACAAGGATATATTGTACAGCACAGGGAAATATAGCCATTAGTTTGTAACCACTTCAAATGGAATATAATCTATATTGATGATAAAAATATTGATTTTTTAATAAAAATATTACAAAAAATATTGATTCATTATTATGTATACCTGAAACTACTGTAATAATGTTAACCAACAGTGCTTCAATAAAACAAAACACTCTATAAAATTGGAAGCTTGATTTTCTGCTGAGATATGTAGGAGAAACATTAATGTGTGGCAGTGATTGGTAATGAATCTAGCAGATAATTTTAAAACAACTTCCATATGAAATGGAAAAAGAAATAGGCTAGAGATAAGCAAAAGATTATCAAGCTTAGGTATGTTAAAGGGAGACAGAGAAATGATATGGAAAGAGCTTAACCACTGAAGTTGGTCTAACAAATGTCCATATCAAAGTTCTGAAAATTATTAGCTTTGAGACCATGGGAAATTATATAACTTCTTAGTGCTTCAGACTTCACATGGAAAGCATTAAAATTTCAAATGTTATTTCTAGGAAACTGATGCAAATGAATTTACCTTTTGAGTGAACTTCAAGGTGAAACATGATACGTGTGTTGCACTAAGGAAAATGTTTACTTTTTCGATATACTGATTTTCTTTAAGATTAGACTTATTTTGACAGAATGGGGTCCACTTCACAAGTCAAGCATCCTTGACATTGAAACAAACAGATATAAAATCACATATATTTCTTTATAAATAGTTCTTTGCAAGATCTAAAAGTTGAATGAATTTGTAGCTATCATTGTTTCTGTTGCTGCTGTTTTTACTTGGGTTTTACTTCTTTCCTCAAAACTTTCAATTAAAGGCAATGTGATTGTAGGAGTGTAATTTAATCAGGTTGAGAATACTTTCACAGGGATGGTGTAGATGAAATGAAAGATAGAAAAGCATATAACTTTAACTGAAACATATCTTATCATTAAATGCGTATTCAGACTTTCCAGTATTAAAATTGATATACCTGTGTATCTGAAAATACCTGTGTATCTTAGATGTGCCTTCTTAATTGAACTTTATACTATTGTTTCTATATAAAGTTTTCCTAAGCTTGGTAAGTGCTCAGCAGTAAAGAATCTGCCTGCCAACCAGGAGACATGGCTTTGATCTCTGGGTCAGGAAGATTCCCTAGAGGAGGAAATGGCAGTCCATTCCAGTTTTCTTGCCTGGGAAATCTCATGGACAATGGAGCTTGATGGGCTATAGTCCACGGTGTTGCACAAGACTAAGACATGACTTAGTGACTAAACAATGACAAGCTTAGAAAGCTACTTATATTATGATACTATTTGAATGTATGCAAGCTATCAGTCCTAAGAGCAAAAATGCTCTGAGCCCAAAAAAATAACAGCCCTGTAAGAACAAGAGACTTAAGTACATCTGTAACATGCTTTCTGAATGAGATTTTATCTAGCTAGTTTACAGATGCCATAATAAACCTAGATTTTAAGGGTAACTATTTCACATTTCCCTCCATTTCTGTGTCTACAGTGGGAACATTTGTATGCTCAGCACCTAAAGTATTTTTATCATCTGATTTTGCATATGACCTTTTCACAGTTTCAAGAATTTAAGGGATGTTATAATAAATGCTCATTATAAACTATAATGAGGAAAGGCTGGAATTTTGCTCTGCTCATTTTTTTTGTGTGTCCATCAGTTAAACGACTTGCTTAAGAAAAGAAAAAAAAGAATCACTTTTCTCATATTACCTTCCAACATAGGAACTTGATGTGCCATAGTGTTCTAGTATTTCTCTAATATTCTCAGAGAAATATTAGCATGTCTCACTATGAATATATATTTTTCTTTTCCCTTATATTTCTTTAGTTTCTGCTTTAGTTATTTTTGTTTCTTTGTTGTTAAGGTGTCTAATGATTTACGATGTCCATCTTCTTTGTGAATTGTACCTTTTATCATTAAAAATATTCATCTTTGTTTCATGAAAAAAAGAAAAAAATGTATATTTAGCAGTTATAAAATATCAAATTCTACCCTCACTTAATAATGTTACTAAATTTAAGAAATTTAGCACGGGATGAGGATTTTCTCATGCAAATCATTTCAAAATTTTTGAAAATAGATTGGACAACACTGAAGAGAGTAAAAGTAAAGTTGTTTTGTTTTTTAAAAAAACACTGTAACACTGAACAAATACTTTTGAAGGTCATTCACTTGAGACAGTCTTACTGACACATTGAGATTTAATATGAAGATTATAGAATGCTCCCACTTTTCAATATCTTCCCACCACTCAGAAGAACTTCTGTATAATGTTCTAAAAATATCAAATAAAAGTCAGAAATTATCAGAGAAGATTAAAAACACACAGAATAATATTTTTGTATATAAATGAAAATGACTTTAAATCATAAAGATGCCATGAGGAAAAAAGTATAGGAGTAGATAAAGGTATTCATGCTAATAATAATCAAAAGAAAGCTAGAGTAACTATATTGAATTTCAGACAAAGCAGACTTCAGAACACAGCAAAAGGAAATTATTAGAAATTTTTTAAAAAGGAATTTATGAGACATAAAGAAGCAATCAGCACTCCAAGAAGATTTATTATCTTAAATATGTATGTAAGGCAAAATTGGATAGAAATTAAAGGAGAGATAGAAAAAGCCATTCTCTTTGTCGGATGCTTCAACATCTCTTTGTCAGTAGCTGATAGATAAAGAAGGAAAAAATCAGTAAGACAGACATTCTCCGAATGGCTCTATCAATAACATTTCTTAATGAACATTTATAGAATATTACATCCAGAGGTAGTAGAAGAAACATTCTTCTCAAGGTGAAATGGGACAATTACCAAGATAGATCTTTTTCTGTGCTATAAACACACCTTAATAACATCTTAAAATCACACAAAATGTTCTCAGCTCACAATGGAATTAGAGTAGGAATCACTAACAAAAACAAAATTGAAAAAAAATTTTTTTAATGTTTAGAAATTAAGCAACACTTTTTAAATGGCATGTGGATTTCAGGAGTTTCCAAATAAGTTAAAACTATGTTTTGGATTAAACAAAAATGAAAATGCAGCTCTTTAAAATTTGAGAGATGCAGTGAAAATAGTGTGTAGAGGGAAATATGTGGCCTTAAATGTATATATCAGAAAAGAAAAAAGATCTAAAGTAAATAATCTAAGGCTCTATCATGGAGAACTGTGAAAAGAAGAACAATTTAAGTTTAAAATTCTACAAATAAAATAAAAAATTAAAACATATATGTATATATAAATACATACATATAAAATTAGAAAATATGCTATATGTATGCATATGCATGCATATATATACATACAGACAGACAGACATATATACTCCCTTCTTCTGGGACATCCCTCCCCACTCCCATCCCTGTATTTAATTTTCTAATTCTTATTTCAACATATATATATATAAACTATGATTTATTCGCATTGTTGTACTGCAGAAACAAGCACAACATTGTAAAGCAATTATCCTCCAATTAAAAAAAAAGAAAATTCAATAAAAACAAAGCCTGGTTCTTTGAAAAAAAAAATCAATGAAATTGATAAAACTCCAACCAGTCTAACCAGGGGAAAAAGAAGGTGAGAAGACACAAATGAATAATGTATGAAATGAAAGAAAGGAGGTCACCATTATAGATTTACAGATCTCAACATGATAATAAATGAACACTGTGAACAAATCTATGCCCACAAATTTGATAACTTAAAGTGGATTAATTCCTTAAAGAAACAAACTCTAAAACTCATACAAAGAGAAATAAATAACCTAGATAATCCTGAATCCATTAAATAAATTCATAATTAATAAACACCTAGCAAGAAATGTACTAGGCCTAAATTATATCTCTGTGTATTTGTACCAGACAGTTAAATAATAATCGTACATATTTTCCAGAAAATACAATGAGAAGTAATAATAGTAATAATTCATTTTATGAGATTAACAGTACCCCAATATCAAAACCAGAATGACTGTAAAAAAAAGGGAAAATGAAGACTACTATATTTTAAATGCAATTGGATTTGGTATGCTATTAATTATAGAGAATTTTTATCTCTTTCATTTCTTTTAATGACTTTCCTGGTTTTGACATTCACATGATATATATATACAAAAACAAATATGATTCATTCAAAGTTGAGGCTCTTTTAACCATCATATCAATTCCCAGTGACTCAGTGGTAACAGATCTACCAGCAATGCAAAAACCTCAGGCTTGATCCCTGAATCAGGAAGATCCCCTAGAAAAGGGAATGACAGCCCACTCTGGTATTCTTGCCTGCTGCTGCTGCTGCTGCTAAGTCGCTTCAGTCATGTCCGACTCTGTGTGACCCCATAGACGGCAGCCTACCAGGCTCCCCCATCCCTGGGATTCTCCAGGCAAGAACACTGGAGTGGGTTGCCATTTCCTTCTCCAATGCAAGGAAAATGAAAAGTCAAAGTGAAGTCGCTCAGTCGTGTCTGACCCTCAGCAACCCCATGGACTGCAGCCTTCCAGGCTACTCCGTCCATGGGATTTTCCAGGCAAGAGTACTGGAGTGGGTTGCCATTGCCTTCTCCAAGTATTCTTGCCCAGAGAATCCTATGGACAGAGGAGCCTGATGGGCTACAGTCCACAAGGTTGCAAAAGAGTTGGACATGACTTAGCAATTAAATAACAACGTTCAGTTCATTTCAGTTGCTCTATCGTGTCCGACTCTTTGCCACCCCATGGACTGCAGCATCCCAGGCTTCCCTGTCTATCACTAACTCCCAGAGTTTACCCAAACTTATGTCCATTGAGTCGGTTATGCCATCCAACCATCTCATCCTCTGTCATCCCCTTCTCCTGCCTTCAATCTTTCCCAGGATCAGGGTCTTTTCAAATGAGTCAGCTCTTCGCATCCGGTGGCCAAAGTATTGGAGTTTCTGCTTCAAAATCTGTCCTCCCAATGAACACTCAGGATTGATCTACTTTAGGATGGACTGGTTGCATCTCCTTGCAGGCCAAGGGACTCTCAAGAGTCTTCTCCAACACCACAGTTCAAAAGCATCAATTATTTGGTGCTTGGCTTTCTTTATAGTCCAACTCTCACATCCATACATGACTACTGAAAAAACTATAGCCTTGACTAGATGGACATTTGTTGGCAAAATAATGTCTCTGCTTTTTTTTTTTTATGTCTCTGCTTTTTAATATGCTGTCTAGGTTGGTCATAACTTTCCTTACAGGGAGTAGGTGTCTTTTAATTTCATGGCTGCAGTCACCATCTGCAGTGATTTTGGAGTCCCAAAAAATAAAGTCAGCAAACATATCATTAGGATAACAAAGAAAAATCATTTGATTGTAACATTTAACATAGAAAATATTGAAAAAAATTAACAGTCATTCATAACTTTAAAGATCTTAGTAAACTAGAAATAAAAAGAAACATTCATACTTGATTTAATGAGTGTAAATATATATAATTTATATATATATATATATATAGAGAGAGAGAGAGAGAAAGAGAGAGGATGCAGAAGGACAGTTCCAAAGCCAAGTAACAACACAAATATTTAACTCTGACAGATTAAGAAATACACTCGTATCCAATGAATTTGAAGCCAATGAGTTGGCCAGGTATATTTGTTCAGAAAGTAGCAAATGGGTATAAGTAAAACTTCCTCATCTTACTTAAAGAGCAAACATATAAATAGAGATTTAACGATTCACTGAATAATATTTGTACAAGGATGAAAAACAAGATTATAACAGGAGATCTTCCAATGTTGACAAAAAGAAATGAGAACAGATGGGAAGACCCTACAGGATTATTTACGTAGACTGTGTGAGAAGCATTTAAAAGAAGAAACAAAAATGAATGAGCTGAAAGGTGGAAGTAAAAACTGAGAGTGAGATATGAAGATATGCTTAACTCTAGAGATAGTTTGAAAAGGGAAAGAAAGGATCATTGGTGTTTTCAGTTGCAAATTTGCAAGGGAACCTCAAGCAAGTGTAGTAGGAACACAGACCAGACCTTAGATTGTTAAAAAGTCAGTTATACGTGAGTGAGGTGAAAGTTGGGGATACCACATCTCATGGCATAAGGGCTGAAATGAGCATATCATAGTTTTACTAGGGTCCTTTGCCTTGAAGTAAACAAGCTCCTTCGCATGTCTCAGCCTAGTTTATTCCTGTGCAAAAAAAACATAACAATAATGTAATTCATAAAATGATTGTGAGTATTAAATTTTTGTAGTATATTTTTTGCAAAGTATATATGCAGTGATGAGCACCTCTTTATTAATATTATTGCTGTCTCATTTTTTAAAACATTGACAGAGCAGAAGAGGAGAAAAGGAGAACTGCTGATTGTCTCAGGTAATTTTCAGTGATGACATACTGGAGTTTTCAATCATGGCAAATATCATGGTCAGTGAATGATGGACTGGGACAGGTATAAGTAAGTTAAATTTAAAAGTTGGAGATTTAAGTGATGGTTAAAACTAAAGTGGGCTTCCCTGATGGCTCAGGGGTAAAGAGTCTCCCTGCCAATGCAGGAGATGCAAGTTCGATCCCTGGGTCAGGGAGATCCTCTGGAGAAGAAAATGGCAACCCACTGCAATATTCCTGCCTGGAAAATCACATGGACAGAGGAGTCTGGTCGGTTATAGCCCATGCGGTTGCAAGAGTCAGTCACAACTTAGTGACTAAACAACAACAAAAACAAGAACTAAAGTATATTTACACACATGGGAAAGGAAATTAGAAAAGTTGGATTGAAAATTCAAGTTAAGGTCAGGATAATATATATATATATACACATATATATACATACGTATATGTATATATACGTATGTATGTATATGTACATATGTAAATACATTGTTAAGATGAATATTTAAAAGAAAGTGAAAGCTGATGTCATATCAAATACATCGATTCTTAATAATATAGAGTTCAGTACTTTCATGTATAATTGATTTCTTAACTGTCTTGTAGGCAACTGCTATGTCTTAAAATCCTGGTTATTGAGTAACATTGATTACTCAATAATAACAGTTATTGAGTAATATTGATTTCAAATTCAAAGGCATTTAAGTTTTTTCCCTTTGCTTAAGAAAATACAATATTATTTTGTAGTATGACCAGGAATTCCCAGCATTTTGTGTTAATAACACTTGCCATTGTGATGTAACATGTAATGGTGTAAAATGTGGAATATAGTGAGGAGAAGCCCAGAATGGAAATTGAAAATAAATGTACTTAAACTCTTCACAATTGAAGGGCTTTGCCATCTATTCATTTATTATATACTAATCCACTCCAGTATTCTTGCCTGGAGAATCCCATGGACAGAGAAGCCTAGTAGGTTACAGTCCATGGGGTCACAAAGAGTCGGACACGACTGAGTGACTTCACCTTCACCTCACCTTTGCACAAGTTGTTTGAACACACTGTTTTCCATTTATTCATCTTAAGTTGGGCAATAAAAGTAAACAAACAAAAAAACATTAAATTCCTCATAAAGTTTAACTCCTTTTTGAGAAATTTAATCACTGACTGATAGCTGTGAAAATCCACTATGCTACTAAGTATAAGGGACTTGAATAAAAGGATTAAGAGGCAGTCAAAACATACTGCAAATTGGAATTATCATTTAATTACATATATATGTGCATGTGTGTGTATATTGTTTTATAGCAATGGTTATAAGGGAAGAAATATTCAGATTCTTGGAAAAATAATTCCATGTTGTAATTGTGTACTTAGCTAAACTGTTTTATACTTGAAAATTCCCTAGGGCTTGAACATACTTTTGGTGATATTTATTTCTATTGCTATATTTCCATGTGGTAGGAAGCAGAAAATTAACTTTAATAAAACTATACTTCAGTATAGATAGTCTTCCTTCTATCTATATGCAGCAGCTCAATGAAGAAACACTGATTTACACGGCGAAATGAGGAAGGAGATACACAGACAAGGGAGAGAAAGAGAATATGTGATTAATATTGAAACTCACCTAAGAGTATAACAATGCACAGAAGGATTGCAATCAAAGCCCCAGTGCTAAGTCCTACAGGCAGAAAAATTGCTTCCACGTTACAAGACAGGATGGTACCATCAGAGTCACATCGACAAACTCGAATAGTCATTGTGCTGTCTCTTATACACATCTTGTAAATACATTGTTAAGATGAATATTTAAAAGAAAGTGAAAGCTGATGTCATATCAAATACATCGATTCTTAATAATATAGAGTTCAGTACTTTCATGTATAATTGATTTCTTAACTGTCTTGTAGGCAACTGCTATGTCTTAAAATCCTGGTTATTGAGTAACATTGATTACTCAATAATAACAGTTATTGAGTAATATTGATTTCAAATTCAAAGGCATTTAAGTTTTTTCCCTTTGCTTAAGAAAATACAATATTATTTTGTAGTATGACCAGGAATTCCCAGCATTTTGTGTTAATAACACTTGCCATTGTGATGTAACATGTAATGGTGTAAAATGTGGAATATAGTGAGGAGAAGCCCAGAATGGAAATTGAAAATAAATGTACTTAAACTCTTCACAGTTGAAGGGCTTTGCCATCTATTCATTTATTATATACTAATCCACTCCAGTATTCTTGCCTGGAGAATCCCATGGACAGAGAAGCCTAGTAGGTTACAGTCCATGGGGTCACAAAGAGTCGGACACGACTGAGTGACTTCACCTTCACCTCACCTTTGCACAAGTTGTTTGAACACACTGTTTTCCATTTATTCATCTTAAGTTGGGCAATAAAAGTAAACAAACAAAAAAACATTAAATTCCTCATAAAGTTTAACTCCTTTTTGAGAAATTTAATCACTGACTGATAGCTGTGAAAATCCACTATGCTACTAAGTATAAGGGATTTGAATAAAAGGATTAAGAGGCAGTCAAAACATACTGCAAATTGGAATTATCATTTAATTACATATATATGTGCATGTGTGTGTATATTGTTTTATAGCAATGGTTATAAGGGAAGAAATATTCAGATTCTTGGAAAAATAATTCCATGTTGTAATTGTGTACTTAGCTAAACTGTACATTAGATGAGTCTTCCTTGGTAGCTCACACAATGAAGAATCTGCCTATAACACATGAGACATGAGTTCGATCCTGGTTCGATCAGGAAGATCCCCTGCAGAAGGGAATGTCTGGCTGGCGGTGGTGAAGTTGCTAAGTCATGTCCATCTCTTTGGGTTCCCACGGACTGCACTGCCTGTAGTCCGTGGGAACCCAAAGAGTTGAACATAACCAAGTGACTAACACTTTCACTTTTTCTTTTTTTTTTTCATACAAAAGAGTCAACAGAAATTCTCAAAAAAGGAGAGAGATTTACAAAATTATCTCTTCTCACTCTTTTTCTCTTAGGAACTAAAATAATGTAGCATGCTGACATTTTATTAATTCTTTTCAGATCCTTCAATACTTGGAAATTGCCTCAAATATAGTGCTAACATATATGCATTTGTTTTTAAAATTTCTTATTTTATTTTATTTCAATTTTTTTTATGGCCACACTGCACAGCTTGTGGGGATCTTAGTTCCCCAGCCAGGGACTGAACCCCAGACACAATGATAACACAACATCCTAACCACTGGACTACCATGGAACATCCAGGAATTCTCATTTTAATACAGCAGTTACTAAAACTTGTCCAATGAATTTCATTATTATTTTTATCATTTTATTGATTTATTTTTGGCTGTGCTGGGTCTTTGTTTTTGCACAGGTTCTTATCTAGTTGCAATGCTCGGACTTACTGTGTTGGCTTCCCTTGTTGCAGAGGACAGGCTCTAGGGCATGCGGGCTTCAGCAGTCACAGCTCCCAGGCCCTAGAGCACAGGTTCAGCAGTTGTAGAGCACAAAGCCTTAGTTGCTCCATGGCACGTGGGATCTTCCCAGACTAGAGACTGAACTCATGTCTCCTGAATTGGCAGCATATTATCACTGAGCCACCAGGGAAGCTCTGTCCAAGGACTTTTAAAATGTCCTCCTCTTAAAGACAAGGAATAACATATCCTTTCTAATCGTTTCTTCAAAACACTTGTTTTTCCTCTTTGGCTCAAGATTAGGGTTATATTTTAACATTTCTTTCTAGGCACACCTCTACCATTCCATCTTGATGAATTTTAACAGTTGTTACTTAAGAAGTAGTTGTCTAGCTCTTCTAACATGGAATATGGTGAGTCCGTGTACAACCAATCATATCCATAATTCAAAGAAGCTTGTGACTTATGTTTTAAAGATCTCTATGATTCTCATAGTTTTATGTAATAAATATGTAAACTATTTAATGGATTTCATGTAAATGTAACTAGAACTTAAGAGTTAAGAAATTTCAGAGGAACATAAATAATACCAAGAGCAACAAATTCATTTTACCAAAGAAGATAGATCACAGGAAGTTTAAGGTGCTCACCCCAAATGACTTTTACAGTTAGTGATAGAATTTGGTACAAAATAAATTTTAAATTTTTTTCTAGTGGATCATACCACTGTTTCACTCATGTGTTGATCTAATACTTCTTTGACCACAAAGATTACATTTTTCAAAATATGTAAGTAGCATACATGTATTACATAGAATATGTACACATAGACTTCTGTAAAAGTAAACATGCAGTGTAATTAAAAAGCTATGTATGATTATTGCCAACCCCTTCCCATGTAAATTTTAAGTATTTTTATATTGTTTAATTCCTGAATGAAGGCCATTTACTGTGATATTATAAATACAAATGAATCTCTAGATATTTACAAGTATTGAAATATTATGCCTAGTGCTTTCAGTAGTGTGAATGATGTACCATAATATTACTAATTTATGAGCACCAAAAGACCTCTGCTCATCTTGTCACTTTTGTGGTTTCCCATTGTACATGAACTTATTTCCATTCATTATTTTTATTTTTTCCTTTTTTAACCTTGCTTGCCTGTTTGTTGTAGATCAAATATGTTTTTGATTTATTTTGCTGTTAACATCTCTATGGTTCTTATGGACTAGATGCATTCCCATAAAATTCGTATTTTGAAGTCCTAACCATCAGTATCTTAGAATATTACTATATTTGGAGAAAGGACTTTTAATGAGTTAACCAAGATTAGAAAAAAGAAGTCATGTGAGTGGGCTCAGTGTGACTGCTGTCCTTAGAGAAGAAGAATGAGCCTGGGCGGGGGGTCGGGGCGGGGGTGGGGGGACAAAAACATGCAGAGAAATGAAGAAAAGACAACTATGGAAAAGCCAATGAAAGAGACCCTCGGAAGAAAGCAACTCTACAGACCCCTTGATCTTAGATTTTTAGCTTCCAGAACTGCAAGGAAAAAGTTGTTCAAGCCACTCAGTCTGCATTGCTTTGTCATGGCAGCCCTAGCAAATGAACTCAGTGGTTTAGCAAACATAAAAGATAGAAGTACTGAAAAAAGGCTTATTCATTTGGTGCAAGTAAGACCCACCAATTTCATGTGCTTGCTTAGTATCTCAGTCACATGCCTTGAAATGACCTACTTCCCCTAAGTCTTCTTTGTGTTATCATTGCTTCTGATATATAAATACATGCAGAGGCAGTCAGATTCTCCAACAAGGTGCAACAGGCAGTCATTGTTGACAAGATTCAGCTGGAAATGATTTGCATAGCAACCTTCTTCAAAGGACCTTGCATCATGGCATAGCCCGTCATGTTGCTGGGGCAGACCCAGAAGTTGACATATATTTTTCCTTCAGAATAGTTATGGAATCACCAGCTTTTTAAAAAATTACATGAACACTTCCCAAAGCAACGTATATTGCAAATTATCACACTCCATCAAGACTGAATGCAATTCCCTGGGATGAGACAAAGGTAAATCCATCAAAGTGGGGAAGAACAGCTGATCTTGATAAGGAACGCAAGCATAGTCTGCAGTTATGAGACACCAAAAGAACAACAGGAAATGCAGATTCAAATGGCCAAATTGGCACAACATAACTATCAGATATTTATTTCTGAAGCAAGCATTTAATAATAAATAGGACTGAATATAATTTGCCTACATGATTTCTATTTCTACACATTTTCCCCATATGTGAATGTTTCCTTTCACACTTCGCAATACAAATATAATTATAAATATTTCAGAAATGCAGCTGGATATAGATGATGTCTTCAGAAAGGGTTCATAAGTAACTTTTATGTTTCATATATATTGTTTTAATATTTCAGTAGTCACTTGTATAGTTATAATATTAAGAAAATATATTCTTACTTTATAGGTAGTTACCTGTTTTGTTAAGGGCCTTTCTAGATATTGTAAAGTTCACTTAAAAGTTGATGTATCAGTATATGAGTGCAGCTTACCTGTCTGCTTATAAAATCTAGTATTTCTGAGAAACATCATCAAACTAAAAAGTAAGTTTTTTTTACAAAGGAGAGTCATGATATTGTTTATATTAGAATTGTAGATAATAGGGTAAAGAAATAACTCTGAGTGCCAATAGAATGATGTTCCAAATTGAAATTCATGTTAATAAAATAAATAAATCAACTGCTAGATCTTGCATTAATGTACATTTAGGTGTTATATTTGGTTTGAATTTTCCAAAGTTCCTGATGTTTCATTTGTTTGGTGATTATTAATAAACATTTTTAGAAATTCTATAAATCCATTCTGCATTATTTGATAAATGTTTTATCTTCTTGGGTCATCAAAGAACCATTAGCTTGTAAGAAACTTTGAGAAGCTGTATACAAATTTCTCTTCCCTTGTTTAAATCAGTGACATTTTCCCCAAAAATATTTCATAATAACACAAATTAAATTTTTGGTATGACTGAAGACTGCAATGATCTGATGATTTGTTAAAACCAACCTTTCACGCACTGGCACAATATTAAAACAAAACCAATATTTATTTTCATCTGAATTTCAGCCTGAGGCTTCTTTTATAAAGAGTTTTTTTTTTTTTCTTTTTAAAAATTTTATTTCTTTGGAAAACAATTAACATTTTCGTGAACACTTTTAATAGGAGCTAATATTAAGATCAAACATTGCTTTTAAAATTTGGGACTTACATATTGACTTTGTTATTATCGTATTTATTTCAATTTTCTGAAAGGGCAGGAAAAAAAAACAAATATATATTGGCATACATTTTAAAAAAGAAAAAAAGAGCAGTTTAATTTTAAGAAGATGGAGTTCAGAAAGTTTTCTTCTTTTTTCCTTAAAAGGAATGAGAAGTCGGCATGTTGCTATTGCTCCTTGACATAAAGACAGTGTCTTTGTTTTATGTCCTCTATGTCTGAATCCTGCAATGCCATCACAGCAGAGAGTACTCTACACCGCTTTAAATGATAAGAGTTTCAATAGGCACTTTAGTGGAATTAAGAAAAATCTAACACTCTTCCACCGTGATGCCACATAGCTATCTTCGTTCTAGGTTGTCACGTCAGTAAATTGTATTGAATAGGCCTGAGCTTGTCTCAGTGTGTTTCCAAAAGAACAAAAGAAAACCAAGCAAGTACACACTAGAGGATTTATCTTGTGTTGGCAGAATAAACCAAAACTGACAGTATGATAAATACAGCAACTTGCTAGAAACCAGATAATCAAAGGAATCTTGTCCTAGAAAGCCGTGTGTGTGTGTGTGTGTGTGTGTGTGTGTGTGTGTGTGTACGCGTGCATGTGCACGCGCGTGATTTCTATTTATGTTCCTTTCCCTTAAATTCCTTCTGTTGGCTGTATTTTAACCTTTGCCTCTCCTCTAAGTGACTTTATCAGGGTTATAACTCTCTTCCTCTCCAAACATGTCTGCCAAGACTTTAAAGCGGGGTCCCCAATCTGTCAGGTAGTTGTAGTCCTGGTCTGCCTCCGTGGTCAGAGACTCTATGGAGCTAAGAGAGTCGGCGACTGATCCGTTGCCTTCATAGGCATATGTTGCCAGTGAATCATATGGTGGGGCTGTGGGGTCCACATCATTTTCTTGCAGCCTTTGATTAATGAAATCCCTTATGTCTGTGTTATCTTCCACTGGTGGTCTCTGACGAGGTAAACAGAGAGAGTCTGGCTTGATATCCCTGCGAATTTTGTTATCTTCAATCACTTTTGGGTTTCTCAGAGCACCAATGTCGAAAGCCTGGGTGTCCTCCTCCCCACCTCCTTCATCATCATAATGGATAACGTTGTCTCTGATGTCTTCCTTAGAGGTCATCAAGGTGTCTTTCTTCTTCTGCCTTCTCAGAGCTACATACAGCACAACTATGGCTAGAACAAGACAAAAATGGCAAAGTGAGACTATGTCTGCTCATCTCTCCGTAAGAAATCAAATTGATCAGGGCTGGCTGAGTTTTTTAATGACATCCTATTATTTTCAAAGTACACATATTGTAATCTGTATGGATACTATCTATGCTGATTTTCATTGTTTAAATTCGGCTTCATTTTTAAATTTTAACTAAAGTGAAAACATTGCAAAACTCACAAATTCTAACAACGGTAGCCTTATAATTGACATACATTTAAATATCTCAGTGTCAGGTAATTTTTTACAAAATTAAAATAAAGCAGACAGAGAAAGGCAAATATATAATTTATATGTTGAATTTTTTTAAATGGTGTAAATGGACCTATTTACAAAACAGAAATAGAGTCACAGATGTAGGAAACAAACTTTTGGTTACCAAGGGAGAAAGGCAGGAGAGAGAAATTGGCAGATTGGAACTGACATATACACACTACTATATATAAAATAGATAATGAATAAGAACCTATGATGTGGCTTAGGGAACTGTAGGCAATATCTTGTAATGACCTACATAGGAATCTAAAAACAAGTGGATATATGTATATGAATGCCATTTCACTTTTCTATATACTGAAACTAACATAGCACTGTAAATCAACTATACTCTAATAAAAAATTAATTTAAAAAAGAAAAAAATAAAGAAAAGAATGGTTTGTCCGATCATACATAGAACTGTATAGCATTGAAGTAATAAAACTTGGGTCTTCCCTGGTACCTCATCTGGTAAAGAATCAGCCTGCAATTCAAGAGACCCCAGTTTGAATCCTGGATCAGGAAGATCTCCTGGAGAAGGGATAGGCTACCCACTCCTGTATTCTTGGGCATTCTTGATGGCTCAGACAGTAAAGAATCTGCCTGCAAAGCAGGAGACTCAGGTTCAATCCTTGGGTTGGGGAGATCCCCTGAAGGAGGGCATGGCAACCCACTCCAGTATTCTTGCCTTGAGAATCCCCATGGACAGAGGAGCCTGGCAAGCTACAGTCCATGGTGTCGCAAAGAGTCAGATACGATGAGTGACTAAGCACACACAATAAAACTTGAGGGGCTTCCCAGGTGGCTCTAGTGGAAGAGAACCTGCCTGCCAATGCAGGAGACATAAGAGATACAATTTCAATCCATGGGTCGGGAAGATCCCCTAGAGGAGGGCATGGCAACCCTCTCCAGTATTTTTGGCTAGAGAATCCCATGGACAGAGGAGCCTGAAGGGCTACAGTCTATAGGGTGGCAAAGAGTTGGATGTGACTGAACTGATTTAGCACACAGTAAAATTTGAATATTGTTGCCCATAACTGACACTAGATATTATTCATATCTAGATTTATATTGTATTATTACATTATATTGCTTTATTTCTGACAAAATAAACACAAATCACAGAAAAGTCACTTTTAAAAGCATTAGACAAGAGAAAAAGAGAAAGAATATACAATATGAGTCAGCTTTCCAAATTATGTCAAGTAAGACCACAAATTATTTAAATTCTATGTCTTACCATATTGAGATATTCTCCAAATTCTCCAAACTAAATGCCTAGTAATCAGCTGGCCTTCTTTAAACAAGATCATACTTTAAAACACTTAATTTATAGACTCTTATCATTGAATATCTTTTTTTCCCCATCGTCTTATGGTCATCATTATTTTGATATATATATATATATATATATATATTTTTTTTTATGAGTGAATAAACACAGATTCACACCATTAAGTCAGTGCCCAGTTTTGCCTGGAATAATTCTCCCCTCTCCTCCATAGCAGTGGCAATAGATTGAAAGCCAAATGTGTTTAATTTAACACAACATTGTTTGGAAGGAAGATCTTGTCACAGGATTAGAAAGTAGGAGACTACATGATGATTAAAGCAAGTTTATCCCCTTTTCTTCCAAAATTAAGGAGGAAGATAGAGGAGATAAAGGTAGAGCTTCTGTACAATGAGTTTTGAAGAGATGGTCAGCACTCTTCACTTCTGGGCTTTATGCAGATCTCAGAACTGAAAACACTATGGTTTGTTCATCCAAAGTGTGTGTGAAGAGTTTAAACCTCATAGAGAGACCTGCATTTGTATCAAATGGCTTTAGAGTTACCATGACTGAAAAAGACACTGGTTAGATGTGTTTGAGGGTGAAATAGAAGTTCCTGGGCAACACAAGATTCTCATGCTTTCACTCACCCTAGGAAATATATAAAATGGCTACGAATAAGATGATCTAACTAAAGGGATCTGAGATTGGCTACAGAGATCAAATAGATGGATTTGTAAGCAGACCCCGTGGCAAGACAGTGTCAACATTCATAGCTGTGTACCAGCAATTCACACCTAGGTGCAAGGTGGACACTTGGTAAATACTTAGCATGTGTGTGCTAAATTGCCTCCGTTATGTACAATTCTTTCATGGACTTTAGCCCACCAGGCTCCTCTGTTTATGAGATTTTTCAGGCAAGAATATTGGAGTGGGTTGCCATGCCCTCCTACAGGAGACCTTCCTGATCCAGGAATCAAAGCCAGGCTTCCTCTTTGCAGGTGGATTCTTTACTGTCCAAGCCACACATCCTAGTAAGTACTTTAAATTTTTATTTTCTATCCCAGAGATAAAGGTATGTTGTACATTTGTCAGAATATTTTGGCTAAATAATGCACATGCATAGATATAAGCTGATTCCACCGAGCCCAACTGTACCTCTGTTGCAATTTTCATTTAAAGGAATGACTGGAAAAATAAAAATTTTTAAAAAATCTCTCTTTATTTTGTGAATCCAGTAGAGGATGAATAAATGAAACAGAGTCAGCTGAACAAAGTTTATGGGAGAGGGAAGCCCCTGAAGTAGGTTTTCATTCTCACAGAGATGTTACAGAATGCATTTTCTTCAATCCTTTCCCTTTGCTGTGCTTCTCGATATTTTAGTGTATTCTGTTCTGTCCTAGTGGGAATGGTGAGAGTTTTGTTGTAAGGAGATCTGAGAAAAGTGGAATAAGAATTGCTTCTGGCCAGCACTTTAGACAGAAAAAAAAAAAAAAAACAAATTCAGAGGTGCCTTTACTTCTTTCCTGTGCTTTCTCTTTTCTTTCTTTCTTTATTGAACCAGTATTGGACAACTACTCTTTGTCTAGTATCATTTTAAAGGTTCTACAATACAATAATTACCAGGATGTAAAAAAAAAAAAGAATTTAAAGCTGCTGCTGTAAATGGGATAGAAAAGTTCATTGCAAGTGCCACAAACTTTAAGTTTCAAGTGTTTATACTTGAAAATTCCCTAGGGCTTGAACATACTTTTGGTGATATTTATTTCTATTGCTATATTTCCATGTGGTAGGAAGCAGAAAATTAACTTTAATAAAACTATACTTCAGTATAGATAGTCTTCCTTCTATCTATATGCAGCAGCTCAATGAAGAAACACTGATTTACACGGCGAAATGAGGAAGGAGATACACAGACAAGGGAGAGAAAGAGAATATGTGATTAATATTGAAACTCACCTAAGAGTATAACAATGCACAGAAGGATTGCAATCAAAGCCCCAGTGCTAAGTCCTACAGGCAGAAAAATTGCTTCCACGTTACAAGACAGGATGGTACCATCAGAGTCACATCGACAAACTCGAATAGTCATTGTGTTTGTGCTGCTCTGAACAGGATAACTGCTGTCTTCTATTACAACAGGGAGGAAATACAACTCTTGCTGCCTGCGGCTGTATCCATTTCTTCGGGTTTCAATTCCAGCTGTGTTGTCTACAAAACAGGACACGTATAGTAAGATGGTTACTATGAGTATCACTTCACATCTTCAAGTTGGTATCTGTTAAGCGGTAGGAAGCTCTTCTTGAGTCAGTAAAACACATCCATATTTCAATTCTTTCTTTTATCATTATGAAAGCTGCCAAAATGTAATCAGATGTAATCAAAAAAAATCCTTCAGAAAAGAAGAAACACTAATCTTGTCTGCAATAAGAATTAAATTTTCTATTGAGAAAGAATAGAAAATTGTCTACAAGACAAGAAATATGTTGTATCAAAACATCTCTTTTTCTGATGTCAAAATCTCACAGAGAAAACAAACCTCAGTGGATGCTTTCTTACTTGATTAGAAGAACAAAGATTGTAACGGATGAATCAGCATAACATTTTACCTAAGAATGTAGTCTTTAAAATATGACACATATCAATATACTATTTCAGATAAAATTTGATTTTTTACTTTTCCCAACTCTATATCTATGCTACATATATGTATATGTATGTGAATACATGTATACGTTTTCACTTTTCTAAAACAGCATAAGAAACATGGAAAAGAAAAGAAAATGTGTTAAATCATCAAGATTCATTAAAGTTTATAAGGCGTTTGAATCAAAATAACCATTAATTCTATCAACTGCCAAATAAAGAAATGTGATATATATGTATATAGATAGATAGATAGATATACATATATACACACACAATGGAATATTATTCAATCATAAACAGGAAGGGAATCCTGCCATTTGTGACAACACGGATGAATCTAGAGGGTATTATGTTAATAAAATAGACCAGAGAGAAAGACAAATACTGCATGATAAAATTTACATGGGGAATCTAAGGAAATAAAGAAAATTAGAACCCATAGAAATACAAAGTAGAAAAATAGTTGCCAGGGACTGGAAGTGGTGAGAAATGGGATAAACTTGGTAAGAGGCTTAAAAGCTCTCACTTATAAGATGAATAAAGTCTGAAGATCTATATTATGGTACGATGACTGTAGTTGATAGCACTGTACTGTATAATTGAAATTTGCTAAAAGAGTAGAACTTAAATGTTCTCATAAAATAAAGGTGAAAAAAGTGTCTATCCATTTAAACCAAAAAAACTTCCAATTACACTTAAAATATAACAAGATAAAATGGGGATATGGTAAATGGAATGAGTGGCAAATACATGTTTAGATCATGAGAATATACTATATCATGAGATAAAGATGATCTGATTCATGTTATTATGAGTAACCAAATATAGATTCTCCAGCACGTATAAAATGGTGGAAAACAGTCAACACTTGGATTCCTGAATGATATAATCTGTCTACTTAGTTGCCCAAGGCAATGGTCTGCAAGTCTTACAAGTTTTCTTCATCATTTTTACATGAAATGTAGATCTAGCAACAAGCTTACGTATCCAATCTCCCAAGTCACTAACCTCCATCCTCACAGCCATGCCTCTAATTCAAGACACTTTCATCCATTTTCTTCAATAGTATCAGGTATAGTCTTGTCTTCCTTTACTGTTTTCTACACTGGATCCATTCTGATCTGCTAAAATGCTCTCGTGTAAACCTTTCAAAGACTTCTTGGGTCATTGGGTTTAAGTTATAAACTCTTTAAATGGCTTATAGACAGGTTAACTAAAGTCAGAACAGCTGACCAGTTGCCAGCCTTAATGTATTTAATCCAATGTCCTTTGTATTTTTGTAGTGATTTTAATAACAGCAGATGTAATAATATTAGTAACAGTAAAAAAGAAAAAAAAAATTAGTAACAGTGATGGTAGTAGCAGTGGTGGTAGATAAGTTAGTTTTGATGACAGAGCTGGCAGCTAAAATTATATTAAAGGTAATAGGTTCTAGGCACTGTGTTAAAGGATTTTCATTACATCATCTTATTTAATAAAACAAGCATGAGGTTAATTAATGTAACTATGAAGTTGAAATTATTTAGTATACTTTAATGTTATGAGAATCTGCCCTTTAGGTTGTATTGCAGTAGGAGTGAAAACTTGTATTATTTTCACTAAAAAGCCTGCACCATACCATGTGTCATACAAATAAAATAATTACTTGTATGCACGAGCAGTGCATGTAAAAAAAAATGATATATTAAAAACATGAAAAGTAATTTCCCAGACAGTATATTAGTTGTATGACTCATTAAGGGAATACCCCCATTATAAATGGAAGTAACTTGCCTCATTAGATATAGTCTATATAGGTTATTAAATAGTTTACTGTTAGTCATAAATTTTGTATTTCTCATATATAGATTTCTGTATTTTAGAAGTTGAGTACTTTTAGGAAGAGCATTGATTTCTACCTCTGTGTCTTTTTACAAAATTGCCTGATAAAAGCTAAATTTTTATGTGGTTAAACTTACTTCTGAAGTCACGAACTGTAAAATTTGGTTTGATGGCAGCTTCAGGTGATAATTTAAAGGAGAATTGCTGTCCAGCAGGTGAAAGATCTCGGTCTGCAGCACTGACTATCTGAATTATCTGAAACAAAGTTGAGATCAGACCTGAAATCAGTCATTGATTTCAAAGGAAACTCTACATACCAGGCTAATACATATATTTAATGAAACATGCAAGGAAACCAAAATGGCATTTTTAGAATTTATATCATTGGACCAGTCACTTACAAATACTTTTATAAACAGTAAAATATTTAGAGTTAATAGTGGCAGGTACAATTAAAGGGTATGGACTAATTCTAAATCGATGTCCACATGACTAAAGAGAATAACAATGTTGAAAATTCTCACTAATAATAAAAATAAATTAAAATGTATTTGCTTGCATTTTAAATTAGACAAAATAAATGCTTTCCAGCCTAAGTATGAAAATACTGGAGACGAAATCTCTGATTATTTAAAAGTCCTTTCAAGGGAAAAAAAAAAAGTATCATTATGTTTGTGAGAACGAGTTTTATTTTCATAAATAAAGTAAAATGGTGAGAAAGAAGCAGAGGACGTAGATCTGTTTTGTTGTTATGTCCCCCACCGCCCAGTGAGTGAGAATATGAATTATGTTTTCTTGGAGTATTTTTTTTTTTAAGAAGTAATTGTGACCAACTTTGTTTCAAAAATTTTCCTAAATTGCTCCTGAAAGTGGTATATCTAAACAGTTAAAATTCTAATAATTCAATGAGATGCCCTTTAGGAATTTGGTGATTAACTTTCAAGAGCCAAGCAATGAAACTGATAATTCACTGTGTAAATAAACAAATACAAATGGCTTTGAAGTATTTATTTATTAATATATGCAATGACTTTGCATCAGGAAGAAATTGCAGGACATGTGTGCAGAAGAGGAAGGCAGTGTGCTGCTCAGGTGACACATTCTTTAGACTAAATCTGAATTTGTCAGAGGAAGAACTTAGACCATCCTGTGCACTTAGATTGATGCCACTAAACATGAGAGTTATTTGCCCCTATTTGTTTTTATCCCATGGTTAAAACTCAGACTTATGACTGTTATCTGCCTTCTACATAGCTGTGTGTTTTGGTGGGCACACACAGGACCACACACAAGTACACAACATAAATACTGGGATTTCAAGTTCAGTACTAGGTAATTTTTAATTTGATCATGGAATCTCTAATGATAATTTCAGCTGCCTATTTTACTGTGGGGGTTTCCAGGTGAGTAAAACCAGCTTCCCTAGTAACACAGATGGTAAAGCATCCGCCTGCAGCGCAGGAGACACAGGTTCGATCTCCAGGTCAGGAAGATTTCCTGGAGAAGGACATGACAACCCACTCCAGTATTCTTGCCTGGGAAATCCCGTGAACAGAGTAGCCTGGTAGGCTACAGTCCATGAGGTTGCAAAGAGTCGGATATGGGCATGACTTAGCAACTAAACAGCAACAAGTTTTACTGTGATTCAGTCACACAGGATCTATTTAGCCTTTAGAATTATCATGGATTCAACACCAAAAGCCAAATTGTGGAATATGGGAATTTAATCAAATAATTACCATGCAGACCCTGTAAAGCTTCAATTTTCGTCAAATAAAACCATGTACTCAGATCACTATATATCATCCATAAAATTTCTTCAAATTATTTGGGAATTAATTTCCCAAGTTTTGTTTTCCTTTGCTATCAACTAGCATGATTATCTTTTTTATAATAAATCAACATGAAATTTTATGAAGAAAATAACTTCACAACAAAAAAATTTTTTTAAATGGTATACAGAGGTGACCTTTTTGGTATAAACTGCCAACGATCTGGAACTGACACTTGGGAATTACTGCCCTAAGGAATTACTTAGGCCATTACTGCATTGATTCAACATGTAAATCACTATTGACTTATGTAGAATCATCTTTTCTCTTATTTTGATAGGTAGAAACAGGCACAGAGATAGATAGATAGGCATATATACATACATATATATATGTATATACAGTTATTATATAATCCAAAAAAGATAGTTCCTCAGACTGGTTCCAAATAGGAAGAGGAGTACGTCAAGGCTGTGTATTGTCATCCTGCTTATTTCACTTATATGCAGAGTACATCATGAGAAACACTGGACTGGAAGAAACACAAGCTGGAATCAAGATTGCCAGGAGAAATATCAATAACCTCAGATATGCAGATAATACCACCCTTATGGCAGAAAGTGAAGAGGAACTAAAAAACATCTTGATGAAAGTGAAAGAGGAGAGTGAAAAAGTTGGCTTAAAGCTCAACATTCAGAAAACAAAG
>SJYT01002594.1:7389-35716 GCA_006410635.1 Cephalophus harveyi | reverse complement strand
TGTAAGGCCTCCTCAGACAACCATTGTGCCTTTTTGCATTTCTTTTTCTTGGGGATGTTCTTGATCACTGCCTCCTGTACAATGTCAGGAACCTCCATCCATAGTTCTTCAGGCACTCTATCAGATCTAATCCCTTGAATCTATTTGCCACTTCCACTTATAATCATGAGATTTAATTTACATCATATCTGAATGGTCTAGTGGTATTCCCTTTTTCTTCAATTTAAGTCTTAATTTGGCCATAAGGAGTCCATGATCTGAGCCAGTCAGTTCCCAGTCTTGTTTTTGCTGACTATATACAGCTTCTCCATCTTTGGCTGCAAAGAATATAATCAATCTGATTTCAGTACTGTCCATCTGGTGATGTCCATGTGTAGAGTCTTCTCCTGTGTTGAGGATGAGGGTGTTTGCTATGACCAGTGTGTTCTCTGGACAAAACTCTATTAGCCTTTGCCCTGCTTCATTCTGTACTCCAAGGCCCAATTTGACTATTACTCCATGTATTTCTTGACTTCCTACTTTTGCACTCCAGTCCCCTACAATGTTTTAAAAGACATCTTTTTTGGGTGTTAGTTCTAGAAGGCCTGTAGGTCTTCATAGAATCATTCAACTTCAGCTTCTTCAGCATTACTGATCAGGACACAGACTTGGATTACTGTGATACTGAATGGCTTGCCTTGGAAACTAACAGAGATCATTCTGTCGTTTTTGAGATTGCATCCAAGTACTGCATTTCAGACTCTTTTGTTGACCATGATGGCTACTCCATTTCTTCTNCAGCATTACTGATCAGGACACAGACTTGGATTACTGTGATACTGAATGGCTTGCCTTGGAAACTAACAGAGATCATTCTGTCGTTTTTGAGATTGCACCCAAGCACTGCATTTTGGACTCTTTTGTTGACTATGATGGCTATTCCATTTCTTCTAAGGGATTCTTGCCCATAGTAGTAGATATAATGGTCATCTGAGTTAAATTCACCCACACCAGCCCATTTTAGTTCACTGATTCCTAAAATATTGATGTTCACTCTTGCCATCTCCTGTTTGACCACTTCCAATTTACCTTGATTCATGGACCTAAAATTCCAGGTTCCTATGCAATATTGCTCTTTACAGCATCGAACTTTACTTCCATCACCAGTCACATCCACAACTGGGTGTTGTTTTTGCTTTGGTTCCATCTCTTCATTCTTTCTGGAGCTATTTCTCCACTGATCTCCAGTAGCATATTGGGCACCTACTGACCTGGGGAGTTCATCTTTCAGTGTCCTATCTTTTGGCCTTTTCATACTGTTCATGGCTTTCTCAAGGCAAGAATACTGAAGTGGTTTGCCACTCCCTTCTCCAGTGTTTTGTCAGAACTCTCTACCAAGACCCATCAGTCTTGGGTGGCCCTACATTGCCTGGCTCGTAGTTTCACTGAGTGAGACGAGACTGTGGTCCATGTGATCAGACCGGTTAGTTTTCTAATCACCGGTTAGTGATTGTGGTTTTCATTCTGTCTGCCCTCTGATGGAGATGGATAAGAGGCTTCTGAAAGCTTCCTTACGGGAGAGACTGACTGAAGGGGAACTGGGTCTTGTTCTGATGGGCATGGCCATGCTCAGTAAATCTTTAATCCAACTTTTTGTTGATGGGTGGGGCTGTGTTCCCACCCTGTTATTTGACCTGAGGCCAAACTATGGTGGAGTTAATGAAGATAACTGGACTGGAGTGACTTTGAGGAGATACCTCAAGTTGAAGGGCAAAGGAGAAGCCCCAGCAAGATGGTAGGAGGGGCAAAATCGTGAAATCGCATTTGATGGGTGGGGCTGTGTTCCCACCCTGTTATTTGACCTGAGGCCAAACTATGGTGGAGTTAATGAAGATAACTGGACTGGAGTGACTTTGAGGAGATGCCTCAAGTTGAAGGGCAAAGGAGAAGCCCCAGCAAGATGGTAGGAGGGGCAAAATCATGAAATTGCATTTAGAATCAAATCCCATACCTGCCAGAGATGTTCAGAGGGCTCAAACAAACCTTGGGTGCACCAGAACCCAGAGACCCCACAGAGACTGAAACAGGGCTGTGTTTGAGTGTCTCCTGTGGGGTACGGGTCAGCAGTAGATTGCTCAAGGGCAGGGGCTCTGGGTGCAGTAGACCTGGGTATGGCATAAGCCCTCTTGGAGGAGGTTGCCATTAACCCACTACAGAGCCGCCAGAACTTACACAGGACTGGGAAACAGACTCTTGGAGGGCACAAACAAAACTGTGTGTGCATCAGGACCCAGGATAAAGGAGCAGTGACCCCACAAGAGACTTATCCAGACTTGCCCGTGAGTGTCCAGGAGTCTCTGGTGGAGGCAAGGGTTGGCAGCGGCCTGCTGCAGGGTTGGGGGCACTGAGTGCAGCAGTGCATGCTTGGGACCTTTCAAAGGAGGTTGCCATTATGTTCATTAACTCCACCATAGTTTGGCCTCAGGTCAAATAGCAGGGAGGGAACACAACCCCGCCCATCAACAGGATCTCTTGATAAAGTAGCAAAAATTTAATTCCTCAGTACTTCCCAATACACATCATCCTGAAGCTTATTTCTGCAGTTTTGAATAAAATCCAGAGAAATCAAATGTTTCAGAAAAGATACTCACAATGCCTAGCAGATTTTAGGAAACAAATATATCACAATAAGGTAGATTTTCAGGCATTAAAAACTGGAACAAGCACTACCTCCAGCTTCCTTTCTAGCATCAGAATCTTTAAAAGATTATCTGGCCTATGATTTCATCATCTAATAAGTTCTCTTTAAGAACTATACAAATGATATCATTTGTTATCATTTCATAACAAATGAGAAACTTCAGAGTAACAGAAGTGAGCCTTTTCAAGAAACAGTTTACTGATCAACAACGTTCTGCCTCCACTCATACTGCTCTTCCTTTTACTCTCCTTGCCAGAAGAGCCTGCCCATATAAAAATCTTACTCATGCCTTCAAAACCAGCTCAAGTCTTACCTCTTCCAAGAAACTTTTTAACCAGATACTCCAAACTAAACAAATTCTTATCCTTCCCTACATAAATTCACACTCATTTAACAATCTAGTAATACACGCTAAGTCGCTTCAGTCGTGCGACCCCAAGACGGCAGCCCACCAGGCCCTGCTGTCTCTGGGATTCTCCTAGAAAGAACACTGGAGTGGGTTGCCATCATCAGATAATATAAACCAACTTATATAAATTTTATCTACTTTTCATGTATCTTTAGCTAGCCTCTCCATTGGGTTTATAAAAATAATAAAAAAAAACAAGAGTTTATGTTTAATGAGTAATTAAGATAAACCAGGTTCTGTTCTAAGCATGAACACACAACTCATTTACTGCCTACCTCAGTTCAGTAGAGTGGTAAGTTATTACATATGTTATTTATAGCAAAGAATTACTCAGAATTGTCTTTGTAAGCCTCCCTCTCCCTGCCTAGCACTCTAACCTAGGGCCACGACATGCATGTAGAGGTAAGGGAAAATAACAAAGATTACTTTATCACTATCCCATTTATTCACACAAATGTTTCTAAATAAGATATCCAGGAGCTAAATGAATTTAGCATTTTGCATAGCTCTGATTTAGGTACTTACCTTTTTCTTCAGACACAGTACTACTTCCTTCCTTTGGACACCCAGTGAAGGGTATACTTTGAAGTCTTTGCCCTAGGTTTTCTTCTTCCTTCCTCAGGGAAATGATCTAGTCTCTGGAGCTCAGTGGGTAAAGAATCTGCCTGCAATGCAGGAGACCCGGGTTTGATCCCTGAGTCAGGAATATCCCCTGGAGAAGGAAATGGCAGCCCACTCCAGTATTCCTGCCTAGAGAATTCCATGAACAGAGGATCCTGGCAGGCTATACAGTACCTGAGGTAGCAAGAGTTGGACACCACTTAGCAACTAAACCACCACCACCATGGCTTGAAGTATCACCTCTATTAGACAACTCTTGAACCTACATTTCTAGCCAGACCTCCCAATTCTGTAATACCTTTACAGAGAAGTTATGCTGGCATCTCCACCTCAGGGTATTAAAAAATGGAAATCAGAGCCTGTCCCTTAAACTTGTCTTTCCTGTTGCATCTTTAATCCACTTTCCACTTTAAACCACCTTGGTATCTTGAGACAAATCAGCCTTGATTAACTGAACTTATTCTAAATTAAAAGTAGTCATCCTGTCTTAAAAGAGGTTAATATCATGTTTCAACTCCTATTTTTCACTCAAATCAATGATTAAGATTTTTTTCCTTCAAAATAGAACTGTTTGAAAGTTTATGAATCCACATCAAGCAAAAATTAGCAGTGGCTAGCAGAAGTCAGGTAAGCAGACTGACTCAACTGCTCTGTGTGCCTATCATTTTGTCAAAAACCACAAGTAGCCATGGGAGTTTTGACAGTAGTTTTAAATTGTTCCTATTCTTAAGTATATTATCTAATTTATATTTATAAATGAACCATCAATTTGAGAAAGGATAGGTGGCTCAGAGGTTAAAGCATCTGCCTGCAATGTGGGAGACCTGGGTTTGATCCCTGAGTCAGGAAGATCCCCTGGAGAAGGAAATGGTAACCCACTCCAGTATTCTTGCCTGGAGAATCCCATAGACGGAGGAGCCTGGTGGGCTACAGTCCACGGGGTCGCAGAGTCGGACATGACTGAGCAACTTAACTAACTAACTAAAGGAATATGAACAAAAGACAGACAATTCTCAGAAATAATATAAACCATTAATAAAAATCTGAAAGATGCTCAACTCCATTAATAATTTTAAAATATAAAATTTAAAGAGATATATTTTATTTATCTATCAGACTGACAAAGCCTGAGGTCTGAAAATAGTATTTTGGCAAGTGTGTGGATAAACAGGCTGTTGATAGAGAAAAATCAGCGTTTTGAAGAACAACTTGGAAATAACTAGCAAAAATTTTAACACACGCAGTTTTATCCTACAATTCCAACATTTACGAACTTATTCTATAGTATATTCGAATATGTGCACAAAAACATTTGTTAAAGTGGGTTCACTGTATATGATTGCAATAAATAATTTGAGAACATTAAATGGAATTGGTTAAATTATGATACATCTATAAAATACCATGTGACTATCAAAATAGCTGTGATAAATTATATGTACTCACAATGGAAAGATGTCCCAAAACAAGCTGGAAAACAGAATGCACAGCCCAATCTCACTTGTATATGTATATATTATATAAATATTTAATTGTATACATAAAACAGAAAGTCCATAGCTATTAAAAGTGATTATCATCTCTGGGGAGTGGGTTGAAATGTATGATCTCACTTTATTTTACATATTGTTTGAAACTTTTAAAATAGTTTTTATTTTCTTAAAATCAAAGCAACAATGTCACTCCCCAAATTTAAATTCATATAAATATTTGAGCCATCAGGGTTTAAAATGCTGCTAATAGAGAAATTCTACGGCATGAGGGGCAGGGACTAGCAGAGAAGGAACCCTGCCCTGTCACCTCACCTCCCTTTCTATTCACGTTTCCTTTTCTCCCACCTCAAGGGCCGACCTGGACTCACACTAATACTCAGAAGTGAGAAGAGACTCCAGAGATTTCTGAGGGAAGATATCTCTTCCCAGACAGTGACTGTATCTATAGAAGGAGAGGCAAAAGAAATGGCCAAGGGCAGGACATATCCATTAGCAATGATGGAAAGGAAAAGAAACTCCTCAATCTGGCTGAGACAACCAATTCTGTTTAAGAGAAGATCTTTGTGTTCTTACACTTATTTTGCATCTTCTTCCTTACAAAGGTGACTAATTGCTGTTGTTAAAGGTCATTTCCAAAATAAGTCTTCCAACCAGTTCTGACCAACTATGGACTCAGAAATCAGATAATAGAGTTTGTTAGAACTACATGTGAATTAAAGATAAACAGGCTCTAAACAGAGACTTCAGGGACTCTGAGAAACTTATTTACTTTAATATACAGATTTTTATTATTTCTTTTATCCTCTAGTCTTCAGCTGTGTTTTGGAAGTGAGGGTTCAAGACAGTTGACTTCTATGTAGTTGGGGTGTCATTAATAAAGGGGGCTTCCCTTGTGGCTCAGCTGGTAAACAATCCACTGCAGTACAGGAGACCTGGGTTCAATCCCTGGGTTGGGAAGATCTCCTGGAGAAGGGAAAGGCTACCCATTCCAGTATTCTGGCCTAGAGTCAGACACAACTGAGCAACTTTCACTTTCACTTCACTAATCGCCACAATACACACAATCTCCTGGATATACAACATTGTGTAACTCTGAAACAACTAACAACACCCTTCAAACCAAAAGCTTTCAAGAATTAACCAAAAGATCCTCAAATTTTAGTTTTTACGTGAAAAGTCATGCTACGAGTAAAAAATTATAAATAAAACTTGCAATTTGTTATTCTATTCCCTGAATTTGTATATGATATTATCATCTTAATTAGACCTTAACATAAGGATATATCTTGGTAATTTTTTTACTCACTTTGCAGCTGAAAAACAAATATTCTGTATTCAGTTTCAATGAGGTTATCATTTTAAAAATTTACTCTGCTCAGGGCTCCTCTGTAAGTTTTATTGGCTATTACTGACCAGTAATAAATAAATCCTGAAAACCTGTACAATCAATCTCCGGATTTCCTGAAGACATGGAAGTAGCTGAACCCCTAGATGGTTCCATTATTAGCATTCTCATATATTCAAACATTCCAGTAATCATTTCACTCAGAGGAAATGAAAAATAACTCCCTTTGAGAGTTCTAGTCTACTGACTTGTTAAAACTAAGTTGGGACTACTCTAAACACATAGAACCAAAACTATGAGAAAAGCAGTACTATTATTTTGATTAATAGTAACACAATAATTCCAGAATTTGTTTTTCCACCTACAGCAGTAATTATACCTTCTCTCTCCAAATTAAGTTATTATCTCTGCTATTAGACCAAGGTTTCCTAAGGATAGAAAACATGTCCAATGAATCTTAGTAACTCCACAGTGCATGGCTTTGGCATAATTATACCTCCAAGATAACATGTTTGCAACTAGTCAAAACTACCTTGATTTTTAGTTTTGGCTATACAACAACTATCCAACTGACTACAAAATTAAATTGAAAAATTCCTGCCAAAAAACGGGTTTAAAGAAGTTATTTTTTAATGTCATCTGCAACAACAGGTGGAGAGGGCAATGGCACCCCACTCCAGTACTCTTGCCTGGAAAATCCCATGGATGGAGGAGCCCGGTAGGCTGCAGTCCATGGGGTCGCTGAGGTAGACACGACTGAGCGACTTCACTTTCACTTTTCACTTTCATGCATTGGAGAAGGAAATGACAACCCACTCCAGTGTTCTTGCCTGGAGATTCCCAGGGACGGTGGAGCCTGGTCATGACTGAGGCGACTTAGCATGCATGCATGCATTGGAGAAGGAAATGGCAACGCACTCCAGCGTTCTTGCCTGGAGAATCCCAGGGACAGAGGAGCCTGGTGGGCTGCCGTCTATGGGGTCACAAAGAGTCCGGCACGACTGAAGTGACTTATCATATCATACATAAAATGGATGAAAAGGTCCTACTGTTTAGACCAAGGTTTCCTAAGGATAGAAAACATGTCCAATGAATCTTAGTAACTCCACAGTGCATGGCTTTGGCATAATTATACCTCCAAGATAACATGTTTGCAACTAGTCAAAACTACCTTGATTTTTAGTTTTGGCTATACAACAACTATCCAACTGACTACAAAATTAAATTGAAAAATTCCTGCCAAAAAACGGGTTTAAAGAAGTTATTTTTTAATGTCATCTGCAACAACAGGTGGAGAGGGCAATGGCACCCCACTCCAGTACTCTTGCCTGGAAAATCCCATGGATGGAGGAGCCCGGTAGGCTGCAGTCCATGGGGTCGCTGAGGTAGACACGACTGAGCGACTTCACTTTCACTTTTCACTTTCATGCACTGGAGAAGGAAATGACAACCCACTCCAGTGTTCTTGCCTGGAGATTCCCAGGGACGGCGGAGCCTGGTGGGCTGCTGTCTATGGAGTCACACAGTGTCGGACACGACTGAGGTGACTTAGCATGCATGCATGCATTGGAGAAGGAAACGGCAACCCACTCCAGTGTTCTTGCCTGGAGAATCCCAGGGACAGAGGAGTCTGGTGGGCTGACGTCTATGGGGTCACAAAGAGTCGGGCACGACTGAAGTGACTTATCATATCATACATAAAATGGATGAACAGGTCCTACTGTATAGCACAGGGATTTGTATTCAATATCCTATAATAAACTGTAATGGAAAAGAATATGAAAAAGTATATATATATAAATAAATGAATCACTTTTTAATAACAGCATTGTAAGTCAACTATATTTCAATTAAAAAATTCTTTCAAAAAAAGAGGCTGTTTCTCATGATTCTTTTTAATAGGAAAAGCAAAGACACAATGTGAATCTCAAACTGTCCAACTGCTAATTCCTTAGAAAGAAGAACTCAAGTACTGATTTTAGTGAAATAAGACACAAAAAGCCACTACCTTTCTCTCTCCCGTTTCTTTACATAAGCAAGTCCAAGGGAGAATCAAAATCTGCTCTTTTCAACTAGATCAGTAACCTCGCCAGTTTAGTTTACATCTCTTATAAGCCTAAAATTATCTAATATTTCAAGTAATACTGCAACTTAAAACTTGTTACGATTGCTTAACACTGAAACTTTATTTCTTGAAATCAGCCCTAAAGCTATCTTTACACACATGAAGTAAAATCATATATGACCATTAACAGGCAACTTAAAAGATTCTCCCAAGCATATCCAACTTCACATTAGGGGGAAAAAAAGATGTACAGTAACTTGGGCTTTCAAGAATGACAAAAAGTAATTCTTGAATCAAAGAACAGAACTGATCAGTGTTCAAACACACGAATGGAATAAAAGTCATTTAGCTGAGATAAACCTACCACTTAATTTTATAGACTTCAGAGTTATAAAAACTTGGAGATAGAAGTGACCTTTGAAATTACTTATTAATTAAGTAATTAATTAATCTCTTCAGTTTCGAGTTGAAACAGAGAAGCTATGGGACCTGCATTTTAAAATATTGACCTTAAGTTCACAATTAAAGATGAAAACGTCTTGCAGAATCATAAAAGTACAGGTCAATGATATTATTCTTAATGATCTCATTACTCTTTCAAAATTAATGGAACCCTGATTCCCACATACACACAAAAATTACCTTTTCACCAATAATCCCATATGAGGGAATCCAAAATACAGAGGGAAAGAGTATATGTTCATTACAGCATTTCCTATTAGAGCAAAATATTGAAAACAACATCAACATCCATTAAAAGGAGAATAATCACTAGCAGCCTTATGCAGTATACTAAAGATCAGTATACTGAGCAGTCTTTGGACCTGTAAAGACCTACACCTGAATGCCAACTTTTCCACATGAGAGCTGTGAGGCCTATAACAATTCACTTAATATTTCAGGCTTAGTTACCTCACCCGTAGAATGGGGAGCTATTACAATCTCCCTCACAGGGTTGTATACTGGATTTAACACGTGTATTAGAGCACGGCACAGCACTTACAGCTCAGTGAGTACTCAATATATAGTACCTTTATTGGCCACTATTAATATTGCACTGATTCACTGAAATAGTATACAGACATTTTAAATATTATAGGAAAATCTGTAGGTAGTGGCATGAAAAGACTGTCAACACATTGTCAATCAAAAACAAATTGAAAAACAGTAAGTAGCATGATCTTGCTTATGTGTAAAAAACAAAACCATACACATATATAAATACAGAAGGAATAGTATTAGAAGTGGTTATTTATGGGTTAAAAAAAGGAATTTGTTGGTGGAAGATTTACTTTAGGTACTTTTTCTTTTCCTTCAAACAAACATGTATTTAAGCATTTTAAAAATTTTTAATTGATTTAAAGATAGTGTGGTAACAAAGAAAAATGGCATAATGTACATAAAAGGTTGTACATATACCATGATTACAACATAAAAATTATGTGCCATATAGACAGTGACTAGAAAGAAAAATACCAAAATTATACCAGGGGGTCTATATGAAATTTTCTGTCTCTATTTCCAAAAATTTTCAGTCAAAAAACTCATTTGATTCTGAACAAATCCCAAAATTGGGGCTATATTTTAATATCATTTTTCACTGCTTGTATCCCATGACAAAAGTCAATTTTGAAAAAGTCATAAACATAAGATTTTTTTCTCACCTCATTAGCTCGCTGATCAATAAGATCTTAACTATAGTCATTTCCCCTGACTACTTTCTTATTGTTGATGTAATTTTACCCAGAGCCAAAACACCACCAACTGCCTGATAAACATCTCCCAATCTGACAAAAGTCAGTACAAAAAAAAAAAAGAAGGGTTTGGCAAGAAAGACTACTAAATAGATAAATAGAGCTTCCACATAATGAGATTAATATTATCCCTCTATTTCATATTAGCAAGAAGTAATAAAGAAACCAACAATGATCAATGTTTGGGAAAAAAAAACTACACTTCCAAAAAATTTAATAGAATTACACTATGTTTTTAAGTTCATAAAAAGCATTAAAACCATTCTTTCTACACAGACACTGTACTTATCAGTTTATCAGCAATTTTCTTAAGACATTGTATTCTTCTGACAACTCAGATAAGCAAGGTATTATTCTTGCCTGCCTATAGCTCCCAACAGATATATGGCAATGTATAGAACCATGAGTCATGTTCAAATCCTCAGCTTCTATATGGTAAGTCTTTTTTCATCATTCACATATTAATTTTCATATGGTTTACTAAAAGCAGTCACATTTCTAATCTCCTTTGAGCACTCACCCTGCAAATCTATGAACTCTTTTATACTTCATTCTATTACGCAGGCAAAGCAGGGCATTAGCCTCTGTTTACAGATCAATTAGTATGATCACTGATTTTTCCAAAGATGACAAAACTACTAAATACTAAAACTGTAGCATATCCAGAAAAAGATGACCAAACTCACAAAAGGTGAAAAACTAAGTACTATGAAAAGTGGTTGAAGGAATTAGGATGATTAATTTAGAAAGAAGAAAGAGAAAGCAACACACACACACACACACACACACACACACAATTTTTGTCATCAGACATGTGAAGGACCATCATATAAAGGAATCAGACTTGTGCTATAAGCCCCAGGAGTTAAAAATAAAAGAGATTCAGTATTCAATGAATAAACAATTAGTGGTAATCAATTCTGCTCCAGATGCTTGTTTTACACCAGGTAAGAAAAATCCAAACCCTCAACAGGTTCAGAGTAGTAGAGAAGATAAGAAATAAGCAACACTACATGAAAGGACTCAAAGAGCCATAGGGACACAGAGAGTGATGACTCTAAGTCTCTTTCGGGGTGCAGGCGAGTAGAGAAAAATTCACTGAACAGATGAGTATGAGTTTCAAAAGTAGATAAGATGGGAAGTGGCATTACCAGGAAGAAAGAACAGCATGAACAAAGGCCTGGAGACCTGACGTTAACCTGGAGAGGGTACACGTTAGAAGAAATGAAGCTTTAAACTGGGAGTGCGGGAGCCTGTGGTAAAAGACACAAATGCCTCACCATTTCCATGCCAAGAAGTTTATACTCGAACATGCAAGCTATGGAGCACTACTATGAGATTATAAGTAGCACAGTGGCATGCTCAGAAAAATATATAAGAAAGCTCATTTGGGAGGACAGACTTCTAGAGGCTGTGGAGATAAAGAGATTAATTACAGAGCCACTGTTGTTACTCTCAGTCAGGTGGTGATGATTCAAGAAATACTTAGGAGGTAAAAATCAAGAACTATTGGCTATTGGCTATAGTTGGGGTTGCTTCCCAGGGGCACAGTGGTAAGAACTATTGGCTATAGCTGGGGTTGCTCCCCAGGGAACCCCTGCCAATGCAAGAGACACAGGAGAGGAGTGTTCAGTCCCTGGGTTGGGAAGATCCCCTGTAGGATGAAATGGCAACCCATTCCAGCAACCCATCTTGCCTGGAGAATTCCATAGACAGAGGAGCCTGGCGGGCCACAGTCCATGGGCTGGCAAAGAGTCAGATACGACTGAGCATGCACACACAGACCGGCTAGGGGAAAGAGGGAGGGGAAAGAGTCCAGGGTGACTTCTAAATCTCAACTTGGTTGAGTAATGAACAGTGATGTCCAAGGCAGGTAACAAAGGAAGACAAGTCCATGTAATCAATCAATCAGTGTAAGAGTCCCAGACCAAAAATTGGTTTGTTATTGTCTGAAGAGAGGAGATGAGAGAAGAGGAGCAAAGATAAGTTTACCTTTGGTCTTATGTAATGTACAGTCCCTCTTTAGTGAAGCTAGAGTGTGATACGGGAAGAGGGGACCAGCAGAGTCATTAGCTTAAATCAGCAACTGAAGACAAGTAAAATGTACAGAATAAGATCGAACTTAGACACCAATATGTAGTGAGAAGATGAAAGAAAAACCTGAAAACAAATGAAGAACTGATTACAGGAGTACGAGATGAATCAAGAGATAGGGTGACACCAAAAAAAGGCAAGAAAAGAGAAAAAAATTCAAGCAATATGTACAGAATAAGATCGAACTTAGACACCAGTATGTAGTGAGAAGATGAAAGAAAAACCTGAAAACAAATGAAGAACTGATTACAGGAGTACAAGATGAATCAAGAGATAGGGTGACACCAAAAAAAGGCAAGAAAAGAGAAAAAATTTCAAGAAAGATGAGGAGGGTGAAAATTAAACTTAAATGTACTGCATAAAACAAAGTTATGCTGTTAGTTTAAAAAACTAACAAGTTATTTGAAACAGGAACAGACTACCTTGTGAGGTAATGAATCACATCATCAAATTAATGATTCTGGCTGATAATCACCTATGCAGGATGTTAACAAGAGGAGTCTTACCTTAAATGAGAAGTATAGCTACATGGCCTCTATAGTACACCTCTGAAGTCTAGGTCAAGGCTAGCCTCAGTGTCATTATGACCTTTGATCAAATATTCTTCTGCAATTTGATCAGAAAATTGAATATTTGATTATTTTAATAAAAGCTTTAAAAAAACAATTTCTACGTTTCATGTAACTCAGAAGTAATCAACACTGGTTTAAAACTTCTAATTCTGCTCTTGGTATAAAAAAAGTTGCCATTGAAAGTGTAGACAGCTGATCGAGTCTCTTGAAAGTGGAACTTTAGATTTCAAATGAGCTCTCATATTGTTTTCCGACCAGTCTCCATCCTGGCACCCTAATTCCACCTGTGCACCATTCCTCATCACTCCAGTGAGAGAAGACTCGCGCTGCACAGGCAGCTCTGTCCTGTCCTCTTTCTCTTGGTCCCTGCACATCTTTCCAGTAATCTGCTTATAAAGGACAGAAATGGTATGGACCTAACAGAAGCAGAAGATAAGAAGAGGTGGCAAGAATACACGGAAGAACTGTACAAAAAAGATCTTCACGACCCAGATAATCATGATGATGTGATCACTAATCTAGAGCCAGACATCTTGGAATGTGAAGTCAAGTGGGCCTTAGAAAGCATCACCATGAACAAAGCTCGTGGAGGTGATGGAATTCCAGTTGAGCTGTTTCAAATCCTGAAAGATGATGCTCTGAAAGTGCTGCACTCCAGTACTATTGCCTGGCAAATCCCATGGATGGAGGAGCCTGGTAGGCTGCAGTCCATGAGGTGGCTATGAGTTGGACACGACTGAGTGATTTCATTTTCACTTTTCAATTTCATGCATTGGAGAAGGAAATGGCAAGCCACTTCAGTGTTCTTGCCTGGAGAATGCCAGGGACGGAGGAGCATGGTGGGCTGCCGTATATGGGATGCACAAAGTCTGGGCATGACTGATGTGACTTAACAGCAGCAGCAGCAGCAGCATCTGTGTATCTGAGGTTATTGATATTTCTCCCCACAATCTTGATTCCAGCTTGTGCTTCATCCAGTCTAGCATTTCGCATGATGTACTCTACATATAAGTTAAATAAGCAGGGTGACAATATATAGCTTTAACGTATTCCTTTCCCTGTTTGGAAGCAGTCTGTTGTTCCATGTCTAGTTCTAATTGTTGCTCCTGACCTGCATACAGATTTCTGAGAAGCAGGTCATGTGGTCTTCCCATCTCTTGAAGAATTTTCTAGTTTGTTGTGATCCACACATTCAAAGGCTTTGGGATAGTCAATTAAGCAAAAGTAGATATTTTTCTAGATCTCTCATTACTTTGCCAATATAGGTCCATCTAGTCAAAGCTATGGTTTTTCCAGTAATCATATTTGGATGTGTGAGTCATGTTTGGAGGCTCAGTTTCTATAAAGAAAGCTGACTGATGAAGAATTGATGTTTTTGAACTGTGGTGTTGCAGAAGCCTCTTGGGAGTCTCTTGGACTGCAAGAAGATCCAATCTGTCAATCCTAAAGCAAAGCAGTCCTGAATATTCCTTGGAAGGACTGATGCTGAAGCTGAAACTACAATACTTTGGACAGCTGAGGTAAAGAACTGACTCGCTGGAAAAGATCCTGATGCTGGGAAAGATTGAAGGTTGGACAAGGGGACAACAGAGGATGAGACAGTTGGATGGCATCGCTGACCCAATGGACATGAGTTTGAGTAAGCTCCGAGAGTTGGTGATGGACAGGGAAGCCTGGCATGCTGCAGTTCATGGGGTCACAAAGGGTTGGGCATGACTGAGCAACTGAACTGACTCACTGACTGGTGCTTGAGTTTTGTGAAGAATTCCATTCCTTTTCACTTGGTATTCTTTTTCATAGCAATTTTTATACTAAATGTGGATTATTTTATGAATTCCTCTCCTTTGGACTGGGAACTCCTGGAGAAGTTGGTTTTTACCTTACTTGTATTTTCAGTATAAAACATAATATCAAGCATAATAGTTATATAATAATGAAGGGAAATATGTAAAATAGTAGGAAAATTCTGGGAAAAAATTAACTTTCACTCGTGTCATTTTAATTTAGGTAGCTTTGTTGGACTGTATCAACTTCACATGTCAATGGCCTTCCTTCTTACCTATCATGAAAAATTATAGAATATGAAGAATTTATCCCAGTAGCTCCTTGATCATACTTGAAAACATGTCCTCACCAGATGTCTCAGGAAGCATTCCAGGCCTGTTTGTCCAATGCATTTCTCTTTATCAAAATGATGAGGAAAAACAACTGGTTTTTTTTTTTTTTTTTGGAGACTTTTAACAGTTTTTCTTTGTTTCTAAGTCCTCTCATTCATTTCAGTTGCTCAGTCACGTCTGACTCTTTGTGACCCCATGGACTGCAGCATGCAATACTTCTCTGTCTCCTGGAGTTTGCTCAAACTCAAGTCCGTCAAGTCAGTGTTGCCATCCTACCATCTCATCCTCTGTTGCCCTCTTCTCCTGCCTTCAACATTTCCCAGCATCAGGGTCTTTTCCAATGAGTCCTCTCTTCACATCAGGTGGCCACAGTGTTGGAGCTTCAGCTTTAGCATTAGTCCTTCCAATGGGATACTGTTTTTTTACTTATTAAAAAGCTATTCAAGAGGCCAAATTTGGCAATAGTTTGTAATGCTGTGTTTATTGGAAATCTTCGGTTGTATTTAATTTCTTTGGTGTAAGTTGTTATGTGATCTCAGCACAGATTAGACCACTTTTCTACTGTGTTAGTTCTGAAATTGGCCCTCAGTCAGGTTATTGAGCATTATCTGCAAGTAATATGAAGTTGCTCGATACCATTTCCAATGATGATGAATTGATACACTGAACAGGTGCCCCTGGAATCTAGCTTTCTCCTACTTTTTGATTTTGGCAATGAAAAAACAACAAAGTGTCTGTGACTTTGCCTCTTTTCCAAATCATTAACTTACATTTGCTTTTTATAGTAAATAGTTGGCTTCCAAATATCAAATGCCACAAGCATTGGTATGGAGAGTGGTTTATTCTGGAAGAGTGTCACTTAGAGATTATAATATTTTCTTTTTGACTTTCAGCTTTTAACTCAGAGGAAACACGAAACTAAATTTACTTAATTTATTGACAGGAGATCTATTTCTATCTGGAAATAATTTAGGTAAAAAATAAGATACATTTTCTAGAGTTAATTTTTCAGAAACATAAAAAGCAATTTTATGTTTAAGCAGATATAGATCTATTTTATCTATAAACTGTCTAATATTCTCTACTTGTTTATACATATTTAATAAGAAGTATGCTGCTGCTGCTGCTGCTAAGTCGCTTCAGTCGTGTCCGACTCTGTGTCACCCCATAGACGGCAGCCCACCAGGCTCCCCCGTCCCTGGGATTCTCCAGGCAAGAACACTGGAGTGGGTTGCCATTTCCTTCTCCAATGTATGAAAATGAAAAGTGAAATTGAAGTCACTAAGTCGTGCCCAACTCTTAGAGACCCCTTGGACTGCAGCCCACCAGGCTTCTCCGTCCATGGGATTTTCCAGGCAAGAGTACTGGAGTGGGGTTCCATTGCTGTCTCCGAATAAGATGTATGTATCATATTAAAGCAAAAGAATATTGTTACTGTTCCAAATTGGATATTTCAGCTTTAATTGTGTTCAGTCTCTTACTAGTTTCCAACTTTTTGTGACCCCACGGACTGTAGCACACCAGCCTTCCCTGTCCTTCGCTGTCTCCTGGAGTTTGCTCAAATTCATATCCATTGAGTCAGTGATGGTGTCTAGTCATCTTATCCTCTGCTGACCCCTTCTCCTTTTGCCTCAGTCTTTCCCAACATCAGGGTCTTTTCCAATTAGTTGGTTCTTCACTTCAGGTGGCCAGTTTTAATTAAAGAGTACTAGATTACAATAATGTATTTGATCATACAAACATTGACCATATAAATGCAAGGATTGGACTTCCCTGGTGGCCCAGATGGTAAATAATCTACCTGCAATCTGGGAGACCTGGGTTGGATACCTGGGTTGGGAAGATCCCCTGGAGAAGGGGATCCCCATTCCAGTATTCTCTATAACTGTATATGCTTGTTGAAACCCACCATGGTGCACCCTTAAAACTGATGAATATACTTATTTATAAAGTATATGTCAGTAAACTGATTAAAAAAAAAAAACAGAAGGAGGTAAAAACACCATTTGACTTAAAAAAAGACTGATACAACTCATGGAAATTAAAAGTTGGAATTTATGTAATTTAAATAATAAAAGTTATATATCATTACAGGGCTTCCCCGGTGGCTCAGTTGGTAAAGAATCTGCCTGCAATGCAGGAGACCCTGGTTCAATTCCTGGGTTGGGAATATCCCCTGGAGAAGGGAAAGGCTACCCGCCGCAGTATCCTGGCCTGGAGAATTCCATGGACAGAGGAGCCTGGAGGGCTACAGTGCAAAGGGTAACAGACTCAGACATGTCTGAGCAACTGAGCACACACTCACAGAGGGAAGCAAGAGTAGAAGCATGAGGACCAATAACTAGACCATTACAGTAATCCAAGGGAAGAAAAGATGGTTTGAACTTTGGAGGAGGAAATGGAGATGGAGAGAAATTGGTGAAATTGAGATGCACTTATACACAAATGTGTCTTGATAATATATTGCATCTGAAAGATGAATGAGTGGGAAGAATCAGGATGAGGTTCACATCTCTAGCATAAGCAATATATAAATGCTGAGGTCATTGAAATAAAATTTGACAGTTTTATTTGTGGGAAGAAAAATTGATTGAGAGTACAAGGAATGAGGGTGTTATGAAAGCCCTGTTTGGTGTTGGCTATTGGATTTGAAAATCTCATAATCCATCCAAGTGGAGTTGTTAAATAAGTGGTAGAAAAATTAGTCTGGGATTCGGTAAGGGTACTTTGCGTCTGCTGCTTAGGAAACAAATACTTCACAAGAATAAAATGACCTATCCAGACATGAAAGGGGATAAATATTATTAGACAGTCTTTGTGTTTAAAGATCTTATATTTTAATTGAAGAGATCCAATATACATGTATGTTTAAATAGTCCCAGGATAGAGCCTATTCTTGTGCTTATTGTGAGGAATTTGGGCATTTTAGCTCATGCCAGAGCAAGGCATAGGGATTATATAAGTGTAAAATTTCTTTGAAGAAATTACACTACAAAACCAGGTGCTGAAGGTGAAAAGACAGCCTTCAGAATGGGAGAAAATAATAGCAAGTGAAGCAACTGATAAAGAATTAATCTCAAAAATGTACAAGCAGCTCATGGGCTCAATACCAGAAAAATAAACAACCCAATAAAAAAATGGGCCAAAGAACTAAACAGAAGAAGACTTACAGATGGCTAACAAATGCATGAAAAGATGCTCAACATCACTCATTATCAGAGATATGCAATCAAAACCACAGTGAGGTACCATCTCGTGCCAGTCAGAATGGCTGCTATCAAAAAGCCTACAAATAATAAATGCTGGAGAGGGTGCGGAGAAAACAGAACCTTCTTACACTGTTGATGGGAATGCAAACTAGTACAGTCACTATGGAGAACAGTGTGGAGATCCCTTACAAAACTGGAGATAGAACTGCCATACAATAGAACAGCAACCCCATTGCTGGGCATACACACCGAAAACCAGAATTGAAAGAGACACGTGTACCCCAGTGTTCATCACAGCAGCGTTTGCAATAGCTAGGACATGGAAGCAACCTAGATGTTCATTGGCAGATAAATGGATAAGAAAGCTGTGGTACATATACACAATGGAATGTTACTCAGCTACTAAAAACAATGCATTTGAATCAGTTCTAATGAGGTGTATGAAACTGGAGCTTATTGTACAGAGTGAAGTAAGTTAAAAAGAAAAACACCAATGCAGTATATTAACACATATATATGGAATTTAGAAAGATAGTAATGATGACCCTATATGAGAGACAGCAAAAAAGACACAGAGATAAAGAACAGGCTTTTGAACTCTGTGGGAGAAGGTGAGGGTAGGATGATTTGAGAGAATAGCATTGAAACATGTATATTACCATATGTGAAATAGATCACCAGTCCAGGTTCTATGCATGAGACAGGGTGCTCAGGGCCGGTGCACTGGGACGACCCTGAGGGATGGGATGGGGAGAGAGGCGGGAGGGGGCTTCAGGATGGGTCCCCTGGCTGATTCATGTCAATGTATGGCAAAAACCACTACAATACTGTAAAGTAATTAGCCTCCAATTAAAATAAATTAATTAATTAAAAAAAAAAAACCCAGCTGTTGAAAGATAACCTCAAAGACTTGGCTGCATAGAAAATCATAGAAGCAGGATTTACCCCTTAATTTTCTGGGCATACCAGTTGGAATGGAACTCATCCTGAGTTTGGGGATTATGACTTAAGCCAATGGAGATTTTTTTTTTTCAGTAAAGATTGTTATGGAATCATTCACTTGTTTTTCTGACCAACTCTATCACCTTTCTGCAATAGAATTAAATGGAAAAGATTTTGTCAAATAAAAGTTTTGTAATACTAATGGCTCTTTGGCAATCCATAAAGTATGACTAAGCTCTTTAAAGGAGAAGAGCATGGCAACGCACTCCAATATTCTTGCCTAGAGAATCCCATGGACAGAGGAGCCTGGTGGCTGCTGTCCATGGGGTCGCACAGAGTTGGACACGACTGCAGTGATTTAGCATGCATGCATGCATTGAAGAAGGAAGTGGCGACCCACTTCAGTATTCTTGCTGGGAGAATCCCAGGGACAGAGGAACCTGGTGGGCTGCTGTCTATGGAGTCGTACAGAGTCAGACACGACTGAAGTGTCTTAGCAGCAGCAGCAGCAATCTCCTTAAAAACATTATAGGAAAGAGCATTATGAAGCAGGAATTAAACATATTGGCAATGTTGGAAAAAGCATTAGCAGTGATGACTGAGTCGCTGACATCACATGGTTGTGAGCAGCGTGGACATTGGTGACGCTCTGAGTAGTATGTGTCTGTCCTTACCCTTGAGAAAAGTTGTAAAATTTGAGAGGGCAAATTCAGGCTGAGGACCTAAAGCCTTAATATGTGGTGAAAGCTATATGTATATATATGTACATATATAATATATACCCACACACACACACACGTATACTTTTAAATCATTGAATTACTTATTTATTAACTTTTCTTTTTTTTTTTTAACTGAATCCAGGTGACTAGTTGAAGTGGGTAATGTGGTTTATGCAAAAACCAGGAAACATATTGAATCTATTAAAGAGTAAATGCTAGAATTGGTAGTGAAAATAGAAAATAGAATGATCCTCTCTCCTTGAGAAAGTTATCATGTTGGATTGAAATTGAACCATGGAAGATGGGATAGTTTGCATTAAACTTGATTAATGCTGGCCATGGTAAATGCTTGCAATGATAGATAGATAGATAGATACAGTTATGGAGTAATTATTTGATGTTATTGGTAAAATAGCTCTACCAGTGTATCTGAAATTCTCGAATCTTCTCTAAATCAATTTCCCAAAAATTTTGTTAGGAATTAATGCATAATAATTCAAACCAAGGCAAACCGATGCTTTATGAAGATAGGTTTGGTTCTGTTGAAAACTCTATAATCTTATTTATGGTCTCAATATTCTGTACTCAGGGTACAATGATAGGTCTGCAGTGTGTATTTTAAGCTCTAGTATACACCTAAGTCTCAAATCACACTTCTCTATTGCTTGTAAAGGCCACATCCTTTAAGGCTAGAAGTTAAGAAGCAGAAAGTAGAGAGTGCTTAGTCTTTGCTGATTATTTGTATGCCTTCCTCTGAGCCATCAGTTATTAAATATATGTGGCCCAATTATGATGATAGAAGTCAACTCATTAATTTTTCTCCTGTGGGGTAGTGTGCAAGGAAGCATGGATATAAAGTGATGAGGACACTCTTCTCCTTGAAGCAAACTGATGGGTAAATTTTGGATAGCTGTAAAGTTTTAGAAAGATCTTTGCAAGGTAGATTGTGTGAGGAAATGTGTATGAATTTGGAAAGTCCAGGACAGTTTCTGGGAGAGAGTGAATATCACAGAGAACTTTTTTTTGATCATTTTACATATCTGTTAATACTGTAAAATACTGTAGCAGTGAAATGATGCACATTCTTTTTCCTGCTCTTATATGCCTTAGGAATTTAGTTAGACATGTTAGGTAGTAAAACACAGAAGCGATATTTTAAAGCATGTTGATAGGATCTCAGAATGCATGATGTTTTTGACAAAGAAAAGTCTAGAGGTAAATAAACTTGTCAGAAGACAATGGAATTAGTTCCATTATGAGAAGCATGATGTCTGTAGAGAGAAAATTAAAAAAGATCAACAGTGTATCAAAATATGCTCATTGAAATGGAACAACACATGAGAGTTTAATCTTTCTTGATTTAGAGGAAGTATACTATTGATAGCAAAATAGCTGGCATTATTTAAGGCTTCTATGGACAGTTCTATATAGCATGAGCATTATTTTCTCTAGCTATAGGTTGGTGCTTTACTTCTTCCCTATTTTTTAGATATATAAAAAAGTTAAGTCCCACAGAAGTTAAACTTCCAGAGATCATACAATTAGTGGAGGTGGCATTCTCAAGGAGTAAGCTATCGTTTAAGAAAAGATAAAAAGAAAAAAAGATATAAAAATGTAGCAAGCTATCACAAGAGCAAGAGAGAAAGTATATTTAACAACAATTGTTCTTCATATCATAATTTGTACTTAGACTTTTCACACTTAATTATATGGATTGCCAATGTGCCGTGGTGGCTCAGATGGTAAAGAATCTGCCTGCACAGCAGGAGACCTGGGTTTGATCCCTGGGTCAGGAAGGTCCCCTGGAGAAGGGAATGAGAATCCACTCCAGTATTCTTGCCGGGAGAATCCCACAGACAGAAGAGCTTGGCGGGCTACAGTCCATGGGGTCAAACAGAGTCAGACATGACTGAGTGACTAACTCTCTCTCTCTCTCCAGTGTTAGAATCCTAAATCTCTGTGTTATATGACATACTCAGAATAAATAAATGAGTAACTAATATGCAGTTTCTTATAATAAAGTCTTTCCACATTTAATGTAGAAATGAAAATGAGTCACTGGAGGATGATAAATTTTAGGGATCTTTGTTACAAGGGAATTAGGTTCAATTAATCATATTTTAAAAATATGTTTCAGAGTCTAGTGTGATATTCATTACATAGAGTGGTGCTCTGTTACTTTGGAAAGTAAAACAATAGAATGGGCTTGAGAATATGGAATGAAAAATATCCCAGAGCTGTGCTAAAAAGCAGTTTAAATGAATAATATGATGTGTACTTTTCTAGCCATACAGCTTACAAAGCAGAACTTAGAGCTTTCTTCTGAAACTTTGAGGTGGTTCAGACTAACATTTTAGAAAATTGGTATACAAATGGCGATAGCTATTGTCTCAACATTTGATGAACAGACAGAAACACAAAATCGGCTATTAGCTTAAAGCTTAAATAATTTTTAGGAAGGGGAAGACTACCTGAAACTAACTGAAACTAGCTAATTGCCTTCCATTTGAGATGGGTGCCCTGGCTTCTATTAAATTCCTTTGTGGGAACTTTGAGACATATGTTCAACTGATCTTTAGGAAATGGAGAAAAGAGAGGCAGAACAGGCTTATATAAAGCCACCCTCAGAGTTTTACCCAGCAAAACTTTCTCCAGGATAGTCAACCAGAACAAATCATCACTTACATTTCATAGAAATTGAAGCCTAACTCGGACAGAAGCATTCTTCTATAATGTTGGGAATGGTGTGCAACTCATTCCAATAAGCCATCAGCTGGGTCTGGATTGTGGTGGGACAAAGATTGTGAGAAGGAGCTGATTCCTGGCTGAATGGAAAGGCTGGGAGTGGAGAGGACTGAGGGTGAGCCTGAATAGGTTAGTAGAGAGAGACCAAGAGTACAGAGGATCAATCCAAATCAGATAGGTTATGAGACCTGAGACTCACTGGAGCATGTGGGCAAGATTCAGAAGACAAAGGGTGAACTTTGTCCCAAGGTCCAAGTCAGGGAAGAATCTATGGGCAGAGGAGTGTAAAGCAGAGGTCCCCAACCTCAAGGATCTAATGCTTGATGATCTGAGGTGCAACTGTGATAATAGTAATAGAAATAAAGGGCACAATAAATTTAATGTGCTCAAATCATCCCCAAACCATCTCCCACTCCCCAGTTCATGGAAAAATTGTCTTGCCCAAAACCCATCCCTGGTGCCAAAAAGGTTGGGGACCTCTGGCGTAAAGAGCATTTCTCCCTCAGAGACTGCTCTTCACTCTTCAACGAATAAGCTATGATTAAAGAACTGTTGGGTTAAGCTATAAGAAAAGAATGGATCTGGTGTAGTTCATGCTATTGAAGACAGTGGTGAATATAGATCTATAAACATAGAATTACCATATAATGCATTAAACAGAGACATTATCATATAGTGTTCAAGGAAATAGTTTTGACCTTTCGTTTGATTCTTATTTCTGCCACTCCTGGCCAAGTTAACCTTGAGGGGTTATTTATTTTTTAAACTTGTATTTCTATGTCTTTAAAAGGGGTTAATAGCATTACTGATGTTGTTGGGCTGTTGTGGATCAGTGTGTTGAAGATTATCAAACTTTTCTAATTTACTAGGAAAAAGATTAGACTTAATGCTAAAGATAAAAGTAAATATTGTGGAAGACTGACGGCATCAATAATGTTTGAAACAATGTGAGAGTGAAATTACACTATTGAGACATTAATTTGATAATTGTTACTTTCCTTTGGAAAACTAAACCTTTTGGAGAAATGATAATGTCTGATTATTTTTTCCTAAAATTTGATGAATGAATTATCATTGCTAAATTTGTATGCTTTGCTTTCAATCTATGAGTTCTTCTAAATGGTGACAGGAAGTATCAACCCTTTTGCTTATTTAAATATTTGAGTATCATGAGGTAAAAGAACTCAAAAATGAAGTGATAATTAATACTTCAGTGTATTTTAATATCTAATATTTATGTTTGCATTTAGTGTGCTAAGATAACATATACTTATTCATTTGACTGATTTCTAAAGGAAAAGTTCCAGCACAAACCATGCTTTGATGAAAATAAAATAACAGTGAATGCCAGTAGTATTTAAAGCTATTCAGAATGCATATTACATCCTACCTCAGTCTGTAAAAACATAAATGGAATTAAAGTAGAGTAGGACCCAGTAATTTAATACTAAATTATTCATTTCATATATAATTCATTGAAAAATACATGCATGGGCAAAGTTGGATTCAACCTGAACACTGAATGACTTGACTGTACAACTTGTTTTGGGGTTCCTAGGGTCTCAGAACAGGTTTCCTAGTAATAAGGGTGATTCTGGAATAAGTGTATCTGTTTCTCTTAACTCTCCTAAAAATCAAAATGCATTTGTAATATGGTATCCTGGATTATCATTTGAGTTTGGGAAAACATAATAGTACTTATAATTGTTTTCTAAACACTTCAGAAAATAAAGATGGAATAAAAACACAGAAAACTCTTGGCAGCACTAAGAGCAAACCAATGTGCTGTAACTGCTGCTTCATCACTCAACCCTATTAGGAGGGTTAATTTTTCTCCTCATGGCCCATAGAAGTAAACTAAATTTCATGATTGTGTTTCTTGCACGTTTTGTGTCTTTTTCTAATTCTCAGTTTTCTCATTTCATTAAAAATTTAAAGCCTAACAAATTTCTACTTTATAAAAAAATATACTTTGAAATCAGACATGATGTATAGTCTGGGCAAGTATTTACTGGATTAGGAAATGTCAGTCTAAGCTCCTTTTTACAGAGTAACTTTGAGAAAACCAAAGGTGCTATTTTAGGACTAATATATTCTATAGTCTTACTAAGGGCAAAAAGTCAAGTTTTAGACATTCACCAAGAAGTTTAGAAAGTATCACTACGAACAAAGCTAGTGGAGGTGATGGAATTCCAGTTGAGCTGTTTCAAATCCTGAAAGATGATGCTGTGAAAGTGCTAGACTCAATATGTCAGCAAATTTGGAAAACTCAGCAGTGGCCACAGGACTGGAAAAGGTCAGTTTTCATTCCAATCAGAAAGAAATACAATGCCAAAGTATGCTCAAACTACCGCACAATTGCACTCATCTCACATGCTAGTAAAGTAATGCTCAAAATTCTCCAAGCCAGGCTTCAGCAATACGTGAACCATGAACTTCCAGATGTTCAAGCTGGTTTTAGAAAAGGCAGAGGAACCAGAGATCAAATTGCTAACATCCGCTGGACCATGGAAAAAGCAAGAGAGTTCCAGAAAAAACATCTATTTCTGCTTTATTGACTATGCCAAAGCCTTTGACTGTGGGGATCGCAAGAAACTGTGGAAAATTCTGAAAGAGATGGGAATACCAGACCACCTGACCTGCCTCTTGAGAAACCTATATGCAGGTCAGGAAGCAACAGTTAGAAATGGACATGGAACAACAGACTGGTTCCAAATAGGAAAAGGAGTACGTCAAGGCTGTATATTGTCACCCTGCTTATTTAACTTNTCCAGAAAAAACATCTACTTCTGCTTTCTTGACTATGACAAAGCCTTTGACTGTGTGGATCACAATAAACTGTGGAAAATTCTGAAAGAGATGGGAATACCAGACTACCTGACCTGCCTCTTGAGAAACCTATATGCAGGTCAGGAAGCAACAGTTAGAAATGGACATGGAACAACAGACTGGTTCCAAATAGGAAAAGGAGAACGTCAAGGCTGTATATTGTCACTCTGCTTATTTAACTTCTATGCAGAGTACATCATGAGAAACGTTGGGCTGGGAGAAGCACAAGCTGGAATCAAGATTGCTGAGAGAAATATCAATCACCTCAGATATGCAGATGACACCACCCTTATGGCAGAAAGTGAAGAGGAACTAAAAAGCCTCTTGATGAAAGTGAAAGAGGAGAGTGAAAAATTTGGCTTAAAGCTCAACATTCAGAAAAGTAAGATCATGGCATCTGAAACTCCAGTACTTTGGCCACCTCATGTGAAGGGTTGACTTGCTGGAAAAGACTCTGATGCTGGGAGGGATTGGGGATAGGAGGAGAAGGGGATGACAGAGGATGAGATGGCTGGATGGCATCACCGACTCGATGGATGTGAGTTTGAGTAAATTTCGGGATTTGGTGATGGGCAGAGAGGCCTGGTGTGCCGCAGTGCATGGGGTCGCAAAGAGTCGGACACGACTGAGTGACTGAAATGAACTGAACCGTACCAACTACATCTCAAATGCTCAGTAGCCATGCATGGCTAGTAGCTGGCACAGTGAACATTCAGATGTAAATGTTTTCCACCATTGCAGAAAGTTCTACAGGATAGCATTGTTATACAGGGCTTTTGGAAACTATCTGAAATATATATGGGCTGATACCATCTATAGCAGTAAGGTAATTGAAAAACAGTGTTGTTGAAGGATTTTCACCTCAAATTTCCCTTTGGAGTGTGTCCATCTTTGATTCATTGATTTTCATAGATGAAGTAGGAACAGGGGTCAAAGATGTGAGAATGACACCGTTATTGGATGAAAAGTGGGCAAGTTGTTGCTGACAGATTGAAGTTTGTTTTGGTTGCTATTTGTTATGATGACTCTAGAGTAATCAGAACTTGTCAAAGCATATGAAAACTTTCTTTTATTCTTCTAGAAATAGCAAACCAATGGGAAAAACTCAGTGAAATATTTAAAAAATGTTGCTTTATGAATACATAAATTGCTGTATAAATAAGTAGCCTTTCAATGCATAGTGATTAAAGTATCTATCTGAAAGATAAGAAAAATACAACACTACTTCATACCATACACAAATATAAAAATCAAAATAAAGTAAGGCACCTAAAGAGTTTATTTTAGAATTTAAGATATATGATATCAACAAGGTGGCAATTGCTTAACAAAAACTAGATACAAAAATGTTAAAAAAAATAAAGCATAGTAATATTTATCTTTGTAACATTTATATTTTTCTAGAAAAATATTATTTCTAGTGCCTAGAGACAAATTTTAGATCTATATATTAGAAAACTGACAAAACTTCTTTATTCTACAGAAGTGGGAGGCCAATGATCAATTATTCTTTATGCATCCTTACATTGTGGTTACATGTAAGGTGGAACATGTCTCACTTGGTAATTTTAAAATGTCAAATACAGTGGGAAAAGTGGTGCAATGCCATGTAAAGATTTTTAAATCCTCAGCGTGCTAATCTTTTTTATTAAAATTTTATCCATCCTCTATCTTATTTAAGGTGTGTATATAAAGCCAGTGATGCGTGGGTCTTAGGCATATGTTCAGTTCAGTTAAGTCGCTCAGTCATGAACGACTCTTTGCCACCCTATATATCACAGCACGCCAGGCCTTCCTGTCCATCACCAACTCCCAGAGTTTAATCAAACTCATGTCCATTGAGTCAGTGACGCCATCCAGCCATCTCATCCTCGGTCGTCCCCTTCTCCTCCTGCCTCCAATCGCTCCCAGCATCAGAGTCTTCCAATGAGTCAACTCTTCACATGAGGTGGCCAAAGTATTGGTTCGCTTTAGCATCAGTCCTTCCAAAGAACACCCAGGACTGATATCCTTTAGGATGGACTGGTTGGATCTCTTTGCAGTCCAAGGGACGCACAAGAGTCTTCTCAAACACCACAGTTCAAAAGCATAAATTCTTTGGTGCTCAGCTTTCTTCACAGTCCAGCTCTCACATCCATACGTGACCACTGGAAAAACCATAGCCTTGATTAGACGGACCTTTGTTGGCAAAGTAATGTCTCTGCTTTTCAATATGCTATCAAGGTTGGTCATAGGTTTCCTTCCAAGGAGTAAGCATCTTAATTTTATGGCTGCAATCACCATCTGCAGTGATTTTGGAGCCCAAAAATATAATATCTGACACTGCCTCCACTGTTTCCCCATCCACTTCCCATGAAGTGATGGGACCAGATGCCATGATCTTAGTTTTCTGAATGTTGAGCTTTAAGCCAACTTTTTCACTCTCCTCTTTCACTTTCATCAAGAGGCTCTTTAGCTCCTCTTCACTTTCTGTCATAAGGGTGGTATCATCTGCATATCTGAGGTTATTGATATTTCTTCTGGCAATCTTGATTCCAGCTTGTGCTTCTCCAAGCCCAGCATTTCTCATGATGTACTCTGCATAGAAGTTAAATAAGCAGGGTGACAATATACAGCCTTGACATACTCCTTTTCCTATTTAGAACCAGTCTGTTGTTCCATGTCCAGTTCAAACTGTTGCTTCCTAACCTGAATATAGGTTTCTCAAGAGGCAGGTCAGGTGGTCTGGTA
>SJYT01002582.1:913957-984627 GCA_006410635.1 Cephalophus harveyi | reverse complement strand
ACGGACTGTAGTCCGCCAAGCTCCTCTGTCGTTGGGAATCTCCAGGCAAGAATACTGGAAAGGGTAGCCGATTCTCACTGATAAGTCTCATCAGAGAAGCTGTCAGCGAGACCTCATACACCTTTTTTATTTGGTTAAGGGTATCCCCTTTTTCCAAACCCACCAAGCACTGTATAAAATATACAAGGATCTTCTACACAATTATTAATATCTCATCACCACACAAACTACTACTGATTTTTGGCTGGGATTTTACCTTAATCAGTAACTGAACCTGCCAGGTGGTAAGTGCTCCTAAATATAGCAATGCTCTGGGACTTCTCAGATGGTCCAGTGGGTAACATCCCCATGCTCCCAGTGCAGGGACCCTTGGTTGAATCCCTGGTTGGGGAATTAGATCCCTCATGCTACAGCTAAAATTGAAGATCCTTCATGCCACAGCCAAAGAAAGAAAGAAAGATAAATATAAGAAAACAACAATAACAGCAACAACACTTTTAAAAAAACTGTAAGCGGGCATCCACACACACTCACAGGCACGCTCACCACTTGCAAACACTCACAGCCTTGGTCTGGACATGGGACACAAGGCAATGACTTGCAAGATAGTCAACCAGGGTGGGGGAGGGGTGGACACCGCCTGTCTTTCTTCCTCTTGCCTCCAGCACTCACTATTGTGCAAAGGATAAGAACAGGAGCCAAGAGGAGGTGGAGACAACAGCAAAAGCATGTCATGGAGACGTTCAATGACTCAGGTCAGAGAAAGAAGAGGCATCAAGTCAGTATCAGAGCCCCAGAGGCCACAGCACCCATTTTCTCCTCTGTCTCAGTCTTTAGCCCCTCTTTCCCTCCATCTCTGTCCTCTGTCACTCTGACTTTCATTTCAGGTCATGTTATAAATTCACCCACACAGCACTGGCCCTCTCTCCTGACAGAGGGCTTTCTTCCTGTTCTTAGGAAGCTTGCTTCTGATCAGCTAACCTTCATCTACTGTTGACCCAGATGAGAACCTGGGCTCGGAGCAGGACAGAAGGGTGCAGAAGCTTCTGTGCTCCATGGATATGATCTCCCTCAGGTCAGAAGCTGAACAGCATGTGAAATCTGTTTCCTGTCCCTCACTGTCCAGCCCTGCCTGGGCTTCCAGCAGGTGGAAGTCACCCCTCCCCATTGCCTCTCATTCCCCCTCTTTGACGTGAGGGAGACAAGGAGAGTGAGCAAGAGACAGCAAAAGAGATTTCTTGACATTTAACATTTTTTCCTGGAGAGATACAGGCAAGAAGAGGCAAAGGGGTTACCAAAGGCTACACCTCTGTGCCATGCAGGAGACCCAGGTTCTATCCCTAGGTCAGGAAGATTCCCTGGAGAAAGAAAAGGAAACACACTCCAGTATTCTTGCCTGGAAAAGTCCATCCATGGAGGAGCCTGGTAGGCTACAGGCCATGCAGTCAGAAAGAGTTAGCTATGCTTGAGTGACTAAGCACAGAGGCCACACCCATTTCTCTGGGTCTCAAACACTTGAAAAAATTGAGTCCCTGGGTAGAGTACCCTCCCCCACCCTACCCCTTCCCAAAAGACAAGTTACTTTAAAGAATGAAGTCAGAACTTATTTAGCCTCATTTATTATGTGAATAATAATAAATGAATAGGTAATACAGTCACATGGTTCAAAATTCAAAATGTACAAAAGGATATATAGTATCAAGTCTTCTCCCTCCCAAGTCCCTACCTCCTGGTTCCTCTTCACAGAGGCAACCAGTGTTACCCGTGTCTTCTGAATATGCATCTATAAGATATGAAAATATGGATTTATATGATCCTCCCCCCATAAAACACAAATGGAGGTGCCCGGTACACAATTCTGTTCATTGCCTTGCTCTTTAGAAAAGTAATTTGTATAAAAAGATATAGTTTTATAGCTGCAGAGTATTGCTTTGTCAAGCCGCATTAGAACTTACTTAACAAATCTTCTAGGGAAGTAGAGTTCTATTATGTCCAATCTCTGGACATTTGTGGAGAGACCCGGGATCCTGAAGGGACAGCCTATGGGGGAGGCTCCACCCCCAGAGGCCCTGGCTCATTTGCATGCTCACACGTGATTGGTCAGCCCCTCACCCCCATGGCATGGTGTGACTGGTCTTTCTGCTTCTCACCCTTGGCTCTCACCCAGTCTCCCATGTTGGCTATTGCCAAGTTCAGAGGACACTGGTCACACCACACACCTGGCACAAAATGACCACTCCTCATTACCACTGCACCCACAAGCCACCTCAAGCGCTAACTAGAGCTGCCGCTGTCTCCCTGAGCATCCTCTGCAAGAGGGCGCAAGACAGGCCTATACAAGTGGGCAGAAAGAACTGTGGGGAAACACCCTGCCCCAGGACTGGGGGAAGGGGCAGCTCCCAGACACAGGGAGACAGACGGGGACTGGCCTCTCAAGCTAGATGGCCTTGCATTTTCAGACTTCCACAGGCCTAGAGTCAGGAGAGGAGACTAGAGTTGAAAAGTGAGAGCTGAGGAACATCCCCTCAGGGCCGGGAGGGAAATCTCAGGCTCTAAGAACAGGTAAGAACAGGAGGAGGTGAGGCAAGAAGGAAGAGGGAGAAGGAGGACCAGGGTGAGAGGAAACATGTGCCAAAGAGCCCCTTCCAGCTGGACTCCTGGATTCACAAGCCTGCCAGGAACCCTGCCCAGGGCCTCTAGGCAACCAGCCCCAGAGAGACCCCGCATCCTCTTCTCCCAGGTGAGGACTGGGGAGTTCAGGAGAGACCTGGCATGGCCTAAAATGATTTGGGGAAAGCAGAAAGCAAAGACGAAAGAAAAGAAAATGAAAAACACGAAACCAAGGAGAATTCTAGAAAGGTGTGACCATGACTCCAGCCTCTCGGCTGACTGCTCCTCTCCTCTGTGACAGGAACCCAGCTTGTTGGGGTGCACAGAGCTGAGAAGCCCCTGATTCAGGCAGCATAGCTTCAGGATGATCCCAGCGAGGCGGTAAGCAAGGGAGGACGATGGAGGAGAGAGAGGACCCTGGGGGGTGAGGAGGGAGAAGAGGGCACAGGCTCCCCAGTTCCTGGCTCTTCTCCCCACATGCCCAGACCCTGGAGCTCCAGCCTCATTCCCCATCCCAGGGAACACCTAGTTCTGGAAGAAGCCCGCGTGGGAGAAGTCAGGGAGATCAGGGGCACAGGCAGGAGCCTTGGGCAGGCAAGCCAGAGAGTTGACCTCACAGGACCCAGCATCCTGGTCTTCTCGGAAGTGGATGGAGTCAGCAGAATTGATGGAGGGGTCCTCGTCAAAGAAGTTGTAGGGTCGCAGGAAAAAGCCCACACCATTCCCCACTGTTACCGTGTTGGGAATATCCTCTGCATGTGGGATGTGCAGGAAACCAGCTGTCACCCAGGCCACCAAGTCCTAGTGGGGGAAGAAAGAGGGTCATGAGGCCTGGTGCTGCTAAGGACACCTCTGCCTCCCACAGGATTCACTTTGGGAGTCCACCATCACACTCAGTTCAGTTAAGTCCAGTCACTCAGTCGTGTCCGACTCTTTGCGTCCCCATAAATCACAGCACACCAGGCCTCCCTGTCCATCACCAACTCCCGAAGTTTACCCAAACTCATGTCCATCAAGTCAGTGATGCCATCCAGCCATCTCATTCTCTGTTGTCCCCTTCTCCTTTTGCCCCCAATCTCTCCCAGCATCACCATCACTCTAGAGGGCTTTAAATATTTAAAAGGTTTTTTTTTTTTTCAGAAGTCAAAGCATAAATAATCAACTTCATATTAGGAGCAACACCAGCCTCCAATGTCCCAGCCTGCAGGTGCCGTCTCTGACATTTCCCATCACATCACCATCAGCCTACCCATCCCAAGAGAAATGATGACACCCACAGGCAACTTCAGCACCTCCCCCGACTCTGGGAGAGTTCCCAAACTGTAACTGAAGGAAGGAGAATGGAGGAGGGTAGATCAGGTTTGGGTGGCAGAAAAGTTCAGCATTTGGAAATTAATCCTTTAGTGGTGAAGACAGAAATGGAGAAGTTTTAGGTATAGGAGATGTGGTCTTCCCTGGTCATTCCAGCCCTTCTGAATCCTGGGGCCCTTAAAGGACTCAGTCCACAAGCAGAGACTGAGAGAGCTGCTGCCTCTCGAGGAAAGGCTGGAGCCTCAGCCAGGGTCTGCAGATGAACCCCAGCTTAGGAAGTTGCCCCCACAAGTAGTGAGCAGATCCACAAGAGCACAGAAGCAGGAGTCAGCTCAGCCCTCCAGGTGATCACGGGTCTTCAGGCCCCCTCACCAAGGGAAGGTGGGGCTGATCTCTGTGTCCCCCACCCCTCCCTCTTCTCCCACACTCAGCTGACCTTTCCAGCAATGGTCTCATTGTTGATGAAGTCAGCAAAGTCCACGGTGGGAGTCCAGGGGTCATTCTGATTGAAGACGCTGGAGCTGCTGGGCTCTGTCTCCTTCCTCTGGGTCACGGCCAGCTGGTACCTAGAGATGCTCTGGTCAGGGGTCCATGGTCACTGTCCCTGTCCTGCTGCCTGATCATCATTCTCCCATGTTGGCTATTGCCAAGTTCAGAGGACACTGGTCACACCACACACCTGGCACAAAATGACCACTCCTCATTACCACTGCACCCACAAGCCACCTCAAGCGCTAACTAGAGCTGCCGCTGTCTCCATGAGCATCCTCTGCAAGAGGGCGCAAGACAGGCCTATACAAGTGGGCAGAAAGAACTGTGGGGAAACACCCTGCCCCAGGACTGGGGGAAGGGGCAGCTCTCAGACACAGGGAGACAGACGGGGACTGGCCTCTCAAGCTAGATGGCCTTGCATTTTCAGACTTCCACAGGCCTAGAGTCAGGAGAGGAGACTAGAGTTGAAAAGTGAGAGCTGAGGAACATCCCCTCAGGGCCGGGAGGGAAATCTCAGGCTCTAAGAACAGGTAAGAACAGGAGGAGGTGAGGCAAGAAGGAAGAGGGAGAAGGAGGACCAGGGTGAGAGGAAACATGTGCCAAAGAGCCCCTTCCAGCTGGACTCCTGGATTCACAAGCCTGCCAGGAACCCTGCCCAGGGCCTCTAGGCAACCAGCCCCAGAGAGACCCCGCATCCTCTTCTCCCAGGTGAGGACTGGGGAGTTCAGGAGAGACCTGGCATGGCCTAAAATGATTTGGGGAAAGCAGAAAGCAAAGACGAAAGAAAAGAAAATGAAAAACACGAAACCAAGGAGAATTCTAGAAAGGTGTGACCATGACTCCAGCCTCTCGGCTGACTGCTCCTCTCCTCTGTGACAGGAACCCAGCTTGTTGGGGTGCACAGAGCTGAGAAGCCCCTGATTCAGGCAGCATAGCTTCAGGATGATCCCAGCGAGGCGGTAAGCAAGGGAGGACGATGGAGGAGAGAGAGGACCCTGGGGGGTGAGGAGGGAGAAGAGGGCACAGGCTCCCCAGTTCCTGGCTCTTCTCCCCACATGCCCAGACCCTGGAGCTCCAGCCTCATTCCCCATCCCAGGGAACACCTAGTTCTGGAAGAAGCCCGCGTGGGAGAAGTCAGGGAGATCAGGGGCACAGGCAGGAGCCTTGGGCAGGCAAGCCAGAGAGTTGACCTCACAGGACCCAGCATCCTGGTCTTCTCGGAAGTGGATGGAGTCAGCAGAATTGATGGAGGGGTCCTCGTCAAAGAAGTTGTAGGGTCGCAGGAAAAAGCCCACACCATTCCCCACTGTTACCGTGTTGGGAATATCCTCTGCATGTGGGATGTGCAGGAAACCAGCTGTCACCCAGGCCACCAAGTCCTAGTGGGGGAAGAAAGAGGGTCATGAGGCCTGGTGCTGCTAAGGACACCTCTGCCTCCCACAGGATTCACTTTGGGAGTCCACCATCACACTCAGTTCAGTTAAGTCCAGTCACTCAGTCGTGTCCGACTCTTTGCGTCCCCATAAATCACAGCACACCAGGCCTCCCTGTCCATCACCAACTCCCGAAGTTTACCCAAACTCATGTCCATCAAGTCAGTGATGCCATCCAGCCATCTCATTCTCTGTTGTCCCCTTCTCCTTTTGCCCCCAATCTCTCCCAGCATCACCATCACTCTAGAGGGCTTTAAATATTTAAAAGGTTTTTTTTTTTTTCAGAAGTCAAAGCATAAATAATCAACTTCATATTAGGAGCAACACCAGCCTCCAATGTCCCAGCCTGCAGGTGCCGTCTCTGACATTTCCCATCACATCACCATCAGCCTACCCATCCCAAGAGAAATGATGACACCCACAGGCAACTTCAGCACCTCCCCCGACTCTGGGAGAGTTCCCAAACTGTAACTGAAGGAAGGAGAATGGAGGAGGGTAGATCAGGTTTGGGTGGCAGAAAAGTTCAGCATTTGGAAATTAATCCTTTAGTGGTGAAGACAGAAATGGAGAAGTTTTAGGTATAAGAGATGTGGTCTTCCCTGGTCATTCCAGCCCTTCTGAATCCTGGGGCCCTTAAAGGACTCAGTCCACAAGCAGAGACTGAGAGAGCTGCTGCCTCTCGAGGAAAGGCTGGAGCCTCAGCCAGGGTCTGCAGATGAACCCCAGCTTAGGAAGTTGCCCCCACAAGTAGTGAGCAGATCCACAAGAGCACAGAAGCAGGAGTCAGCTCAGCCCTCCAGGTGATCACGGGTCTTCAGGCCCCCTCACCAAGGGAAGGTGGGGCTGATCTCTGTGTCCCCCACCCCTCCCTCTTCTCCCACACTCAGCTGACCTTTCCAGCAATGGTCTCATTGTTGATGAAGTCAGCAAAGTCCACGGTGGGAGTCCAGGGGTCATTCTGATTGAAGACGCTGGAGCTGCTGGGCTCTGTCTCCTTCCTCTGGGTCACGGCCAGCTGGTACCTAGAGATGCTCTGGTCAGGGGTCCATGGTCACTGTCCCTGTCCTGCTGCCTGATCATCATGGAAGGGAGCCGAGCCCATGGACCTCAGCTTCCCAGCTCATCCACACCCTCACCATGATGTCACCCTAGTGTGCAGCCATTTTCCTGCACATCCCACATCCCACCTAGTGGGTGGCCAACATTTTTTTTTTTTTTTTTTTTAAGAAACAGTACTTGGCTGATCTTTTTCTTTGTCTTTCTTTTCTTTTTGACCTGAGCCCAACATCTTTTCATGTCCTTTTCCTGTTGATCGCTTTGGATTTCACAGCATCAGGAAAACAGGAAAGACTTATCTGCCTGGACCTTAGCCTTCCAAGGGGACCATGTGTCTACTGTAGGCCTTTTGATAACCAGGAAATGTTTTGTGCTCTTGCCTCACCTCGTGTAGATTTTGAACTGGGTTCTCAATTGCCCCTCCCAACATGCGCTTCTGATCTCATCCACCCACCTCCAGCAATACACACCACCCACCTCCCCCAGCTGATGGCTCTCTCCATGGAGCTGTTCTGGGGCAGCGGCTCCCCAGCAAAGCTGACCGTCTGGATGCGATAGCCGCGAGGGTGCCCCCACTTGTTGCTTTGCTTGCTGGCCAGGTACAGGTAGCGAGGGGAAGCCCCTCCCAGGGGGAAGGCGGCCTGCTCCTCGGTCTCCAGCTGCTTCCGGGTCACCTGCATCCTCTGTATCTGGTGCTCAGGTCTCCAGGGTACCGTCGTGGGGACAAAGGCCATGTCCTCAGCCCAGACCCAGTTCTCCAGTCCTGGAGGGGTGAGAGGATGAGGACTCTGCCTGCACCTGGCTTCAGAGTGGGGGCCAAAGAGAAGACCAGACTGAATGTGTCCCCTGCTTCCCTCCCCTCATCCCAGGATCTCCACGTCTTTCAGCCAAAGCTGGTAACCTCGGAAATATTTCTTCGAGCATTTCACTCCTTCCTTGTTTCACACTTACTAGTGAAGACACCTGTGCTCAGTGCTGGGGACACTGATGAATGCAACCTTACCCTTCTGCTCTCACAGAAGTTGAAGGAAAGCCAAGCCTTAATGAGCCTACAGTGTGAGAGAAGCACATTCAACATTCACAGTCAGAGGAACCCAGGTACAGGCAGGAAGAGAGGCAGTTCTGGTCCACGTTTCAGCCTGGCCTTAAGGATGTCACCATCCGAGATGGCATGGCAAGGTATTCAAGGCTGGAGCAAAAGAGGAGCGAAAGCAAAGAAGCCCAATTGTCACCTATTGTGTGTGTTTCCAGGGACACAGAGGGTGAGGGTGTGGCTAAAACAGCATAGGGAAGAATCTGGAAGGCAGGCAGCAGCTGCCCTCTGAAGGGACAGGCCTTGGTGGTCCTTTTGCAGTTGGGAATCCATTAGTGATGGGGAAACTGGGAAGTGTGTGAGGGAGCAGGCTGTCCTGGGCTGGTAGGTCCCTCGGAGCACAGGGTGAACCCTGGAGTTGAAGTAGTAAAGAGAGGCCTAGCACCAGAGGGGACTGACAGTAAGTCCAGGCGACGGGTTGGAGATACCCAGCAGCAGAACAGAAAGAAAAATCTGGTGATGAAGTCAATGTGGGGAACAACAGTGAAATGTCATGGACTCCTAAATATCCCATTACCTTGGCTTTCTATGACCACCAACTCCAGAAACTTTTTGGAATATTCCACAGTATCCTCTCTACCTTTCACATTTAAATGTATTGTGCCCAGAGATGAAAACTCAAGGAGAAAGAGGGCCCACTTGCCAAGGAAATGTGCTCCTGGGGCTATCTAGAGCTGGCCTACATGTGCCAGGGACTCAGCAGAATGCACCCAGATCTTCCCCAACACCAGCACTGCACAGATAAGCTAAAAAACAAATGTCTGCCTCACTCAAGTGGGGCCTGTATAGGTGCCAGGGAGGGAAGAGGGCAAAGAGGACCCTTAGCCTGGATACTGTCTCTTCTCTAAGCTTAGCTGTTTCCCAAGATTTTCTGATGAGGTCATGTGGATGGAGTCTGGCATCTCTGCACCCAGCCAGTGAGCTAAGATCACAGGGAAATTCAACAGTCAACTCTCTCCCATCCAGCTAAGAGAAAGCAGGAAACTACAAAACCGCATACCCACATCTTCCTTTCCTGGGAAACCTCCATCAAACCCAAAGCAAACAGTGACAACTCCTCAACCACCTGTCCAGAATCAATGCCTCTGCCAGCACGTCTTACCTCCCACATCCAGATCCACCTTGTAGTGGGCACTGTGGGTGTGGACGGTGCCCAGTGTGTTCTCCCGAACCTGGTTTCCGTATTTTTTGGCAGTACCAAAGAAGAACGCTGAGCTGATGTAGCCCGTGGCATGGAATTTGACTTCTATGGCCCCGTTGGGGTGGAAGACCATATCCCACACATAGTCATAGTTGAGCAAGGTCGACACAGATCTGAAGACCAGCACGGTCTCCACAACGCCCCCAAAATAGTGGGAAATAAAATCTGAGTGGTGTCGCCTCAGGGGCAGGCCCTTGTTCTGCTCAAACACACAAAAGGCATCGTGTAGGGTCCTGGGGGCTTGGGACTCCAGAAGGAAGTGCCAGTCCACATAGGTGGCCAGATAGGGGCAGTCCACCCCTCGGGTCAGGGGCGTGGCAAACTTGCCCATGCCAAAGCAGCCATCCATATAGCGAGTGAGCATTGCTGCTGGGGTATTCCCACCATAAATAGCCACGGCCTCTTGCAGGCTGATCTCATAAGCCAGTCGTTCTCCTTGGAATCGAATGTCAAAGATCCTAGGACCACTGAAAGCTCCGAGGCCAAAGGAGAAAGTCCACAGTGAGGAGGTCACTCGACTGCCCTGGACACTGAAGCGGGCGCCCTGAGGATGGAACTGCAGAGGGGGAGCTGGACCCGGTGGCACCTGGGACTTCAGGGACCAGGACCCACCTGTGCCATTGTTTGGGATCACCACCACATTCACCTGGCCAGCCTCAAACTGCTCCTCCAGCTGGGCCAGACTCTCATAGTAGCGGCCCTGAAAGAACACCTTCTGGATGGTCCACTGGGCAGGGTCCAGAGCCTTGTGGTCTACCAGCAGCTCCAACCCCACGGGGTGCGGATAGTACCCAGCCCCTGAGATGTTGTAGTAGAGGCCAAACCAGGTGGCCCGGTCACCTGACTGCAAACCGCGGGGGGCTGTGGTCATGGTCACCAGGCTCCCTCCTCCTTGTTTGTAGGAGCAGCAGTGGTGGAGGACACCAGCAGCCTTGGGCAGCTCTCTGTCGAAGATCATCTGGTCTATGTCCAGGTATTCTCGGAGAAGCACGGGGCGTCGGTAATAGGGCAGGGGGCCCCCATGATGCTCCACGGTCACATCCCGCATGTAGGAGGGCTGGGGCAGCGGCCCCACCACCAGCTCAGTCACATTGGGCTGCAGTTGTTTGCCAAAGTTGATGATGGCCAGTGCCTCCCGGGCAGGTGGGGGGCTCCCCCTGTCCAGGTGGGCCAGGGCTGCAGCCTTGGGGGGCAGCTGCAGCTCTACTGAGAAGATGCAGTTGTCTGAGGGTCGGGCCTGGGTTGCATCCACCAGGTCTGGCCCCAGCTTCTGGGTCAGGAAGCTCATCACAGCCATCAGCTCTTCCCGGCTCAGGTCTGCAAACAGCTGGCTGTGGTCAGGGTGTGTCCAGGGCTGGGCACTGGGGGTTCCGGAGGGGCAGTAGTGAGGTTGGCTGGCTTCACCCCCATCTCCTCCCCTGCCAGCTAGTAAGACACACACCAAGGCAAAGATGGTGATGACAGCCAGCGCGAGGAGCACCAGGGTGGTCTTCTGGTTCATGGTCCTGTGATTACAGAGACAGAGGGTTGAAGCAAACTGGAAACTTGTGTTCTCAGGCCAGCAGAAGAGGGTCTCTTTTGGCCCCTGTATTGAGAGTTCCTGGACTCTGGCTGAGCTTTTCAGTATTCCGATGCAAAGGAAACAGAAGGTGGGAAGAGCATGGGAAGGCTGGGGGCGGGGTGGGGCGGCTGGGGCAGCGGGGGCGGGGCTAAGGCAGGGCAGCAGCGATTTCCACAGACCCTGTCTCTTATACACATCTGGACTGACAGTAAGTCCAGGCGACGGGTTGGAGATACCCAGCAGCAGAACAGAAAGAAAAATCTGGTGATGAAGTCAATGTGGGGAACAACAGTATGGGAAGGCTGGGGGCTGGGTGGGGCGGCTGGGGCAGCGGGGGCGGGGCTAAGGCAGGGCAGCAGCGATTTCCACAGACCTTACATGGCTTTGTCTTCCAGACTCCCAATTCAGAATCTGCCCTCTGGGTCAAGGGAGATCTGGTGTATGGGGAAGGGGTGGTAAGGATTTCAAAATAATGCTGCTAACCAGAATGAGCACAGAAATGCATAGAAATGCCAGAGGGGGGCAGCCCCTTGTCCCCCTCAACCCCTCTTCTTTCCCCAGCCCCCACTTTCCCAGGGCCAGATGTTTCCTTTCCTGCAACTGGAACTATTGTCCTCCTTCCAAGAATATCCCCCACCCCCCCTTCTTCAGTTTCCCAAGCAGCATTTCTTGGCCAGGTCTGTCCCTCTTGCCCCCTCTCCTCCCTGGCTAATTTCCCTGGCCAGAATCCCCAATATTCTCTGGGGGATTCTAGATACTTCAAAAGTCAAACAGAAGAAATTCAAGTAAAAAATTCATAATACTCTTTATTATAAATTACACACACCATGAGGTTTTAAAAAAATTCTATTTTTCCATTTCAATGCACATGCATAAAGAAATGTCTGGTATAACGTTCACCAAATGTGAATACCAGCTATTTCTGAGTGGTAGGATTTGTGATGTTTTTTGCCTGAATATTTTAATAACGGCATCATTTGTATAAATTCATCATTTTTAAGACAATGAACTGGAAACAGGAGTTTACCAACAGGGTAAATGGGGGTTTATGTGGTAGGAGGCTATTTCCCAAGGGTCGAGTGTCAGGAGAGCAGGAAGTGGAAATAGGAAGGAAGGTACAGGTCTTAGCACCACCACCACCCTGCCCTGCCCATGTTTCTCCATACACTCAGGGCTACAAGTCTTGGTAAGAGAAAGGCGGCAGGTCCGGGACACAGGCTGCCAGGTGGGGAATGCAGGCCACGTGATTCACACTGCAGAGCCCAGCATCCTGGCCTTTCTCAAAGTAGACACTGCCAGGGGAGAAGATGGAGGGGTCCTCATCAAAGAAGTTATAGGGTCGGAGCAAGAAGCCAACTCTGTTCCCCAGAGTCACTGTGTTGGGGACATCCTCAGCGTGGGGGATGTGCAGGAAGCTGGCTGTAACCCAAGCCACCAGGTCCTGTAGGAAGAGGAGGAGCTGGAGATTTTGGAGGCGAGACCCAGAGACCCTCCCCTCAGCCACAATCCCCAGTCTCCGGCCCCAGGCCCACATAACAGGCTTCTCATCCATGTTAGCAGCTGTAGTTTGGTCCCAGAGCTAACCTCACCCTAGGAGGGAAGAGCCACGTTGGTCATCAGGGGACTCCCTGGCCCCTAATCTAACAGCTGGAAACCTACCATTCCCTCCACCCTACAGCCATGACGCTCGGCTCAGGGGAGCCCTGGTCCTCTGCCCCTAGGGCTACCAACCTCTCCTAAGAGGGTCTCATTGTTGATGAAGTCAGCAAAGGCCGCAGTGGCTGTCCAGATGTCATTCTGGTAATAGATGCTGCTGCTCTGGGACTCCTCCTCCTTCCTCCGGGTCACCACAAGCTGGTATCTGACCAGGAATGTTGTAGGAAGGGCAGTGTCAGGAAACATCAAGGGCCTGGACAGCCCAGATAGTCTTTGGATCAGGTTCTGTGTGAGACTGATTCCCGTCCCATTATCTGCTTGGATCTGAGAGATCCGGGGGTGAAGGGTCCACTGAGGTTAGTGAACTGGGGTCTCTTAAGAGCTGGGATGGGAAGGGGACCAGCCCTTCCCTACCACCCAGTTCCCCGGGGCCCTCCTCACCTCCCCCAGCTGAGGGCCCTCTCCATGGTGCTGTCCAGCGGCATGTGTATGCCAAGAGGGCTGTGGATCTGGATTCGGTACCCGCGCTGATGACCCCAGGCATTAGTCTGGTTGCTAGCCAAGTAAAGGTAGCGGGGAAGGGGGCTCCCCAAGAAAAAAGCCGTCAGGTCCTCCCTTCCCAGGACCTGCCGAGTCAGCTGTGGGCGCTGCAGTTGGTGCTCCGGACTCCAAGGGGCTGCCACAGGTTTAAACACCACGTCTTCAGCTACCACCCAGTTTTTCAGCCCTGCCAGGGTGAGGGGAGGGAGAGGAGTTCCACACCAGGTGAGACAGGTCCCTTGTCATCTCCGTGATGCCCACTGCACTGGCCTGAAAAAAGGGCTGCAGAGCCCAGCAGACAGCACTCTGCACTGGGAGCCAGGTCTGGACTTGAGGGCTAGCTGATATTCCTTGATCCTGCCCTGTCCAGTAGCTACCACTGGTTACAAGGGGCTTTCAATTTAAAACCTCAATTCCTCAGTCACACTAGCTACATTCCAATGCTCAACAGCTACCTGTGGTTGGTGACTAACAGACTGGACAAGGCAGGCATGTATTTCTATCACTGCAGAAAGTTCTGGGCCCTGGTCTATCCAATAGACCTTGGACCAATTATTTGCTTCTCTGTAGTGAAGCAAATTTGATTCACCTTGTGAATCTCTACACTAGGCATAAAAAAATTGCTCTATGGCTGAGCTCCATAAATGGAAAAGCACACACAGGTGACTAACAACATTCTTCTAACTATGAAAGGGATTTTTGTCTTGGAGAAGCTGGCTGGAAAAACCTGATCCCCTCTTCTGGCGCCCTGCATACTCCTCTTGACTCTGAAACTTTGTTTTTCTTCTCTTCTCAATTTGGCAGGGACCACTTTGTCTTTTTCACAAATAAATACATTTGTATCTTTAAATTGTCTGGGGTGATCCCTGAAAGGGTATACTCTTTCTGCAGCTTCAGACTGTCAGTTCCTTCCAGTCTGACTTCCATGAAGGTGCTGGCACAAGGGAGCTGTGTGCAGGCGCCTGACACAGCCTCTGGCCCACAGCACGAGCCTGCGCTGCATGTTGTAAGGATCCAGTAAGTGTTACTTGATTTTACGTCCTAAGACAAGGGTCTTTAACGTCAAAGTGCTGGAGAGAAAATTTCAAATCAGAAAATAGTCATATACCGAATTTGTCAAAGAATAATCTAGTTAATACTAGCATTTCCATCGCGCTCTTAGCTCTCCTCCCCTCCACCTCCACACCACACACACACAGAGGCACATGTGCCATCTTTATACTCAAGAGGATATGAAAATGTTTCACAAGAAATATGCCAAGTTACAGTGCATTATACGGGCAGCCACTTTCTGACCTGTCTCCCCCCACCCTCCTTGATCTCTGTAACTGTAAAATAGGGTCTGGCAGATTCCAAATTTTCTCTCTGGGCAAACAATCTGATTTGGTTATTTTCTGAACTGGACAAAAAACTGTCAAGAGGAGAAAGTCCCCTTGGTGTTTAGAGCCCTACTTGAGAAATCCCTCTACATTTGCATCAAGCCTGTTGCAGGCCTGCCATGTCACTGGAGAGCCTACTGTGACGACGCATGCTGGCAGGAATGGCCTGGGCTTCCCCAGAAGGCGCCTGGGCCCCTATGCTGTCTCCCCAGTCGTCTTAAATCCTGTAGGAGCAGCCCCCAGCCAGCACCTCCCTCTTTCAGGCCCCAGCACTACCTCCACTCTATAAACCTCTTTAGACGCTGCTCCCTACCTCTGCCCATCCCCTTGCTTTCCCCACCTCCACTCTCTCAGAACAACGAAGAACTCAGAGCCCCAACTCCAGCTGCATCCAGCCTGACAAGGCCAGTTCCCTACCCACAGACAGGCTAAGGCAGCCAGCTAGCCCAGCACGGCCATTATGTTTCGTTTTAAAATTGCAGTCCAGAGGGGCCAGGCAGTGGAATCCTGTCTTCTGCTAAACCCCTAGTAGACCCAGCATCTAGGCTGACTGCAGTCAAAACACTCACATCAGTCCCTGCTGTTGCCACAAGAAACTGTGATACTGGAATGCCACCCTCTTACTCTTTGGGCTTGATGTGGGGGGGGTCTCCCTTCCCTCTGGCCCACCCCCACTCTCCGTCCTCATCCCCCGGGGCACTCACCTGCCACATCCAGGTCCAGCTTGAAGTGGAAGGCATGTGTGTGCACCGCCCCCAGCACTCGCTCCCCAACGCGGTTCCCAAAGAGGAGGCTCTCCTCTCCCCCGCTCAGGAAAGCTGTGTTGATGTAGCCCGTGGCATGGACTCGCCCTTCGAGTGCCCCATTTGGGTGCAATACAAAGTCCCAAATGTAGTCATAGTTGCCTACAGAGGACACAGACCTGACTACAAGGGCCGAGCCAGCCAAACCACCATAGAAATGACTCTGAAGCTGATTGTGGTGCCTTCGGAGGGGGAGTCCCTGGGCTTCCTCAAATACACACACAGCCCCTGGAAGCAGCTGGACTGCCCCTTGACCCACCAATACGTGGGTGTCCACCATGGTGGACTGATAGGGGCAGTCTACTCCCCGCACCAAGCCCCGGCTGTGACGGCCAAGGCCATAGCTGCTATCAAGGTATCTGGTCATCATGGTCTTGGGCGAATCGGCACCATAGATAGACACACACTCCTGGACACTGACTTCATAGGCCACTCGCTCACCCTTGAACCGAACATCAAAAATTCTCATGCCACTGAATGCCCCATGGCCAAAGGTAAATGTCCAGAGGAAAGACTCCACCAGGTGCCCTTGGACGCTGTACCGGGAGCCCTGAGGTGAGAACTCAAGAGGGGGGAGAGGACCTGGGGAGACCCGGGAGCGGAGGGATGAGGCCCCATCTGGCAGGGGTAGAGGAACTCTAACCACGTCCAGCCGGCCAGCCTTAAACTCCCATTCCAACTGACCCAAGTCTGCATAGTAGTGGCCGAGGTAGAAAACCTGCTGGACAGCCCAGTAGCCAGGGTCCAGAGCCCTATGGTCCAGCAGTAGTTCGAGACCCACAGGGTGAAGGAAAATGCCGACACCTGAGATGTTATGGTAGAGGGCTATCCAGGTAGCACGGTCCCCGGAGCGCAAGCCACGAGGGGTGGCATGCAGAGCCGCCAAAGTGGAGCCATTGTAGTTGAAGACAGAAGCCAGGAAGACTGGGGCCTTGGGGAACTCCACCTCTTTCAGATGTGTCCACATCTGGGCAGATTCGGTTGCCAACACAGGGCGTCGGTGATACGGCAGGGGGCCCCCATGACGCTCCACAGTCACATCCCGCACGTAGGAGGGCTGGGGCAGCGGCCCCACCACCAGCTCAGTCACATTGGGCTGGGGTTGTCTGCCAAAGAAGACGATGGCCAGTGCCTCCCGGGCAGGTGGGGGGCTCCCCCTGTCCAGGTGGGCCAGGGCTGCAGCCTTGGGGGGCAGCTGCAGCTCTACTGAGAAGATGCAGTTGTCTGAGGGTCGGGCCTGGGCTGCATCCACCAGGTCTGACCCCAGCTTCTGGGTCAGGAAGCCCATCACAGCCATCAGCTCTTCTTGGCTCAGGTCTGCAAACAGCTGGCTGTGGTCAGGGTGTGTCCAGGGCTGGGCTCGGGGGGATACAGAGGGGCAGCGGGGAGGCAGGCTGGAGCCACCACGGCTGGTCAGCAGGACATAGGCCAGGGCAAAGATGGTGATGAGAGACAGTGCCAGGAACACGAGGACTACCTTGAGATTCATGGTGAATGCTGAGAGCTGAAAGGAGAGTCCCACCAGCTGCTCCTTCCAGTTACTGACATCAAATCAGGGTTTATATTCAGGAGGATGGATAGGAATAGCGAAAACTCCACCCTGTGGGTTGGACGGGAAATTTCTGACCTTGATTTATATAATTCTGCTCCAATTTTCTGTTCTGTGGTTTGGCTCAAGGTACGACTTCCACGTGCATTGCCCTGGCCGATCCCTGAACTCCTCCCAGCAGCACGGTCAGTACCCACTCCCAAGCGCCATCATTTAGAGCAGATTAGAGGGCATTTGTATGCACGCTAAACTCTACCTTCTGCCCAGAATGGGTCTGAGGAAGAATGCAAATCTTAGATGCCCGATCAAGTCCTACGAGCTACATGCAACCACTCTGGCCACTTTCCTACCTTCTGGCAGGCACCACCCCCAGTATTTCCAGGATCCACTGCCCAGTTCAGCAGTAAGCACTGTATTCTGCCAGATGCCTAAGGCCAAGCCCTTGATCTGTAGTCTCAGGCCTCTTCCATCTAGTCGGTTGAGAAACGAGTGGTGAAGACCTGGCCACAGCAGTCAATTTGTATACCAATCGCAGGTCCCGAAGCGGCGTGACCTCAGGGGACTTACTTATCATGAGACTCAGTGTCCTGATCTATAAAGAAGGGATAAAACTACCCTAGAGATTCATGGAGAATAAATGTGATCATGCAGATAAAGTGCTTCACAGAGCTTGACACGGGGCAGGCATTCAAAAACAGTCAGCTACAGGTACTGATATCTGAAATAGAATAGAAGAGATGTTCCTCCACCATTCAAGACCTTAAGTCTTTTTTTTGTAAAGACGATGGATCCCAGATCAATGGATATCAGTACACTACTCTGCAAGGTGGAAGTTAAGGAAACTTTTATTTCAGAGGGAGCTAAGATCCCAGACAGCCCTCCAAGTCATTTGAAAGCCAAAACCAGGAGTCCCTGGCATATCCTCAAGAAACTTAAGACATTATTCAGAGAGAAGTATTGTATAAAGAAAATGATGGGGTGGGGCATGTCTCGAGCCAGGTGATTCCCCACACATGGAACTACAGCACCCTCTACTGACAGTTCAGGGTATTACTGGAGAAGGAAGGAAGGAGCTGGGATCTTGTCAGTGTAGAAGGCAAGTTAGGTTTGAAAAGAGTTATCTGGTGGCTCAGACGGGACACAATCTGCCTGCAATGCAGGGGACTGGGGTACAATCCCTGGGTCAGGAAGATCCCCTGAAGAAGGGAATGGCTACCCACCCAGTATTCTTGCCTGGAAAATTTCATGGACAGAGGAGCCTCGCAGGACATGATTGATTTTCACTTTCTTTCAACTTGCATTTAATTCAGACTGCACACAAATGAAGGACACACTCTTGCCTCTTGGTAGGCAGAAGCCTCAGTCTTTTCATTATTTCAGAGAAAAGAGGCAGCTCAGTTGGAGTAAAGACACCCAATAAGAGTGACTGGAGGTATATATGGAGGCGGGTGTCCCGGTGTCCCAATGTGCACACACCTAAGTGTGAGTATGTCCCAGGCCACCAGAGCATCGCATCAGCGTCTGCAGCTTTAGAAAGAGGTCAAAGTACCTGTATTTTTAATAATTTCTTGACATGGTATAAGAATTTTACATTACGATCCAAGGGCAGTAGGGGGAGGAGGAGGCGTACTGGAACAATCCAACAAACAAAAAGGGAAACTGAGAAACACAGGATGGGAGGAGGGAAGGGTTTTAGATGGAAGGGGTCTGGAGGGTGGGTAGCGGCACTGCCCAACTAAAATGCAATTGGTTTGTTACTGAATACTATTCATGGGAAGACAGCATCCGAACTCCTCCTCTATAGCATAAAGGGAGACCAAAATGATGCGCTCAGATGGCAATATGATTGGAGGTTGGAAGACAGAGATGGGGCGGGGAAGGGGCAAGGATAAAAGTCAGAAACAGACACTGAGAAAGAAAGAGAGCCACCAACAGACTCTCCAGGAGTGGCAGAATAAAAACGTAGGGGTTGATGAGGGTTAACACAAAAGTTATAACAAGTGGTATCTCTGGAAGATTTGAGAGATAAGAGGCAACTCTTCTATGGTTGTGACTTGCTCGGCAGATTTCCACATACACACACTGTGTACATGCATGCGTGTGCATGCACACACATGTACACACAAGTGACCACTTTCCCGGGAAGCACAATACTACAAATAAGAAAACATTTTCCCCAAGGGGAAAGCCTAGTAGCAGCAGCAGCATCTGGCCTCACAGCTGCAGACACCCTTACCCCAACTTACAACTGGCCTGGGAAGAGGCAACCAGGGGTCAGAGGACAAGCCTTTGCAAAAACGCCCAAAGGGACCCGAGTCACAGAGGAAGGGGCCTTCCCCGCTCCCTCTGCTTCTCAGCTCTCAGCTCTCCTCCAACTCACAGCCTCAGGCACCAAAAGGCTACAATATCAGGAGACAATGGGCCCTGGTGGAAGAGGACTAAGACACCTATCACCTTCTAAACAGAGTGTGTGTGTGTGAGAGAGAGAAAAGGCAAGAGAGATGGGCTTTACAGGTGGGCAGGGCAGCGGGGGAGGGGAGGGCATCAAGTAACAGCAGCAAGGCGTGTGTGCGCTGCACATATGTGTATATATATCACACACATATGTGTATGTGAAAATCCTAGTTATAAAAACATCTGAAGGAACTAGGGGCTTGGCAGAAGAAGGTTTAAGGTGTTTCTTGTCATGATCAGGTTCAAGGTACAATATATGTAGGTGGGAAACCTTTAGTCATCACCAGGGCAACTGTGGCAGGGAGGATCCAACGTCCCACCGTGGCAAGGGACACTAACCTTCCTTCCGGAAGAGAGGAGTTGGTCCCCTCCATCCCGCCCCAGTTCCTACAAAACACCGAGCACTTTCCTTCCAGTTCCCTCAGCTTCTAACCAACTCATCATCAAATGGAAGAAAACACAAAGCCCAAGACACAGGAGGGAGCCGGGGAGAGAAAACACAAGTATTCTTGTGCCAGGATCCTGCGCACACAAACCTGGAGTTCTCCAGAAATTAGGACAGGGGGGCGTGGGGGTATTAGAGAAGGAAATAGAAGAGATCCTGAGGCCTGAAAAAAGAGGTAAACACGTCACAGAACTACATGAGAGTTTCATTAGACTCTAACTAAAAACAGAGAGAGGTGTGATTACTATTTCCAGCCAGTTTCCCCATCACGATAGTCATGTAACAAACCAAGGCAATGTCGGTCTTGAGCCAGACTCACAGAGTCCCCTGACCCTGGCCCCGGCCTCAGTACAGTGTCTCTGCATTGCTGCTCCGGGGCCGTTTGATCTTCTCAATATTTTTCAGGATCATGTCATGTAGAGTGACCTGGGAGGAGAGGGATCAGGGAATCATGTGTCTATTCAACCCCTACCTCACTAGGGAAATGAGACACCCCCACAAACCCCCCACCCCCAATCACTCACATGATCTAAATCTCACTAGAATCTGAATTCAGGGTGGCTGCCCTTCTACTTCTCTCATACCCCGGACACAGCTGGGGATATCCCAGGGTCCAAGAGTCTAATAAATAACATTTATGAGGCACTTAACATACCAGGAATTATACTAGATCCTTTAATGTGTTAGATGAACAAACTGCAGTTTGAGGTTAAACTTGCTCAAGGCCCCATATTACAGGTAGAATTAGTTTTAAATCTATGCCTGACGCTAACACTCACATCTTCACCCCAAGACTATACCGCGCCCTTTCCCATCCAGGTAGAAAGAAGGGCGAGAAGCACCCAGACACCTTCAATGACCTCACGGGGCTTTCAACACTCAGTTGATGGGCAGAATTTGTTCCATTCATTTTACCTCCAACCCCCAATTCAACCCCCAGAGAGTGGCAAGAAAATAGCCACCAGAACTAAGAGAACCCAGAGCAACTGTGGGCAGGGTCCGAGGTAACTTACATATTGATTCCTTAGCTCTGATATGATGAGCCGAAGGCTGATATATTCTTTCTCGTCAATCTCTGTCACGGTCCGACGATAGTCTTCCTGATGGGGGGCAGAGAAAAGTCTTGTTCCCAAGGCCTGACTGTCACCCACACAGCTCCTCCTAGGAACAGTCACTCCTCCCTGTCCTACCACTTCCACCCTCAGCCCAAAAAACCCTCACTTACCACATGGGGATATTTAGCTATTTTAGAAACCAATTTGGCTCTTGTAATATAATATCTGAAAGGAGAGAGAAGAGGAGAAAGCTGCAGGAGACCCCAGACGGTGTTCACCACCTCACCAGCCCCCAATTCCTGGGCCACACCCCAGCAGCCCTACCTAGAAATCTGGTCCAGATAAGATGCAGCTTCACTCTCAACAGTTCTTAGTTCTGCAACTGTCTCCTCCTGAAAAAAGCAAATGAGTCAAAAGTCACTTCCATGTCATCCCAAGGCAGGACAAAAAGAAACGGAAAACAGAAATGCAGAGGAAGTGAGAATACTCCCACACCTTCCTCTCCAGTGTCTATTGCAGGTACCTTACCTGAATGGACACCCCAAAGTTGTTCCCATCTTCTATCCTAGGAATCAGGAGTTGTACCCACATTTTGACCTGGAGGGTGAGGGGATCAAAATACCCGTATGAGGACCTCAGCCCTTTCTCCTAAAGCCATGAAATACACAATTTATGCTGTTGGGGCCACAGGCCAGGAGCACAGGAGCCAAGATACTTAGTCTGCCAGCTGCCACATCACCTCCATGCCCCCAGCCCCATCATCGAGCACAGTTCAAGCCAGGTTATCTGGGGTCAGCCCACAGGTCACTAGCCCCTGCCTCACCGTGTTGCATTTCTCAATCAGCAGCCGGATCTCAGGCTTCACTTTCTCAATAATGTCCACCAGCTGCTGGTTGCTTTTTAGCATCCCATTGGGCATCACAAACACCTTGGTTCCTGGCAGGGATGTGAGGAAGATTAAATTATTGGTGTGGAAGGGTAGGACATAGCATTCCAGGTCTCTCTCTCTCTTTCCCAAGCCCCATGAGATGCTATGACCTTGGCCTTTTATCTGGCATAACCCCATCCACAACCTGACACCCTCAACAGAATAAAAAAGAGAACACATGTTGTTTAGAACACTAAACAACAAGTCTAGAGTATCCCAAAAGTCTGAATAAGGAAATGTAAATATGCTCTATTTTTCCCATGGATTTGTGAGAGCCCAGGAAGCATGGTTTCTGGATGATTCTCATAAGGAGTATGCAACCCAGATCCCTCTTTCACAGTAGGGTTTGCACTCTTAAGAGATTCTAGTGCCTCTGCTGATCTGACAGGAAGCAGAGCTCAGATGGTAATGCAAGCAGTGGAAAGCAGCTGTAAATACAGATGAAGGTTTGCTAGCTTGCCTACTGCTCGCCCCCTGCTGTGTGGCCATAGACCAGTACCCATGATTGAGGACCCCTGCTCTATAGACTTAACATATCAACTATTATTGAAGAGAAAAAATAACACGGAACTGGCATTTCTGTGAAAAATCTGTGATGTGTAGTCCTCTTCAACCTGTCTCCCTTGACAGTCCACACTAAGACAAACCCTCCCTGTTAACTGGAAGTGCTAAATAATGCTTAGAGGACATGGGAATGTGAACTCTGGGAAATAGAATCAGATCCTGCTTCCTGGCCAGGAGAACACATTCTGCATCTACCAGGAAGGGTTGGGGTGGGAGACGGTAAAGGCAGCTCTTACCCTGGAAGGCCTCTTCACATTCATCCAATCTTCGCTTCTTGTAAGTGGGCTAAGGATACAAAGAGATGGGAATTAGCCTGTTGGACATCCACATCCCCATCATAAGTTACCCTTCAAGCAAGTTTAATCCCTTCCTTAAGACAGGTTGTCTTAAGTTATGCACAATTTATTAAGCACATAGAAGCCTTTAAGATAAGATTCTTGCCAAAATGCAACTTAAACTCTGCTGGAAAAGCCAACCTTTCGAGAAGTATAAACAAAGGAAGCAATTAGGGGGAATTCCCTGGTGGTCTAGGGGTTAGGACTCGGCACTTTCACTGCCAGAGGCCCAGGTTTGATCCCTGGTTAGGGAAATAAGATCCCACAACAGGAGCATGCTGTGGCCAAATATAAATAAATAAATAAATAAGCAATTAGAGGAGGGAGAATACTACAAACAACAGGAAAAATGAACCACTGAATGCAGAGTTAGGATAATTAAGGGAATATGTCCAAATGTGCCAATTCCATAAAAACACACAATATTCAATCAACAAACGTATTTAGCAACTGCTATGTGCTGGGAACAATGCTAGATGCTTGGGATACAAAGATAATTAAGATAGTTTCTGCTTTCCAGAACTGCAAGTTCTATCAGTGAGACAGGGATACAAAGAACAAGACAGTGTCATCAGTGTTACAACAGAATGTGGACATATAACTGGTAACGACTAGGTGCCAAAGACACACAAAGGCTAGGACTGCAGTTACATGACAAGAAAAGTCTTGCCTAGAGTCATGGGGACAGACCAGATCACTTGCGGGAACCTATAGCTATCTGTCCTATTTCAAACTCACTCTAACAGAGTAGCATTAACACATTCACCTCGTGCTACAAATGAAAATCAGGATCTAAAGGAGGTGCTCTGGAGTCATAATGTCTTCAGAAACTTCATTTCCAGATAAAAATCCCACTGTCTCCTCTCAATATGTTTCAACTGACCAGGAAATAGAGAACAGAGAACCCCTATTGCTTCGGAACACAAAGAAAAATATAGGACACTTACACCATCCAGTCCATCATGGCTGTTGGTGAGAAGAATGGGGTCAGGGACTGGGAGATTCATGTCTGAGTGGATCTGAGTTAGGTCATGGATGTTTAGGATTGGTTCCTGAAAGAGAGACGCCCACCCCCAAAAACATTAGTCTTTTCAAGATGAACAAAGAAGTATTTCATTCAAAAGGCAAGAAATGAGAGTGCGTTAGTGTATACAACAAAACAGAATCAACACCTCATCTGTCCCACTGGACAGAAAGACCTTGGCCAAGAAAGTTGGGGAATCTGAGGAAAAGAAAAGTGTCTCTCACCTTCAAAAAACTATCAAGTTCTAACAACTTCTTTGGGAAAAAATTTGCCACCAAGTCTTCTGCCTGAAGATGAGGGAAAATACAACCAAATTAGTAACTGTGGGAAGGCCTGTTTCTATCAATATCTCTTCTCTGGGGAACTCCCAACTATTAACCAACACTCACTTTTCTACTTATTTCACTCACCTCACTTGTGATCCGCTCCCTGAAAGAATCAACCTAAAATTAACAAGGAAAGCAATTCAGTAAGAGCAAATCAGCAGCTGGCAACATAAGTATAGGCAGGTTGGATAAGCCCATATCCAAATGTCTTTCCCTCACCTTATAATTGTAATGAGAAGCTGAGAGGCCCCCAGACTGCAAATACTTTATTTTTTTGAGGATCCATTTCTCCATCTCAGGAGAGGGAAGCGGGGATTGAGGGCAGCACCCACCTGTCTTCCCTCCCTCCTTCCCTCCCAGTCTGAAGCTGTCTGACTTTGAGAGCAGACAAAAGACAAGTAGATGGGTGAGGTGTGAGCTCACAAACGTGTCAACCCCCGTCCAAACCTGGCCTAGGATACGAGGCAACCCTGACGCCAAGGGCAGGGGCAGTAGCAGCGTATGGAGCGGGGACGTTGCTGGGCTGGGGAGCTTTCGGCTGTCACTAGCCTAAATCACCAAGTCCACCACGTGTCCGCGAAGGTCTTCCCTAGACAGGGTACATTAGGCCACCCCATATTATCCTCTCCCCCGGTGCCGTCCCCAGGGGTGGGGGGCTGGGCTGAGCCGAGCGGAAGCTCAGGGCTGGTGTCCCCTGGGAGACAAAGACGCCACGGGGAATGGGAAACCGGTCAGACAGCTCGGGGATCGAAGCGAGGGGTAAGGAGGCCTGGGCCGGTGCCGCTACCTTGAGCTTCACTTCCTGATCCACCTTCAGCAACGAGGCCATGGCCGGGCCGGGCCGTGTCCGCTCCGCTGGAGACCGGAGGCGCTGTGGGCTCCGGGGACGGTGTCAGAAGGAAGGGAGAATCTCGGCTGCTTTCAGGACGCGGCCTCCCTCGCTGGGTCACTCACTGATCACTTGCTCCCTCCCTTCGTGCCGTCGGTCAGCCAGCCCGCCTGCTGCCTGTCCCTGCTGCCTGCTCCCTCTCTCTCGCCCTCCCGGCTTTCGCCGCTCACACCGGAAGTTGCGTCACAGCCAATCGCCGGGAGTCCAGCGAGGGTGCGCACGTGCTCTGCGCAGCCGCGCTGAGGTTCCGCTCAGGGAGCTCGGCGCTTGGCTCTTACCTCCCGGTTCTTGTACCGGGTACGGGTGAAATGAGAAGGAGGATGGTGGAGAGGATTTAGTGAGATCTGAGCCTCAGAGAGACTCAGGGATTGTTTGCCTCTCTGTTTGCCCGGCACTCGACTTCACGGAAGGGATCTTCTGAGCCGCTGCCCCGTCTCGAGCGGGGACCCGACCGACGATGCCGTCGCGCTCCAGTGACGTCGGCCCGAGGAAGCTGGCTGTCCCAGTGCTGGGTTCTGGGTGTCTAGTCTGTTATGCGCACTGCCTCCTACTTTTGGCCGAAGCTGTAGTGTTAGCCTGGAACCTAACAGAAATGCTATTGCACAAGGCTTCCCCACTTTTCTCTGCCATTTAGCCACTTATTCTCATACACTTCCAGATCTCAGAGACCAGTTGCCTGAAAGATGGGCAAATTGATGCCCAGAGTCGGGTAGTGCTTGTCGAGGCTACACAGTGATTCCAGAAAATCCAAGACCAGAACTCAGATCTCCTGACTTTTAGGGCAGTGCTGTATCCATTTTCCTCATAGAAGGCAGAGACTATAACTCTTAACTCACCCATTCATAATGTCTCTCTTAACGTTGGTTATTTCATCCTTAAGTGGACTAGGCTCTGGGAAAGCAATATAGAGGCTAGAAATAATGTGAGTCACTTATATAAGTTAAACGTCTTTTGGTAGCCACCTTAAAAAGTAAAACCGGTGAAGTTCATTTTAATCATATATGCTAAGTCACTTCAGTCGTGTCCGACTCTGTGCGACCCCATAGATGGCAGCCCACCAGGCTCCCCCGTCCCTGGGACTCTCCAGGCAAGAGTACTGGAGTGGGTTGCCATTAATCATATATTTAACCATTTATCCAAATATTTCATCGTGTAACCAATATTTTAAAAATCAATGTGATCTTGTACATTCTTTTCTCATACCAAGTCTTTGAAATTCAGTATGAATTTTATGCTTACTTGCACACCTCAATTCAGAGGAGCCAGGTTTGCAGTACTCAGTAACCTTATGTGTTTAGTGGCTTCCCAAACAGCACAATTCTGAGAAATCAGAGGTAAACAAAACTCAAGTTCACTGGTCTAATGGGACTTAATACTGGGGAGGATGGCTGGATGGCATCACCGACTCAATGGACATGAATTTGGGTGAACTCCGGGAGTTGGTGATGGACAGGGAGGCCTGGCGTGCTGCAATTCATGGGGTCGCAGAGTCGGACGCGACTGAGCGACTGAACTGAACTGAACTGGGGAAAGAGATCAGAAAGTAAACTGACAACATAATTGCAAAATCTGATAAATGTTAGGGGGAATACGGCTGACATAGAGAATACCAGGGGTCTATTTTGGATAAAATGGCCAAGAAAGGCCTCTCAGATGAAGTGACAATTAAGCTCAAATCTAAAGGATGTAAAGGGATTGGCTTGAGAAGGGCGAGAAGAGCCTTCAAAGGTATGGGTGCAGCACAGGCAAATCCTCTGGGGAAGGGAAGAGGTGGTCTAGTTGAAAAAAATTTTAATCGCATTTTTTTTTCATTTTATTCTTTTTTTTTTTTTTTTGGCTGCACTTCGTGGCATGCAGGATCTTTCCCGTAATCAGAGATCAACCCTGGGTCCCCTGCAGTGGAAGCATGGAGTATTATTCACTGGACCACCAGAGATGTCCCAGTTGAAGAAACTGAAAGACTAGTTAGTAACCTGGGGGTGGAGTGGGGTGGGGAGGGTTGTTAGGAAACAATTTGGATTAAGTGCAAAGGCAGGTTATCTGATTTACATTTTATCCTGAGCACACCTCTGTGTTAAGAGCAAGGGAGATGGGGGGTGGGGGGGAAGAGCAAGGGAGATGGGGGGAATACACAGTTTAATGAAAGGTGACTGACTGTGGTCTTTGGAATCAGAGAAACCTGCCTTCAGATCAGGAGCCTCAGCTCCTTTGCTGGTGTTCAGTCATTCGGTCTCGTTTGACTCTCTGAGACTCCATGGACTGCAGCACACCAGGTTTCCCTGTCTTTCACTATCTTCCAGAGTTTGGTGAAACTCATGTCCATGGAGTCGGTGATGCCATCCAACCATCTCATCCTCTGTTGCCCACTTCTCCTCCTGTCCTCAATCTTTCCCAGTATCAGGGTCTTTTCCAATGAGTGGGCTCTTCACATCAGGTGGCCAAAATATTGGAGCTTCAGCATCAGTCCTTCCTGTCATATCTTGGGTAAATTAATGAAATGTTGAGTCTCAATTCCCTCATTTGTAAAATGTAATTTTAATTGTTATTAATAAATAGTATGTAATTTAGTAGGTTTGTTATGGACACAGGCAGGCACTTGATAAATAGTAGCCACTATCAGAAAAGCTAACTGTTGTTCATGCTTAGCATGAAAAGGTTACTCCTTAGATGATACAATTATTCTCATCCCCACTGTCAAAGTCCTTTTCCACTTATTCAAGACCACATACAGTATGGCCCATACTACCATTCTTGCTTATTTTTTAAAAATATGTTATTTATTTGGCTGTGTCCGGTCTTAGTTGTGGCATGTAGGATCTTCACTGTAGCATGCAGGATCTTTCATTTCAGTGCAAAGATGCTCTAGTCACTTTAGTTGGGGGCGCTTAGTTGCTCCGAGGAATGCGGGATCTTAGTTCCCCGACCAGGAATCAAATCCAAGTCCCCTGCCTTGCAAGGCAGATTCCTTGCACTAATTTCAGGTGAACAGCGAAGGGACTCAGCAATACATATACACATATCCCTTCTCCCACAAACCCCCTCCCACTCAGGTTGCCACATAACATTGAGCAAGAGTTCCATGTGCTATACATCAAGGCAGAATCTTAACCACTGGCCCAGCAGGGAAATCCCACCATCTTGCTTATTAACATCGAACAGTTTTCCCCTTTTTACCTCTCCTTTCTGTTAACTCTGATCTGGAACTTAACTTCAGGAATGCTTTCTCAAATTAACTACATCATATTTTAAGTGAGCCATTACCCTGCATTTCTTTCAGAATTAGTAACTTCAGCTTAGAAGCTTAACATGTTTGTGCTTATTGAAATATGGCTTTGTTCTCAAATAATTGTGTTTTGTTTTCTTCAAGTAGAATGTTAGTTGCTTAGTGGTGTCCAACTCTTTGTAACCCCATGGACTGTAGCCTGTCAGGCCCTTCTGTCCATGGAATTCTCCAGGCAAGAATACTGGAGTGGGTAACCACTCCCTTCTCCAGGGGGTCTTCCTGACTCAGGGATGGAACCCGGGTCTCCTGCACTGCAGGCAGATTCCTTACCGCCTGAGCCACCAGGGAAGCCCCAGAAGAAGAGAGGTACACATTCCTTTTTTATTTCTTTTCCTCATTCTTTATCCAAATGTTTTAAGTAATAGGCACTCATTTATTTATTCAGTGAACAATTGCTGAGGGCACCACTATATTTAACAAACTGTTTATTCCTGGGTGCTTATGAATCAGTGATCACTGATGACTGGTCTTATTTTAAATTCATGTCCACAAAAGTCACATGGGTGCTCTTGAGAGTCTCAACTGTTCCTTGGCTTGGAGACAACCATCTTCTCCCTGTACCTCTTCACATGTCCTCCCTCTGTTTATGTCCATCTCTGTGTCCACAATGACACCCCCTTTTTTAAGGACAACCTTTTTTAAGGACATCCTGGATTAATGACCTAACGACCTCATTAACTTGATCATCTGTGAAGATCCTGTTTCCAAATAAGGTCACATTCACAGGTACTGGGGCTTAGGACTTCAATATCTTCCAATTTCAATATCTTCTGGGTAAACAGTTCAACCTGTAACACCTGTCATTATCTGAAGTCACCGTACTCATTTGTTTACATGTTTATTGTCCAGTTCTCTTTTCAAGGATATAAACTATTAGAGTAGTTCACTAGTGTATCCTCCCAGACCTAGACGAGCGACTGGCACATAGTAGGTCTTCAATAAATATTTGTTGAATTGATGACCTATGGTATGTTTTTGAATATTCAGTTCCTCAGGTACTACACCTACTGATTGTCACGTAGTCTCCAAACAGCAGAAGTTTACTATGTGCTGGATGTTGCTCTTTATGCTTCATATTATTAGCTCATTTAATCATCACATCACTACCCTATGCGACATACACTATCATTCTCATTTAAGTTTTTTTTTGCCACACTGAACAGCATGCGGGATCTTAGTTCCCCAACCAGGGATGGAACCTCTGCTCCCTGCAGTGGAAATGCAGAGTTCTAACTCTTGCCTGGAAAATCCCACAGGCAGAGGAGTCTGGTGGGCTGCAGTCCATGGGGACACTAAGAGTCAGACACGACTGAGCGACTTGACTTTCACTTTTCACTTTCATGCATTGGAGAAGGAAATGGCAAACCCACTCCAGTGTTCTTGCCTGGAGAATCCCAGGGATGGGGGAGCCTGGTGGGCTGCCATCTATAGGGTCACACAGAATCGGACACGACTTAAGCGACTTAGCAGTAGCAGCAACCATCAGACCACCAGGGAATTGCCAATTATTCTCATTTTACAAATAAGAAAACGAGATCCAGAGTGGTTGAGTAACTTGCTCAAGGTCAGGGTTGGTAAATGACAAAGATAGATCTCCAAACCCATAGCTGTAATCTCTAGAAGCCCTCCCTCTCTAGAAGCCCTTTATGTATCTACATCTTTCTGAGATGGTGTTAGTGGCAGCCACACAGGAAGAAGTATTGAATACAACTATGATTCGGCCACTGGTGGCTCAGACGGTAAAGAGTTCACCTGCAACATGGGAGTCCCAGGTTCGATCCCTGGGTTGGGAAGAGAGATCCCCAGGAGAAAGGAAATGGCTACCCACTCCAGTATCCTCGCCTGGAGAATTCCATGGACAGAAGAGCCTGGTGGGCTACAGTCCATGGGGTCACAAAGAGTCAGACACGGATTAGTGACTAACACTTTCATGCACTCATGAATCAATCACGCACTCATGAATCAATCACGCCAGCCTTACTTGAGAATCCTTTGGGGATGATTCCACTCAACTCCTCTAGAGGGAGTTTCATGCTGAAAGATCCAAGGAATAAGGATTGTAAAGACCATCTCTGATTGGTTAGCAATACCAGGAGAAAAGCAACCTAGTCCCACATATTATGTCTGATGCTAATTATAGGAGGGCATACACATTTAAAATACTAAGAGAGTCACTTCTGAAAGTAGAAACAGCTTTCTAAGCAATATAAATCATCCAGAAAAAAAGCTGATTTGACTTCATAAAAACGTAAAACGTCTGCACATCTAGAAAATACCTTAGTTATTAAGAACCTAGTAGACAAATGAACAAAGGACACAAACAAGTTTCACAAAAGAGTCAATATTTACAAGATGTAGACTAAAATAACAAGGAAGTGCCTTTTTTTTTTTGCCCTTGTTCTTCAACTATTGATATATGATGGCTACTCCTGGCCAGGGCATCTTGAAACAGGCTCTCTCAAACATTACTGGAGGTAGAATATAAGTATATGAAACCACTTTGGAAAACAATTGCTAATGTTAATCAAGAGACATGAAATAGCCAAATTCAGTAATCTCAGTGGTAAGGTTCTAGCATTAGGAAGCAGTCACCTTTTCACTGCAGCATTATTGTAACCACCAAAACTGGAAGCAATGCAACAAAGAAACACATTAAGGTAGCACTCAGGTAATGCAGCCAGGAGAGTGGCAATTACAAAATCTGTGTAGCAACAAGGGAAAATACTTATTATGTAACATTAAATGATAAAAGCAGGATACAAAAATTGCAAATAGATCACAAATATAAATACAGCTTTGTTAAAATTGGAGAAGGAAATGGCAACCCACTCCAGTATTCTTGCCTGGAAAATCCCATGGATGGAGGAACCTGGTAGGCTACAGCCCATGGGGTCGCAAAGAGTTGGACTCGAGAGTGACTTCACTTTCACTTCATTTCACTTTTTTAAAATACACAGTGGCACAGACTTAGAGAAGGAATTTATGGTTGTAAAATGAGTGACTAAAACAAAAATAAAATACACAGGGAAGAAACATCATACTGCAAAACATAAAACTTAGAGTATGGTGAGATTATGGGTAATTCTACGACACTATTGCCCTAACTTCCTGTATTGTTATATTATCTTTCTGTAAAAGTTTAATTTTGCTGTAAATGAATTATAGGCTTATTGTCAAAAAAATCCAACAGTACAAATTTGTATTAAGTAAAAATCTCTGTCCCGTTGTTCAGTGAGACACTGCTTGCTGTATATCATTTCCTATAACATAAGTCATATTATATACCACATGTTATTTTTTATACAAATGGACTTATGTTTACTGCCTACGACTTTTCTTATTTAACTGAGAATCATCTCTTGCCTCAATTCATACAAAGCCTCCCAGCTGGCCTCCCTGCTTCTACTCTTGCCCTTCTTCAGACCACTCTCAAAGTAGCCAAAGGAACCAAGGAAAAAGCAAGTTATTCCATTCTTTTTAATGGTTGCATGGGGCTGCAAAGAGTCAGACACAACAGCGCTACTGAGCACGCACAGTATTCTGCTGAATGAATAATACCCTAATTTATCTAAACAATCCCTATTACTGAAGGAAATTTAGCCGTGAACTTTATTGTACATCTGTATTTGATCACTTGTATTATCTATTAGGAAAATTCCTAGAAAGAAATTTTATGAATCAAAGAATATGAACATTTAAATTTCTGAAAGACATTCCCAAATTGTCCTCCAAAAAGACTGTACTAGTTTATACATAGAGTTCCCCATATGCTCATCAATACATGATGTTATCAATTAGCTCAGCCTTTACCAATCTCTTAAATGAGGAAAGCTGCCTGACTTCAGTTTTATTTCCACTATTACTAGTAAAATGAAATATCTTTAAATTTTTTTTAATCAACCATTTGTTTTTCTGTGAGCTTTTTTATATTATTTGCCCATTTCATTACTGGCCCATGGGTATTTTTATTGATTGAATAGAGTTCTGTATATCAAAGAAATTTACCTTCTTTCTTTTGAGACACAACTATTTTCCACATTTTCTTCTCACAATTTTTTTTTACACTGTCTTTGATAGTTCACAAAGTTTTTTTTTGGTGTGTGTGTGTGTGTGTGTAATAAAGTTTTATTAAAGTATAAAGGAGATAGAGAAAGCCTCTGACATAGACATCAGAAGGGGATAGAAAGAGTACCTGCTTGCTAGTGTTAGCAATGGAGTTATATACTCTCCAATAAATAGAGTTAGTAAAGTACAGCAGAAAATGTGTTCGCTCTTACAAACTCCAAGCATCCTTACCTTGTCCTGAAGAATCCCGGACGAGCCCCCAAGATGAAGGTTGTTGCTGAATCACGCAAAGACGCCAGGATCCTTGGCCTCCGGAAGAGAATAATTCAATCTGGGGCCAGAGACGAGGCTTGATCGCTCAGAGCTTTTGTGTAATAAAGTTTTATTAAAGTATGAAGGAGATAGAGAAAGCTTCTGACATAGACATCAGAAGGGGGTAGAAAGAGTACCCCCACAAAGTTTTAATTTCATTTTCATTCTTGGCCACAGCACACCAACATGCAGGATCTTTCCCAATCAGGGAGCAAACCCATGCATTGAAAGTGCAGAGTCTTGACCAGTGAAAGGACAGGGAAATCCAGAAAGTTTTAATTTCTAAGGAGTAAAAGTCAATATTTTCCTTTTTACTTCTGATTTTCATCTCATGCTTAGACAGCCCTTCTCTACTTCAAGATTATAAAAAATATTCACTCATGCTTTCATATAGTACCTTTAACCATTGTTTTGTTTTTTGGCACACAGCTTGTGGGATTTTTAGTTTCTCTATCAGGGACTGAACTGGGGCCCTCAGCAATGAAAGCTTGTAGTGCTAACGACTGGACTGCCAGGGAATTCCCAAGTGTAAACAGTGAGTAGAAGATTGAGCTCACTACCATTTACATGGCTCTCTGGTTCCACTCATCACTTATGAAGTAGATCACTTCCCCACTAATTTTAGACACTAGTTTTATCACCCACTAAACCCACCCCTCCCCCCATATATGGTCTATTTTTTAACTTTATTCTCTTCCATGGATACTCCTGCACCAGCACAAAAATGTTTTAGTTTTATAACTTTATATTTCAATATCTAAAGTGTTGGACTTTCCCTTATCATAACTGAAACTTTAAAATATACAATGAAACACAATAAGGTTTACCTCCTCACTTGCCCTTCCAAGTGTCTACCTCTTTCTCAGCGTTTCAAAAAAACGCCCAGTTCTTCCAATGAGAAATTTAAAAAATTGATACCGCAGTGAATAACGAAAGTGGCTCCGCTAAGAAGTGACAAATCTGAAGAAAAGTCACTGAGTTAGGAAATGGTGCGTGTCCAGGGGTTGTTTGTTTATTCGCTAAGTTGTATCGGACTCTTTCGCAACTCGCTCCCAACTCGGTCGGGCCACTTCCGTTCGCAACACCAGCCCCCAGGCCGACGCCTGCCGCCTTTCCCAGCTCAGCCTCTAGAGGTCGCAGCCAGGCGGAAGCAGGTGGACCATGACTGCCCCCCTGAGGCGCGGCAGTCATCGTGACGTCAAGTCCGGTCCCGGCGGAAGTCCTCCCCCGGCGGACCGGGAAGTAGCTGAAGGCTGGGCGATGGCAGGCTTGGAAGTGCCGCTCGCAGACCGACCCGAAGCCGCGGTACCCCCGCGGTAGACCGGATCAGGGTGGCGGGCTCCGGGTCCCGAGGTGAAAAGCGTTGGGGGCTGAACGGCTGCTTTCGAAGGGGACCTGGGAACCCCGACGGCCCCTATTGCAGACCCTCCCTGACTTTGGGCTGTAAACTGCCTTTGCCGGGTCAGCCCCGGAAGCAGGTCCGCCTGGTATCCTACCGTTCCTACAGGGAAAGGTGCAGGCGGGGATTTTTACCCCTTCACCACAACAGCAAGTCAGGTGGTAGCTCCGAACCCGGGGTTCAAGGGCGCCTATTCTTCCTAACGTCGTCTCCTTTCCACCGCCGCAGGGATGGAGGGGTCTAAGACATCCACCAGCACCATGCAGGTGAGCTTCGTGTGTCAGCGCTGCAGCCAGCCTCTGAAACTGGACACGAGCTTCAAGATCCTGGACCGTGTCACCATCCAGGAGCTCACAGGTCAGCGAGGCCCTTGGAAAGAGGGTGATCAAGATCGTTCAAAGTGGGCTGCTTTGGAGATGAAGGTCTTAAGGACTATACATAGCCTGCCACAAACAAACCTTGTGAGCCTCGGAAGTTGCTTCATCTCTCTGGTTCCTTGTTTTCTTGTCGAGAACATAAAAGAGTTCTGACACTATGTGCTTCTGAGAGCTTTCTGTAACAAGGAAAGGTCCTTAGTTTTCTGCTCCCGCTGTTTCAGAGTAAAGGATTATTTGTATATAAAAATAAACGGCAATTCTGGGGGACTTGCCGTATACTAAGTGCATTACATGTGTTACTTTTAACCTCTATGGAGTAGTTCAGTTTTACTCCCCTATGCATAGGAGTAGTAAAAATTTATCATCTCACCCATGAGGAACTGAAGCTCAGTCAGGTTAAATGATTTACCCAGAAGCCAATAGCTGATAAGTAGAGGAAAATAGAGGAATAGAGTCCTAAATTCCCAAGAAGTGAGATGAAGCTAGGAAAAAGGAAAAGACTGAATAAACAGTTAAAATAAGCTCATGGACCTAGAGTCACTCTGCTTGAATTTAAATTCTGGCAGTCATTTACTAGCAGAATGACTTTTTTGCAAGTTACTTTACCCAATTTTTACTTTCTAAGGCCAAATTTTTTTATTTCCTTTATCTGTAAAATGTAAAACAACGTCAAGGTAGTTGTAAAAATCAAATATGACAGAGACCATGAATACTTAAGAATATGCCAGGGAAAAGTACTCAGCAAATATTAACATTTATTATCAATACCTGGTTTCTCTTTTCTGAGGGGAATTAACTGTTTAATATGGGAAATTTTTAATATGGAAAATTTCAAACATACATTCAAGAGAATAGCATAGTGAACTCCCTTGTGTCCATCATTCAGCGTCAACAGTTAGCTACATTCAACCATTCTTATTTCCTCTATACCTACATTCACATCCCATATCCACTCAGGTATTTTGCTCTTTACCTCTTTTTTTAAAGGTAAATTTTCATACATTGACAATTTTTAATTGTCAAGATTTTTTTCTTTTTTTTGGCCTGCACCCCATGGCATGTGGGATCTTAGATCCCCAGCCACGGATGGAATCTCTGCCCCCTGCAGTGGAAACTCAGAGTCTTAACTACTGGATCCCCAGGGAGGTCCCTCATTGTCAAGATTTATATATTACATTGGAGAAGGCAATGGCACCCCATTCCAGTACTCTTGCTTGGAAAATCCCATGGACGAAAGAGCCTGGTGGGCTGCAGTCCATGGGGTCGCTAAGAGTCCAACATGACTGAGCGACTTCACTTTCGCTTTTCACTTTCATGCATTGGAGACAGAAATAGCAACCCACTCCAGTGTTCTTGCCTGGAGAATCCCAGCAATGGGGGAGCCTGGTGGACTGCTGTCTATGGGGTCACACAGAGTCGGACTCGACTGAAGCGACTTAGCAGCAGCAGCAGCAGCATATATTACATATCTTAGCTTTTTTGGGGGGCCATGATGCACAGCTTGTGGGACGTGGGATCCTGGTTCCCCAACAAGGAATTGAACCTGGGCCCTCAGCAGTGAGAGTGTGGAGTCCTCACCACTGGACTGGCCAGTGAATTACCCTTAGCTGTATGTTTTTGACAAATGTATACACTCATGTAACTTAGATCTCCATTGCTATGTAGAGAGCTTTCATCTTCCTGGATCTTAGTTCCAGAAAAGGAAGTTTCATCTTCCTTTCATGTTCCTTCCTACTTATTCTGGGGGAAAGAGGATGTTAATTTTTGTTATGAAAAACATCCAAGTTTATAATGAACCTCTGTATACTCATCACCAAGCTTCAAAGATTATGCACGCACATTTAACCATGTTTCACCTACAGCCCCAAATGATTCTGAAGCAAATCCCAAACATATAAACACCATTAATATTTTATTAAAAGTATTTTTTGAGAGGTAAGATGTCTCTTTAAAGACCTAATCATACCATTAAACTGGAAAAACTTTAATAATTCCTTAATCTGATTTAATGGGTGTAAGAAGAAGAAAACAGATCCTTTTTTTTTGTAAATTCTACTCTGAGAAAAAGGTGGAGGATATTTTTATTCTTATCCTTTCATACATGCTCCTGCTCTGAGAAGACTTTCTGAAGATTCAATGTTTCCCTTGCTCTTAGCTCCATTACTTGCCACAGCCCAGCTGAAACCAGGAGAGACCCAGGAGGAAGAGGCTAACTCAGGAGAGGTATGAAAACACTGGAATGCAAAGTGGGTTTCTGCAGGGTCCTTGGAGCCCCCGGATATGTGGAATCTCTGGTTAACAAGAGACATTCAGCATAATCAGGCCACTGTGGATCACTGAAGACACAGAAGTACACCTATGGTCACAGGGTTGCTGAATGAGGCATCCATTCAAAAATGTGAAGAGAGACTCTGCTTTATTTGGAATGGAATTATAAGCTATTTTAGGTGGGAGGTGGGATGATGACCTGTGTGTCCAGGTCTTACCTGGTTCATACCTGTTGTCATAGTTCATTAGTAATATCCACTCCTCTCTGGTCTTAAAAGTATCTAGGTTTAGAGATAGAATTGTGTGATTACACTAGGTAGAAAGGGTTGCCAGTGTCTGAGAATATGTCATTTTTTTTTAACTGTATTGAGTGATGATTTTCATTGTCAAAGATAAGACTTTGGTCACATACAAATTATATCAAAGTCTGGAAGACAAAGAATCTACTTTGTTTTATGCCATGGCAGACTTCATTGCAATCTGCTCTGGCTTTTCCCTTGTGCCATGATTTAGGGCAGGAGTCTCCAGCCTCCAGGATCTAATGCCTGATCATCTGAGGTGGAACTGATGTAAAAACAGTAAAAATGAAGTACGCAATAAATAAAATGCGCTTGAACTACCCCTCCCCCTGCCCTGGTCTATGGAAAAATTGTCTTCCATGAAACTGGTCCCTGGTGCCAAAAAGGTTGGGGACCCCTGAAGGGCATTCTCTCCCCTACCCTGACTGGTAAGTGTTGAGAAAATGCAAATATAACAGAGTATAACATAGTTAGGAAATGCTGTTTCCCACAAAAAAGTCAAATGGGACTTGGGGTTTATTTATACCAGGGGTCCTTTCTTAGTGCATATATCTAAGGATTGGCTAGAAAACACCCATTTCTTAAGTCTCTTATTTCTCAAGTCTTGTGTTTATCAATCATGGGTAAAGCCAAATAGTTCTGAGGCCATTGGAAAAATAGACTCCACCTCAAAAGCTGCTAGAATTCTGATGACTTCTTATTTCCTTCCCAGGAGCCATTTATTGAAACTCGCCAGGATGGTGTCTCTCGCAGATTCATCCCCCCAGCCAGGTGCCTACTACTCCTCAGCCCCCTGTTCCTTGCCAAAGGCCAGTAGAATTTTAATTGAACCCAGAATTGCAATGGAGATGAATCATCACCTAGCCTTTCACTCTTCTAGAAAATATACTGTCCCTTACACCTGGCCCATCACCTTCCATTATTGATTTTTTCCTATAACCATTCACACAATGGGAAGGAACAGTAGCTCTCATGATGAAGAATTAAGAAAAGTTGAGAGTGTGATTAACTAATGGAAGAGATGAGCTCTTGAAAAGTTTTAAGATAACAAATGTTAGATGTTCAGGTTCTTAGTTATTGATGCATGTAAGACATGGTTTCTCCTGATTCTCCTTCCTTTTCTACTATAGACACACACATAGCCATTTTTGATACCCTCTCTCCCTCCTTAGTCCATCAGGCCAACCTTGAGCTGAGTGCCTTTGTGGAAGACCAGCATGGCCTTCCCTTGGGAGAGAGGTATCCTGGGGAGGTCAGTCGGGCTAGGAGTGGGTATGCGCCTTGAGGCCCCTCAGCTGGTGCTTGAGAGTCTCTGCCACCAGCACTGCATATAGGTGGAGGAGGCCTCTCTGCTCCCTCATGTGGCCCATGGGCGGGGGGCTGTCTGCAGGATGATGTCCACAGAAAGTGCCAACAGCTTCACTCTGATTGGGGAGGCATCCGATGGCGGCACCATGGAGAACCTCAGCCGAAGACTAAAGGCAAGTCTGCTTCATGCCAGTGTCTTGCAGTGGGCTGGCTGGTAGGGGGGTCTCCAGGCAGGTGACATGAGGCAGGCCCTACCCTGACTCTCCTCTTCTTCCAGGTCACTGGGGACCTTTTTGACATCATGTCAGGCCAGACAGATGTGGATCACCCCCTGTGTGAGGAATGCACAGACACTCTCTTAGACCAGCTGGACACTCAGCTCAACGTCACTGAAAATGAATGTCAGAACTACAAGTGAGTGCCTCCAGAGCCTGGTCCTGAGGAACCGGGCTCTGAGTCTTGGGGTGCTCACTGCTCTGGGGCTGTACAGCCCTCACCCAAGAGCTGTGCTTCATGCAGGAAAATGGAATAACAGGTTCCCTCCCATAAGCATTCCCTGCCTGTGTTCTTGGCAGACGCTGTTTGGAGATCTTAGAGCAAATGAATGAAGATGACAGCGAACAGCTTGGGTTAGAGCTAAAGGAGCTGGCATTAGAGGAGGAGAAGCTGATCCAAGAGCTGGAAGATGTGGAAAAGAACCGGAAGATAGTGGCGGAAAATCTCGAGAAGGTCCAGGCTGAGGCTGAGAGGTTGGATCAGGAAGAAGCTCAGTGAGTGATCACCCTGTTCTTCCATCTTCCTGCCTCAAGGCTCCGGGAGAGGAAATGGCTCACAGCCGAATGTGTCTGATTAGTTTGTAAACAGCAGTCGACATTCAGCAACATGTCTGCTCTAGACCCTGCATTTCCAGGCCCTGTTTCTCGATGTTAGTTGGGAGGCTTATGTAGGAAGAGTCAGCATGATTAAGTGACAAAAGCATTGGTTTTGTCCAGTGATTTTGGAGAGCTGAGAACCAGGCCTCTAGTGACAGCTCTGTCCTGTAGGAAACATTTGGATGAGTCAGCACTGAATCCCGCATCCTCCTCGGGAAGGATAAGTGCATTGGCCTACATTTATTCTCTTCCAGCTTAAAAATTTCACTGGTGCTCTTTTAAAAAAATATTAATTTATTTGGCTGTGCTAGGTCTTAGTTGCAGCTCATGGGATCCTTGATCTTTGTTGTGGTGTGTGGGATCTAGTTCTCTGACCAGGGATTGAACCTGGGCCCTCTGCATTGGGAGCTCAGAGTCTTAGCCACTGGACCTCCAGGGAAGTCCTTCATTGGTATTCTTGACCTGAGAGAACCCTCTGTCTAGTGGAGGAGACTGAAGGTGGGGGACTGGAGGACTGAGAAAAAGTTAAATTTTTCATGGGGTAGTGTAACAAGTTCCATTAGAAATGATGTACATTAACCATTTAAAGGACAATAGGCATGTAGAAGTGAAGTGATAGACAATCAAACCATTTCAGGGAAGAAACCACCGTTGACTAACTCACCTTGTTTCTGGAAAAGACCAGAAGTCCAAGAAGTATCTGGTCCTGGTTTGGGAGCATCCTGTCTTCTTCTTTTTTGCATATGAGCAGCTGGAATTTGGGACATTTCTGTCCCTCCCAGGCAAAACATGTAGGGCAACTATGCTCCTTTGAGTGAGATCTATGCCAAATGTACAAGGTGCTGCAACTAGAAGTGACCATAATCACTAGAAGAAGTCTTTGAGAGGAGCAATGGGAGAGAAATTTTAGCCCCCAAACTAACAGCCTTTAATGACCACCTTATCTATTCACAGATATCAAAGGGAATACAGTGAATTTAAAAGACAACAGCTAGAACTGGATGATGAGCTGAAGAGTGTAGAAAACCAGATGCGTTATGCCCAGATGCAGCTGGACAAGCTGAAGAAAACCAACGTCTTTAATGCAACCTTCCACATTTGGTAAGAAGGGCTCGGGGGTGAGGAGCGTCTGGGAAGCCCTGAATATCTGAATGTTAGCAGTTGACCACTAAGCCAGGGTGCCCACCTCCATGAAATAGGAGTCCATGTCAGTTTCACCCCATCTAGGCTTCTTCCGTTTCTTGAGTTGGGATAGCAGCAATCAGGGGATTGAGATTCTAGAGCTTGGTGACTTCCATTCTTCCAAGGAGAGGGAAAGATTGGAGCCCTCCAGCCGCAGGAAAATCTGAGCCTCTGCTTGGTGCTGATTTCTCATCCCCTTCTCCGGGGGTCATTTGTTTACTTATTTATTTGACATTTTATCCATTTGAGCTGGTATCTGTTGAGCATCTGCTATGTGGTGGACACTGTGCTCAGCACTGGGTGGGCAGCAGCAAGCAGTATTCATTCTGCCTCCTGGTTGCTGCAGTCTTGTTGGGGAGGGGGAGATGGCTGGGTAACAGGCACTTGCACCTCAGTGTGGTCCTGGTGAGCCCAGGGTGCTGTGGAAACACATAAGGGCACTTCACCCGGTTTGAGGAGGCTGTATGAACGGTTCCCCCAGAGGAGGTGGATGTTTAAGCTGAGACGTGGAGTCTAAGTCTGCAGAGGAGGAGAGTTGTTCTCGGCAGAGAGAACATCCTGTGCAAAGAGGCAGAGGAAAGTGGAAGTGGTAATCTCCCACTGAACCTTCTGGACTGAAAGGAGCTTATTGTGACCGGAGATGGAGTATAAAGCAGAGAAGGACAGGGTATGAAACTGGAGCACTACCAATTCCTTAAGGATCTTATAAGCCTCGTTAAGGGATTTGGACTTATCCAAAAGGCAATGGGAACCACTGAAGTGCTTTGGGCAGGAAAGTAACATAAGTACAGTTGTATTTGTAAATGATGGCTTTACCTGCAATGTGAGAAATGACTTGGCGGAAGAGGGCAAGGTTGTTGGTTAGGAAATTTGTCAGGAGAATTCTAAACACTTAAAAAGAGAGCCATGGTATTGAGTCTGAAGAGAAGTGGACAGATTCAAGAGGTTTAGGAAGTAGAACCAGCAGAGCTTGGTGGTTTTGGGGAAAAGGGAGCTGAGAGAGAGCATTCAGGGATGACACCCAGGTTTCTACTTTGATGTCTGAGCAGCAGGGAGAAAGATGATGACTCAACGCTTTAGGCATGTATTTAAAGTACCAGGTAGAGCTTGGATATATGAATATGAAGATAAGGAGAGAGATTTATGCCAGGTTTTAGGTGAGAACAGAAAATATCAGAATTTGCCAAGTTTTAAGTTCTCTCTGTATTTTTCCCTGCCCTTCTTCTGTAGGCATAGTGGACAGTTTGGTACAATCAATAATTTCAGACTGGGTCGGCTGCCCAGTGTTCCTGTGGAATGGAATGAGATTAATGCTGCTTGGGGCCAGACAGTGTTGCTGCTCCACGCCCTAGCCAATAAGATGGGTCTGAAATTTCAGAGGTAAAAAAGGTGGTTCTTTCTTGAGTGTGGTGTGTCTTCGATATAATCTGTGTATCCCACCTGTTACTTCTGTTGACTACGCAAGAGCCCTTGCTCCCAGCAAGCAGGGAGTATTCTGTCTATGGAGACTGTGTGCTTCTGGTTTTCTCCTCACTACAGGCCTTTCCAACTGATTGAACAATCCATGAACTGCATGACAACCCATAGCAGTGGTCCCCAACTTCCTGCCTCCAGAACCTAAAAAATCTCCAGATTTCTGTTTCTAAATCTAAACCAGAACATACATTCATCCATAAAAGACCCTCAGATAATTATATAATAGTTTTTTTCTTTTCTTTTTTAAAATACTTATTTGTGTTTATTTATTTATTTGACTGCACCAGGTCTTAATTGCAGCCTGTGGGATTTAGTTCCTTGACCAGGGATCCAACCCAGTCCCCCTGCATTGGGAGCCTGGAGTCTTAGCCACTGGACCACCAGGGAAATCCCAAACAAAACTTTTTAAACATGGAGCCCCCATGGGGAGGTGAGACAGAAGTGGAAACAATAAAAGAGGTCTTTGGGTAGCTTGGGCTTCCCTGGTGGCTCAGACAGTAAAGAATCTGCCTACAATGCAGGAGACCCAAGTTCAGTCCCTGGGTCAGGAAGATCCCCTGGAGAAGGAAGTGGCAGCCCACTCCAATATTCTTGGCCTGGAAAATTCCATGGACAGAGGATCCTGGTGGGTCCCAGTCCATGGAGTCGCAAAAAGCTGGACACAACTGAGTGACTAATACTTTCACTTTCTTTGGGTAGCTGAAGACCAAAAATCACTGGGTTATAACACCCTAGTAATCACTTTAGGTAGAGTCCTGTATTCATCTCTGTCTGCATCTCCATTTTAGGTATCGACTTGTTCCCTATGGAAACCATTCATATCTGGAGTCTCTGACAGACAAATCTAAGGTACTCTAGGAAGTTCCATTTTTCACCTACAGTACAGAATTCTTGTACCTCCTAATACTTTTGATAATAGCATAATTTCATTTCTTAGACTGAGATATCTTATGATGAGCCACTGTCTTGTTCAGTGGCTTGTCTAGTTCAGGATTAGCTCTCTGGGGTCTGTTGAGAAAATTATACTTCTACAGTTTGTTGAGAAGGGATATGGGCGGACCCAAGGAGAAAGTGTGTGCCAGGATGAGAAAGGCATCACCGTGCAGTAGATGTTTAATACATTTCAGTGATGGTGAAACAGTTCTGGGTGCATGGTATTTGCCCAAGGTTACTGTTGCCAGTGGAATCCAGACAGAACCAGTCAGAGAGATGGATTGGATTGGGAGCAGCCTGTTGTAGCCAGTGTTTGGGCCACATGTACAGCCAATTCTCTCTTCTCGGGCAGGAGCTGCCGTTGTACTGTTCAGGGGGGCTGCGGTTTTTCTGGGACAACAAGTTTGACCATGCAATGGTGGCTTTCCTGGACTGTGTGCAGCAGTTCAAAGAAGAAGTTGAGAAAGGCGAGACACGCTTTTGCCTTCCTTACAGGTCAGTATTCCCCAGTGCTGAATGAACCTAAAGTAGGACCAAAGTGAGCAGAATGGACGGGACAGTAAGAATGGAAGCAAAACTAGGACACATGGTGGGAAAGCTGAAAACGGGAGTAAAATCCCATGACACTGATGGGCAGGATGGATCCAACAGTGTAAGCAAGACAGTGTGACCACCTGATCCCTGGAGAAAATGCTGACTTCGATGGTGTGGGGGATTTTCTTGGTGCAAAGCTCAAGCCTGCTCTCCAGTTTCAGGGAGGTTTTTCCTTATGCCCTTGGAAAGATACAGGAATGCTTCCTTTGATCAAATTTTGTAGGAGCCAAGAGATAGATGGGCACCTGAAGAGAGTAAGGCTGAGCTGCGCAAAACAAAGCGTTTCTTTTCTTCTGCCTGCCTCCCCTCCCCACGAGGGAGGGATGCCTAGGAAAACAGTGCAGAGTGCTGCCGCCCTCGCTTACCCTCTGCTCCAGGCTTCTCATCCCTTTGGGTGTGTGTCCTGTCCCTGTACTCCGCAGTGACAATGAGGCTCTTGTGACAGCCTTCTTGATTTTGGGCTTTCAAGCAAATCCAAAATACACTACCATTGCTCGCCAAGAGTTCTTTAATAGATAAAATGACGTGAATGGTCCCATGATCAAGTCGCTGCCCATTTGCCTGAACTGACTTGACTTGGATCTCAATTACTAATGAGTTCTGCTGTGTTCACCCACAGGATGGATGTGGAGAAAGGCAAAATTGAAGACACAGGAGGCAGTGGTGGCTCCTATTCCATCAAAACTCAGTTTAACTCGGAGGAACAGTGGACAAAAGCTCTCAAGTTCATGCTGACGAATCTTAAGTGGGGTCTTGCCTGGGTATCCTCACAGTTTTATAACAAATGACTTTCTTTTTTCCTTTGTTTGTTTGCCTTAAAGGCTTTCAATTTGTTTTGTTTGCAGAAAAAGAAAGTGTTAAATTCGGGTACTATTAAACAGCATATGTTTACAATACCAAAAAAGAAAAAAATCCACAAAAGCCACTTTATTTTAAAATATCATATAACAGTTTCCAGAACTACAACATGCCATGTATAGCATCTGGTCTTTGTCACAGTTTTGACTCTTAACCCCATGCCTTCCTTTCCCTTTGTCCCCTCGAAACAAATAATTTAAGTTTGCTTTTTTTTTTTAACTGAGTTGAATTGAGATTGATGTGTTTTCACTGGAGTTTGTCTCTCTCGACTTCCTGCACTTAGAACATGAACTAGAAACTTTTGTCTCCACTGAGAGGACAAGAAGTGTGAGATGCACAGTTGGATAACATGAGAAAATGACACAAGCTTTGGTCACCGTGTGATGTGATCAGAAGCTTGAAATTTAACACTTCTTACTTGGTTCTAGTACTGAATGCCTGCTCTGCTCTGTGTTAAGAGATATGAAATGGTGTTTGATACTGTTTGAGACCTTGGTGGGGAGATTTAATTATTTGTAATAAAAGATCAACTGCAGTCTGATAACTGCCCAGAGGTGCACTGTTGGGTTTTTCTTTAACTAAAATAGAGTACTTTGTATTCTGGGAGAATTGAGTTCAAGTGCAGGTATGTGGAAAGTCTGTTGAAATATGTGTAGAGGTGGGTGTTAAAGACTCTAATGGAAAAATAGACAGCTGTAGAGAAAGCCCTATTTGTGTAGCTCTCCGTAACAGAACAGAGATGTTAAACTAATTTTAAGGGGAAATAAAGTCAACATCCTTGATGTTCAGTCAGGGTCACCCGTATGGTCTTAGTATTTGAGCCCCTGGTTAATACTAATTTTCATGTCTGAGGTTCTGTTTTAATAAAATGAATAAAGAAAAGCCATAAATATCTTGTTAAACAAAAATAAACTAATTTCACTGATCCTCTATCTTCTCCCAGCTCTTTGACATTTTCAGCGTGATATGACAAAAGGGACATGGTTATTCATCTTAATTCTTTCTCTGATGTAGAAAAATAAGTGTGAAGTTGGATTACAAAAGACAACTCAGAAGATGCTTGGAACTTTTGTACCCTGAGTATGAAAGTAAACAAAGGGAGGGATGGGTGCAGTGACAGAAGGCTGTTTATATTTGGCAGATTCCGCCTGCCTCATGTGTTGGAGGAAGCGCAGCCCTTGGAGGTCGGGCCACCAGGTGGGGAGGAACAGGCTGCTGTTGACCTGGAGTGCTGGCTCCCACACTGTGAGTTAGGATTGCATAAGAGAACTCAGCAATGCTCTCCAAGGCAATACCAGTGATGCTCTGCAAATGCCCCATGACCTTCAGAAATAGAGACAGATTTCTTATTACTACATAAACACATGTTAGTGCACAAACAGACACATTGCTGGGGCTTTTCTCTCAAGCCAAATGTAAATTTTTTCATTTCTCTGAACTTAGAGAATCCAGATCCCAGTGTTTGCCAGTGGCCACATTACGCTAGGATACCTTTGCCCTGATAGTGTTAGCATGGAAAGTTTCTGCTAGACATTTCCCTCTGCTGAGAAAAGTTTTGTGAAATATGAGAGGGATATTTGAGTTTTGACATTTTCTCTTTGGGAGGATACACTTAATGGACTTTAACATGGTAGTGGATTATCATAATGGGAAACGAACAAGCTGAAATTGAGCCTCCATTTCCAATTTCACAAGGGGGAAGGTGCGGAACGTTCTTCAGTCCTATCCTAGTTTTCTCTCCCAACTCCTGCTTATTCATCCTGATCCTAGGTCTTGGCAGTGACCTTTATAGCTTGTCTGTTTTCCCTTAACTAATGGGAGAATGCTTTCTATTAAATGAATTCTGACCATGCTGGTCCTGCTCAGTGGTGCATACCTGGCTCCAGCACTCATGGTTTTGGATGAAAGCACTTGCTGCAATGATTCCTACTGCCAACAGCATGAAGTCTTCCTTCACTGAAACAAACTTTTCCCTGAGTGATTAAAACCACATTAATTTTGGAGCTAGAGTGACACTGGATCTTCCAAATTCTAGGGCTACAGGACTTCAACTCTGAGTTGTTTATGTTGATCATGGGAAATTTTATACATGGAAAGAAATGGTCAAGTAATAGCTAAATTGATTCCCTCTTCCAACTTCCCCCAACTCAACTGAGATAAAAACATGAGCTTTCTGGCTGAATGGTTTATGGACCTTTTGTTGTTCCATCTGTCTCCCTACCAAATGTAACTGTGAGGCTTTTTACCAGCCTGATTTTACAGTAATCAAACACTTTGTCCAAGTTGCAACCCTGTGACTGGTTTTTTTTCCTAGGTGACTATAAAAGCAGTTCAGTAATCTGAAATTATAAGCAGCTATAAAAGAAGAATTAGGAATGAAAGTATGTTAATTACTTGAAGTCATTTAAATTTAAAAGTAAAAGCCTCTAGGGTTTTGCTGATTGGACTCAGTCATCCATCCAAACAACATATTGGATGTAGATTAGAACAAGGTAACCTGTGCAGGTTATCTGTGGCCTAGGTGCCTTGCTAGGTAAATTCCATTTCCCAAGTTCTTGTGATATGTTACTGACTCCCTGTTTCTGGAAGGAGCCTACAGTAAAGGAGTTGTCTTACCCTTGCAGCTGACTGGGTGTGGAGTTCTCAATTGAAGCCCTCAGCAGGCTTTCATATACAGGTTCATGCAGAAGATAGACTAGGTCAAGTAGAATCAGGCAGGTTGCATGCAGCTGTGTGGCTGGGACCAAACAGCCATTGTATCCTAGATGGAGTATGCACGTGGTAAAGAGCATTATGTGTGTCTGATCATAATCACAGTTGTCATGTGAAACAAAGCTGTGGAGCTGCTAGTGTGCTTCCTGGTTGCTAAGTTCTACTATCAGAAACCTCTAGCTGGAGGTCGATTTTAAAGGACAAAGGGAGGAGTAGAGAAACCTTCATCTACGAGATATATATATATAATTGGAACCTATTTGCTTGTTCCCCTCTTATCTCATGCCTCTATAAAATCAACTCTTTGATCTTACAATAAGAGAGTGGCTAATGAGTCCAAATAGAATCCAGGTGCGGAGACTGGTATTTCTTTCCCTGACAAGTACTAGAGGAAACTACTGAAAACTGCTGTTCCTCACTGGCACGTTCTGCCCACTGCCCCCAAACCCTTAAGCACATTCCTTTTTTTATCATTTTTTTGGGGGGGGCCACCCTGAGGCATGCAGGATCTTACTTCCCTGACCAGGGATCTAACCTGTGCCCCTTGCACAGGGGAAGCGTGAGTCTTAAGCACTGGGCCACCAGGGATGTCCCCCTAGGAACTTTTATGGAAGTTCTGCCTTCTTATGGAAGACTCCAACTCGCATGCCCAACACAGTTAAATACCTAAAACCTCCAGGAGCATCTCCACATATGCCAGGGGAGTAGGCAGATTGATTTGGAAGTTCAGGGACTTCAAAACATCAAGCTCTGATTCCAGCAGTTCTTCTTTAGTGTGAAGATACCCTAGAGTCCGGAGGAAATTTAGGACTGTAACGTTGCTGATTATCTGAGCAAACAAAACCAAAAGATAGTGAAAGGGAGAGCGAGCTGTCAGAATAGAGGTCATATATCTTGGCATAGTAAACAAAGCCCTTCACAATCCAGTCCTTGCCTTTATCTCAGCTGCTTCTTGGTAATTCCCCCTTATACTCTACACTTACACAGAATTACTTGCATTCCCAAACCCACAGGCTCTCATAGTGTCTACACGTTTCCCATGTCTGCATCTCCCTCTGCCCGCCCCCCACCACACACCTCCCTTAACTGCTCTCCTTACCTATTTCCCCTCTCCCCTTAGGATCCACCCATCACCCCACCCTCTCCTTCAAGAAGTCACTATTGGTTACAGTGACATACCGAAAATCTTACAGCTAACATCATTTGTAACGGTGAGAAATTGAATGCTTTCTCCCTAAGATTGTGAAAAAGCAAAGATGTCTGCCCTCACCATTTGTATTCAACTGAAACTAGAGCATACACGCAGTGAAACATTCCTGGATAACAATTAAAAGAATAATGCATTATTGTAAGTTAATAGCAGAAAATTATTATTATTAAAATTTTTTAATTAATCTCAAAGAGAGGCAGAACTGAGAAACACTTCTAGATGGGAGTAGAGATAGTGCTTAACAACAGATGGAATATACTGAATGTTCTGTTTGTTTAAAAAAAAAAGTGATTTTCTCTAAATACACTTCCTTGTCTCTCCAAGGCTGATTAGGTACATTCACAGCCCTCTGTATTCACACTAATCAGAACACTTTTCCACATTTGTTTGTGTGTCTTCTCCCATTAGATAATAAATTCCTTGAGAGCATAGACAATATGTTTACTCTTGTAGCTATGGCACCATAGAAGACAATAAATATTTGTTGAATAAATGATACTTTATTATACAAGGATAACATAGTGATATGGAAACATTTTGTCCTTTATAAATGCAATAGTTTTTTTGCCTTTAATACTACTAGGTAGGTTAGCAATTCAGGCACCTTATGTAAACTGTCCTTGAGTCCAAGGGGAGGAAAGGTGACCTGTATGAATGATGGCATCTGTCCAGCAATTATACTTTGGGAACAGAACTTCAGGTTAATAACTGCATTGTGTGACTGTGTGTGTGTGTGTGTGTGTGTGTGTGTAGGTGTGTGTGACTCTGTGTGTGTGTATGTAGGAAGCCTGTGTGACTCTGTGTGTGTGTGTAGTAGGTCTGTGTGACTGTGTGTGTGTAGGAGGTCTGTGTGACTGTGTGTGTGTGTAGGAGGTCTGTGTGACCATGTGTGTGTGTAGGAGTTCTGTGTGACTGTGTGTGTGTGTGTATGTGTGGGAAGTCTGAGTGACTGTGTGTGTGTGTGTGTGTGTGTGTGTAGGAGGTCTGCTTAGGAAACATGATTATACTCTGGAATTTCCGCATGAGTAGTATCACCTAGACCTAGGAGTGGGTTTCTCAAAGCCACCTTTGGATGAGCTGGTTTCTCTCTAACACTTAGGTGCCCATGAGCCACCCTAGCTCCTTACTTTGTAGTGGAAGGAAAGTTTGCTTGCGAGCTGAACACATGACACAAGACGCAGGATAAACTTGTTGAAAAGCTGCTCTTTCAGAGCCCTCCAATTCTGAGGCTCTATCTTCCCTCTCAGCTGAATTGTAGCTTGCCTGCAGATGTTCTCTGCTTTCTTAACCATAAACCTGTAAAGAAGGGAAAGAGGAGAGGAATCAATCCACACTCACTGAGACTAAATGGAATTTGTGCTTCAAACTATGCTACATCTTATCCTCTCTAGTATCCAATTGCTGACTAAAAAAATTTACATTTGCGGACTTCCCTGGTGGCACAGTGGATAAGAATCCACCTGCCAATGCAGGGAATGTAGGTTCAATCCCTGATCCAGGAAGATTCTACATGCCCTGAAGCAACTTAGCCCGTGAGCTGCAACTACTGAAGCCCATGGGCCTAGAGTCTGTGCCCCGCAACAAGAGAAGCCACCTCAGTGAGAAGTCCTTGCACCACAATGAAGAGTAGCCCCAGCTTGCCGCAACTACAAAAAGTCTGCACAAAGCAACAAAGTTCCAGAATAGCCAAAAATAAATGTTTTTTAAAATACAGAACTTTTAAAAAAATTACATTTGCAAGTAAAAGAGAGTACAAACCTGGCCTCACAGTAAGAAGCAACTAGTATTTTTTTTTTTTAAGATATGGGTACCTTAGCCAGCCTGAGAGTTACCCCTCACAAAAGTCTTATACTCGGGGCTTTACCTTTCAAGGATTTCTACAGCCTGGTAGCTCACGGATTTCTCCAGACACCATTGTTCAGACAGGAGAAAAACAAATTCTGCCAAAAGAGGAAAGAAGAAGAGCCTAATTCACAAGGTGCAACCAAAACGACTCTGGGAACTCTTGGTGTTGTATAAAGGCCATGATGGGGCTCAGGGAAGAGGTGTCAGGAGGTGTGAAAGATGAGACTGAAACAATCCAAGCAGAGCCTGGTTCCCTTTGCTGCCAATAGGCAGATGAGAAGCATGAAAAGGTGGCTGACTGAGTGCAAAAACAAGGGCTTACTAAGCCCCCTCAGGGCCCCTTGAGCCTTCCTGTGGGTCTCAGCTGATGAAAGGCTTGGCCAGCTACACACAAACAAACCAGCTGGTCTAGTTGGCCTTTACGCCATGCTGGGAACCTCCGGCTTCAAGAGAGATTCTTGGATGGATAAAAACCCTAACTCCTATATTCTGTTTTCAGTGGAATGTTGACAGGAACAAAAAGGTCCCTCCTGGAGCTTCGATATTCTTTATAACACTGTTTGTTTAGTAACCACCCTCTGGAGAACTCCCATTGCTTTACAAACACAATTCACCTTACAGCTGGACACCACCTCTCCACCACCAGTTTGTTGGGTAAATCTTTGGTGGCTGAGCCTCCTCCAGGAGCAAGTTTGTTACTATGAAGTGGCTTGTTTGGAAGAATCATCCCCTAATTCAGGGAACAAGGTCCAGCTTGGGTGGGGGCAAGTCATTGGGAAGGTGGGAAGGGTAAGATACCTTGGCAAGATTTTAGGCTGCCTGTGTTTCTCTTTGAAAGAACAGCCCCAGATAGAATTCTATTTAGTTAGCAATATCATTAGAGGGTGGAAACAAGGATAAATGTTAGCTCTCAAAGGTCCTGCAGAACTAGGAACTGTGAGCATTAATCAACAAAGAATTACAAATAGTCAAATTTCCATATATCTTGAGAGAAAATCTAACTTAAAGGAAAAAAATTATAAAATTTAGCACAAAACTGTTTAACAACTGACTTGACACAGGTTACACATAGATATATGTACAAAACCTCATCATGACAGAGGCTAAAGCTCTGCTCAGTTCAGTTCAGTTCAGTCGCTCAGTCGTGTCCGACTCTTTGCGACCCCATGAATCGCAGCACGCCAGGCCTCCCTGTTCATCACCATCTCTCGGAGTTCACTCAGACTCACATCCATTGAGTCAGTGATACAGTATCCAATGAAGAGGATAATTAGTTTAAGCAATTAAGCAAAGTATCCTAGAACTCATAATTATGTCATTAGCCAGTCCTTTTATTTGCTGGAGCCTAGATTTCATTTATTTTCATAGGGAGGGGTGTGTTTATAGTTTTATTTTTTATTTGAATTATTAACTATTAATATCCGGGCAATTGTTTCTATTAATATTTTCTATTTTAACTTGCCAAGAAAACACTGTGGGTTAGGTAGAATGGATGAGGGTTACACCTCTCTCCTGCTGCTGGCTCCATCTCCTGTACTTATTATGCAAACATACTCAAATCTATTAACTAAAAGACCCTCCCCTTCCATTCTCTTAAACTAGGGCTCTATCTCTGTAGCCTCTATCACTGTGAAAACTCTGGAAAGCCTAGCTTATACCTGCTGCTACCACTTAATCACTCAGTCCCTCATATTCTGCAATTTGGCTCCTACTTTTTACAATTTGCTGAAATGATTGTCTCAGGGATCAGAAAATACGTCCAAATTATTAAATATCATGGTCCTTTTGCAATCCTCATCCCTGTTGTTCACATCTCTGAAGCATCTGAAACTGCTGACCATCATCCTTCATGAAACTCTCCTCTTGCTTCCAAGGGTCTCCTGGTTCTGCTCCTATCTCCCCATCCATTCCATTTATTTCCTTCATGACTCTTCTTCCCTCTCCACTTTCCTGAACACAAAATGTCTCCCAAGAAACTGTACTAGATTCCACTTCTAAGAGCTCATCCTCTGCCAGTTTCAGCAGTATCACTATGGAGATAATTCTCAAGCCCTTATCTTTACTTGACCTCTCTTCCAACTTAAATTTTTAAACAACCTGCCAGAAACCTTCCTCCAGACGTTCCACAAGCATCTGAAACTCAGTAGATCTCAAACCAAAACTATTTTATTTCCCAAACAAGTCACATTTCTTTTTCCGTATGTGTGTTTCTCTAAATGGCAGCACTGTATGTCTAGGCTCAACCCTTTGACATAGTCATCTTCCCCTTTTTCACTTCTTAAATTCATCCATTGCAGAGCCCTAGATTTTACCTCTGAAATGCTTTTAATCTATCCTGTCTTGTCATTTCTTCTGTCTTATTACCTAAAATATAACGACAGACAAAGACTCCACTGGACAACCTACCCCTTATCTCTCTCTACTCCGATCCATCCTTTACATCACAGCCAAAATAATTTTTTATAGGGCAAAGTTTGCAGTTATAGAACTCCCATATGAAAAAAAAAAAAAAAAAAAACCTCTAATACCTTCTTGTTTTCCTATTATGTCACATATAAACTCCTCACTTTCGCATTCAAAATTCCCTGTGGAATGTCTCCAAACCACCTTTCTGGTCTGAATTTCAACTACTCTTCCACATGCTTTGGCCAACCTGGATAACATGGTACCCACATTCACTCAAAGTGTCCCTATTCCATTGTTTGACTCATGTTATTCCATTTTAGTAGAAACATGGTCCTAGGAGTTCCCATGGTCTAGTGGTTAGGATTTGGCTTCCACTATTGAAGCCTGGGGTCAATCCCTGGTTGGGGAACTCCCACAAGCTGCCCAGTACAGCCGGAAGAAAAAGAAACATGACCTTCACCAACCAAAATGTCATCCTTCAAGGTCTACCTTAAATACCATGATGCTTGGAGGACTCCTTAATTCATCCTACTCCCACCTCACTCCATCTTTCCTCTCAGTCTCCATAAAAGCTTGTTTTATGTGGTATGACACTTATCTAACCATACTTGTACCAAAGTCATTTGCAGATTTGTCCTAATAGTCTCCAAAGATTATGTACATGATTTAAAAGTTGGGACTAGACCTCTTTTTCATCTTTCTATCCTAGGAGGCAAGGAGAGTAAGTAGTCTGTACATGTTAAATCAAGGGTGGGGGGCTGGTGAGTCTGGCTCATCACTGTACCGCCAACGCCTGACATATAGTAGGTACTAACGAAACTTGAAGGAATAACGCATAATGAATCTCAAGATCGGTGTCTCAAAGACAAGTGCCCGGGTCTCCCATAAGACCAGCCCCCCGGCCTGCATCCCCACCCACGATCCGGGTCTCCCTGAAGCTGCCCATCCGGCCCGCAGCCTCCTGCAAGGCTTGCTCGTTCTGCTGGGCCAAGTGGAGCAGAGCGTCTTCGATGGTCTCTGTGGCAACAGCTCCAAACCGAAAGTCACTGAGAGAGGACAATCTTGGTCTCTCAGGTCGGTCCATCTTCAGAACCCTATTTGGGCACCCGGACGGCTCATAAACCGACCCCTTTAACTTCTCTTCAGTCTTCTGCCACCCCCTGGATTCTTCGTCGCCTTCCGTGCGCTAGCCCTCGCCTCAAGTCTGAGGAAACCCAGTTCCTAACACAGCCTCGAGCCTTCCACAGCCTTTTCACGCCCCAACGGCCGCGGGCCCTCAGCCAATCGGAAAGCACGGCCTATTCCCTCCTGCCCCGCCCTTTCCCTTGGGCCGCGAGCCTCACTCTTTGTGAACAGAAAGGCGGACTACAGCTCCCAGGGTTCCCTTCAGAGGCCGAGGACTGCTATTCCCAGCAAGCCCCGCGCCCCGGGAACGGCGAAGGGCAGAGCGGCAGCATGGCGGCACCCGGAGCTGGAGACCCGGTCGATGCCAAAAGCGGAAAGGCCCCTCTGGCTCAGCGCATCGACCCGACTCGGGAGAAGCTGACTCCTGCACAACTACAATTCATGCGTCAGGCGCAGCTCGCCCAGTGGCAGAAGACGCTGCCACAACGGCGGACCCGGAACATCGTGACTGGCCTGGGCATTGGGGCCCTGGTATTAGCAATTTGTATCCATCTGGACTACAGACTAGGGAAGACCACATATGGGGGCAGGGGAAGGGCAGCAAAGGCGTCTAGGAGGGCAGTGCGGGGGTGGTAGAAAGAACCGGAGCTATGAAAACCTTGGCTACTTCTAACGCCGAGCCAAGAATTTAAGTGTACCTTGTCATTTTAAAGGTGCTCTTTTAATATAATTTATTAATGATAACGGAGTCGGGGTCAGGGCTCAGAGGAGCAGAGGGCAGAAGGTGATTTGGGAGGATGAAATAAACAAAAGTGGTGGAGCAATTCTGAGAAAAGGGAATGTGCATATTCCACGTGGTTTCCTGAACCCACCTCCCAGATGGTTACACCTTCTACTCGGTGTCCCAGGAGCGTTTCCTGGATGAGCTGGAAGATGAGGCCAAAGCTGCTCGAGCCCGAGCTCTGGAAAGGGCATCAGGACACTGATCCAGATGGGCATGGTGCATCTCTAACCTGCTGGATTCCCTTCACATGATAGATGATGCTCCATGATCCTGTAGAAATTGAAGCCTGCGTTGCTGGCCTTCTTACTAACTTTGGACCGTGATAGGGGTCCAAGTAGCCGCTTTGTGCATCTGGCCATTGTCAAGGGAACAACGCCCACCTAATGTTGGTTCTGTGTGCCCACTGACCCCTTTTCCTAGTTGTTTCCTTGTTTGAAGTATCCACCTTGGTTTTTCCCAAGCTTTGACTTCATGGTTTAATCCTCTTAAACTCCCCTGGGGGCTGGTTTGGAGGGTGGAGGACAAGAGGTGGGCTATTATGGGGGTGGGTGTGGCAGCTCTGTGCAGTGTTGGAGCCTAAAGTGGGAAAGATGGGGTCAGGTTGAAAATAATAAACGGAATCATTTCTCTCCAAGTCCAATGAGTGTGTTGGGGCTGACACTTCATGTTGAAGCACTTCACAGGCAGCAGCTGCAGCAGTGATATTGGCCCAGGGAGCCGTAAATGTTTAACTATAATTACTTTTTTCCATGAGATCTTTCCACCTGATTTAAGGGAGAGATTGTGGTGGGTCACTGGGCTGTTTTGAGACTGAACTAGCTCTTGGGGGCAGGGAGCGGGTGGGGAGGATCACCCTTCTGTCCTCAACCCTACACTACGCTCAACTTAACTGCCTTTTCCCTTCTCCAGAGGTAAAGGAAGGATGGACAAGCAGCTTTCATTAACTTCCACTGGGGCCTGCTTCTGCAGGCCTAAGGTGGAGTCTGGGTGGAATCTTAGCTTGGTCAGGTGGATTATTGACCTTGCAGTTTCTTCATGAACTGCTGGCAGGAAGCCCAAAGGCTTGGTTCCACCCCCGCCTCCCATTGTGAGAGAGGAATTCCTTCTAAATCCTCCACTGCCTTACCCTACTACAAAGCTTTTTTGACTGCTGGTTCTTCATTGCTACTCTAGTTGGGTTTTCTCTAGTTGCAGCATGCAGGTGCTACTCTTCCCTGTGGTGCGTGGGCTTCTTATTGCAGTGGCTTCTCTCTGCACAGCACAAGCTCTAGGGCGCGTGCAGGCTCAGCGGTTGTGGTACATGGGCTTAGTTGCCCTGTGGCATGTGGAATCTTCTCTGACTAGGAATGGAACCCATGTCCCCTGCATTGAGAGGTGGGTCCTTAACCACCAGACCACCAGGGAAGTTCCACCACAGAGCTTTGCCCGGTTTCTAAGATCCAGACAGAGTCGCCAGGTTCTAGGTTCCAGAATTTTTATTGGCTGCTACTAATTTTCCCTCCTGCCCAACTGGGAGTGTGCCTTCTAGAATCATCTGGACTCGGGTGGGACTGTTCAGTGGTTCTCTCTCAGCTGGGGAGGTGGCAAGGATGAGGATTTACAGAACGAACACCTTCTACACACATCAAGCAGTTCCCACGTGTTTGGCTCTTCCTCTAGGGGAGCAGCACTGTCCATGCCTGTCCGGCCTCCTACTCCCTCAGTGCTGAGGTCTTCCTTGCAGAGTTGAGTTGGTCAGCAGATTCTAAGGGCACAAGCTCCATGGTGGGCCCGGGTGTGGGTGAGACACATGGCTTCTGTTCGTAATTCACTGGAGGAAAAAGAAGAAGTACTAAGAAACCTCCAGAGCCGGAGGAGTTACCATTCCCTGGGCTCTCCCTCCCTTGGGCCCGCCCTCACCATCCTGCCAATATCCCCGGCGAATGTCACCCCCTTGCTTGCCCGCTGCTCCTGGGAGCCGGTGCTGCTGCCACTGAGGGAGTTCCTTCGCATGATGCCTGGGTGCAGGATGGGGAGGGAGAGCACTGAATGAGGGAAGGGGCCACAGGGAAAAGAGGGGGGCTAGTCCCCCAGGGCCTGAAAGACAGATCACTAGGGAGGGGACTCTGGAACAATGGGAGCTGGTGACTTCTGTCTCACCCGGGCCCAAGGGCTCAGAACGCTGCAGGCTGTTGCGCCGTGAGGTGGGGAAGCTGCCCTTGGAGAGGCGGCGCTGGCGGCTGGACAGCATAGCAGCGGGGGCCACGATCCCTGGCGGGGGCTGCTTCCCAAGCCTGCTGTACAAGTCCTCGATTTCCTGTTTCTGTAGTGTCTGTAGTGCCTCCACCTCTGACAAGTGCCTGAGGACACACCAGGGCCATGAGAGGGCTGGCCCAACACCTGGCTCTGGCAAGTCCACCTCCTGATCACCATTCTCTCCAGACTCACTTCTGCCGAAGATTCTGCAGCTCAGCCCAGAATTCCTCGTCCTCCCCACTGCTCTCTGACTCCTCACTGCTCAGACACAGGCTGCTATAGGAGTAGCTCATCCACACTGGGCTGGGATGGATCAGGGTTGGAGGGCTGCCCCCTACTTGGGGTTCCTGCCCATCGTCCCCTTCCTCTTCAGCTCCAGCCGCTAGGCCCTCGGCTGCACGGTCACTTTCAGCCAGAGCCTCCCTGGCCTCTGGCCTGGCTCCGGCACTGTCCTCCGTGTCCGAGCTCTCCGAGGTCAGCTGAGGGGTTGGAGGCTTCGGGGAGCCAGAGGGAGTTGGGGATACCAGCTGCAGGGGAAGAGGCTCAGCTGGCTCCTTGGATGAAGTCACTTGGAAGCGCCCAACAAGCTGAGGCTTTCCCTCTGTAGCAAGAAAAAGAAGGCATCATGCAAGAAGGAAGAGAAATCAGTGGTAGGAAATAAAGTCACTGAGAATGATGGGCAGGGAGGGTCAGTGGTCAAAGGTCTCACCTTCCGAGATGGGCGCCAATCTGACTTCACCCGGGAGTGCCCGACCAAGATTCGGAGAGGCCTATAAAGTGTGAGTCTGTGAGTAGAGAAATGATCCAGAATGAAGCCCACCTGCCCCCCTCCCACCACCCAATCATCCCTCTTGGTTTCCTGCTCACCTCACCCTCCATCTCAGCTGTCAGAGATGAAGGCCGCTCCTGGCCACAAGGAGTACAGGGAGTGGGAGAGGGCAGGCTAGGGAGAGGACCAGGAGGAGCTGGAGGAGACTGGGACAGGGGCCCAGGGGACGAGGACAGCAGGGACTGAGCCACGGTCATCACAGCCAGAGAGAAGGCACTAGCCAGAGAGAGGAGAGGGGCTGTGGTGGTGGCGGGGAGGGGACAAGCAGAGGGGCAGGGGGCAAAGGAGGGAGGAGCGAGAGTGACCTGGAAACAATCGGGGAGGAGAGAACTCTGTGGAAACTGAGCAGATGGGACTGGAAACTGGGGTGCACTGGGGGAGAGTGGAAGTGGGCAGCTTGGGGGGTGTGGAGAGAGATTTGAGGAGGCCTGAGGAGAAACTGGGGAGAATGAGGAGGGGTTGAGATGACATGGGGGAGAAGTGACGGGAAGGATGGGACTTGGGAAAACAGAGGTTCCAGGAGAAAAGGAGTTTCCTGGAGACAAGGGGGTTCCAGGAGAAGATGTGGAGGCGGAGGAAGCTGCCCAGCATCTCTGCTCCAGGGAGGTGCTGCTCTGGAGCTCTGTTGGGAAGGGAGGGAGAGGAGATTGAGATTCCAGTTCTCCATTCCCATGAGGCAACCCCAAGGGTGGGATGAGTAGGGACAGAATGCAGTACATACCCCTGGATGGGTCTGGGGAGTATCCCGGGAGAGCAGGCAGTGGTGCTGGCTCCTCCTGAGACAGAGAAATATCACAGTGGGAAGAGCTGAGTCTTAGATGGAAAGTTTCAGGCTGGGCTTCTTAAGCTAGGACTCATGAGCTTCTGTGAGTCCACAGATGAGTTTCAAGGGATTCAAAAGTGTTTTCAAGAAATATTTAGTGGTAAAGGGGCATGACACCTGCAACTTACTTAAATGGTTCCCAAAAAAAAGAATGCATGCACACACACGTGGATGGGGAGAGAGGAAGGGAGAAGGCTAAAGCTCATGTAACAAAACATTACTAGCAAATCTAGACAGAGCACCCTGGAGTTCTTTGTACAACTATTGCAACTTCTCTGTAGGTCTGAAATTATGTAAAAATACTGAGTTAAAAGTATGCACTGAACACATTTTTCTGGAACAAGAGTCCATGGCTTTCATCAGATTCTCAAATGGGGGAAGAGCCATTGTTTTGGAATCCTAGAGATGAAGACAAGTTAGATCCAAGGAAACTGGTGGGAAAAAGTAATGAAGCCTGTAGCTGAGTCACATCCCCCTGGAGGTGCCCACGGGGGTCTGACCTCGGGACTCAGAGGGTCTTCAGCAGCCTCCACAGGGCCAATATCTCTCTTTAACAGGGTCTCCACTCGCTGGATAATCTCCCGAATCCGGTTCAGGAATCCAGCTCGCTCCGAGGGCAGAATGAACTCATTATACACCTGGTGAGAATCAGTAGGAAGAAGAAGGGGAGCTCGGTTAATTCCACTTGTCCCTTTCTTTAAAAAACCAACCCTTCACCCCACTGTTTCTGCTCATCAATCTAAAACAAGTATTTAGTAAGCATCAGCTGTGTGCCAGGCACTGTTTGGTTCTAAGGAGAAATACAGCTTAGAGGAAATGAGCTAACCTTCATAGCATGCGTGTTTATAACAGTTCTTTACATATCTTATCACATTTGACATCAACAACAGCTTACTGTGGTCTACATGAACACCCCTACTTTAGAGTTATGCTAACCAATGCTCAACAAGGTGCAGTTCAGTCTTCCCAAGATCACAGGATTTGCACCCAGAATTTTCTAAAGCTAAAACCTGAGTTATATTTCCACTGATGCCTCACCTGCTTTTGGACACAACTCCTGCTCTCATACAGCTTGTAAAATGTGCCACACAGATCCACATATACACAGCTCCACAGAGTTAAGTAAAAATAAGGCAATATGTAATAAATGTAACATTCAGGTCCACAAACACTTACTGAGTGTTTTATGCACCAGGGATAGGCTAGATTCTTTGAGGGAACAAGGAAGCAGAAAACACTGTCCTGGTCTCAAAGAAGCCCAAAATCTTAGTGGAAGAGACACACACATACATAACTCGATAGACTGCAAGTCAGCCCAAGGCAGGTAAGGCATTTATGATTGGGGTACAGATAAAAGTGCTATTCCCGGAGGGGGAAAGGGAGAGCCGCTGTTTAATGGGTAGAGATTCAGATTGGCAAGATGAAACAGTTCCAGAGACCTATTGCCCAACTATGTGAATATACTTTACACTACTGACCTATACACTTCAGGATGGTCAAAATGACACATGTTATGTTATGTGTTTTTCACCATGATTTTTAAAAATGCCATTCTAGGACTTCCCTGGTGGTCCAGTGGTTAAGACTCTGCGCTCCCAAAGCAGGGAACCTGGGTTCAATCCCTGGTGGGGGAAGATCCCACCTGCCACATGGCTTGGCCAAAAATTAATAAGTAGAAATAAATAAAATAAAACACCATTCCAAGAAGAAAGCAGTTCGTAACACTTCAGGAAGACAGTGGGGAGCTGAGATGGCTCTAGAGCTAAGCCTTGGAGGATGACTAAGAAAAGCAACCCTTTATCGAGGACCTACCACATGTGGACATTTCCCATACTTTTATCATTTCACTTCTCATACATGCTGTATCATTTCTCATATATTACATCAGAAAAGTGAGAAGTGTTAGTCACTCAGTTGCATCCCAACTCTTTGGTATCCAATGGACTGTAGCCCTCCAGGCTCCTCTGTCCATAGAATTCTCCAGGCAAGAATACTGGAGTGGGTTGCCATTTGCTTCTCCAGGGGATCTTCCTGACCCAGATTCAGGCAGATTCTTTACCGTCTGTGTCACCAGGGAAGCCCATCAGAACATCTTTGCAAAATAAGTAATATCCCCTCCATTTTACTGATGAAGTTCAGAGAGGTTAAGAAACTTGCCCAAGTTTGCCAAATTAGTAGCTAACAGAGCTGAAGTTGGAACTCGGGTCTTATGTGAACCTGCATCCTTTCCTCTGTTCTGCACTGTTCTGAGGCAGCAAAGCGCACATTCACAAAATAGCGAAGACTGAAGTACAGCTGAGAGTGCTGTGAATTTTAAAGGTCATGCTCCAGAATTTGGACCTTACTCTGTAACCCCAGGTAGCCACTACCGATTTGGGGGCAAGAAAGCAAATTTAAAGTCTTGAGAGAATCCTTGAGAGAGGAAGGGAGGGCGGGCTAGTAAGGAAAGAAAAGAAGGCAATGGACCCTGGGTTCAGGGACAGGGTCCCTCTAGTTGTGTGGGATCTGAATTGGGCTTAAAAGCCCATAGAGAAAGCTCCCAGGGAGAAAGACCCCTGAAAAGATGGAAGCAGAAGCTGAAAAGGCAAGTAGGCCTCTTCAGAGGACCATTCAGAAACCAGTGTGGCTGGATGAAAGATTCTTGAAGGGCTGAGTGGCTTGACAGAAGTTGATAAGCCTGCATGCCAGGTGCTGTTTTGTCTTTGTCCCGGACACAAGCTGAATGACGTGATGGAGAGGAAGATTTAGAGGGAGTTCCTGAAGTCTGATGTTTACTCCATTCCCTTCCCTCCTGCCTCCCAGAGGCTGGCAGCCACTGCCCCCACTCCACTGAAACTGGTCTCCCACAAAGACCTCCTCCTGACAAAAGCCAGTGGTCTTGCCTCAGGCCTCATCCTATGCCTCCTTGAAGCAATCTCCTTTTTCAGTTTTTACTAAAATATTCCAGAGTTCCTTCTATGTCTTGGGTTCCGATTCTGTCCTTTGATAACCTATCCCTGCTCCCTATTCCACAACTGGGGGTATCTACTAAGATACTCCTCTACACCTCTGGCTCTGCAGGCCCATCTTCTCTCGTGCTCAACTCTGTGCTGAGACTCCCAGATCCACTTCTCCCAGTCCTGCCTGACCCATATTCTGCTTTCTTATGGAGGATCTTATCTTTCCTGCCCCTCTGTCATTCAAGCTCACTCATCATGATACCCCCTCCAAAAAACAAAGCCATCCTCTCATTTTAAAACTTATCTCCTTTGATGGCCTATTCCTATGAGTTCCTCCAAGCTACAGGTCACCCTTGATATCCCTTGCCCTAACTCCTCTCATGTCAACTCATCAAGTATTTACTGACCATCTTCTATGTACACTGTACAATGTCAATCAATTACTGGATGACACAGTAGGTTATTTTTCCCAAAATAACCCCCAGATTCACCCCTCTTCTCCGCCCCGCCATAATCCATTCTCTCCTTGGACCACATCTGGCTTCTTGCGTCCATCTCCCAACTGGATACCCTACCTATAGTCCTCTCCCACATCCCACAACAGAACAGTCTTCTTAAAACTTATTCTCATGGTGTTACACCCTTAACTCTTAAGACTTCATTACATATTACATGCTCACATTACATGCTTAAGCCTACATTACATGCCCAACCTCACTTCTACCAAACTTTTTTTTAAATTGAAGTATAGTTGATTTACAATGTTAAGTTCTGCTGTACAGCAAAGTGATTATATATATACGTTCTTTCTTAATATTCTTTTCCATTATGATTTACTACCTAGGATACTGAATATAGTTCTCTGCTTTACAGCAGGATCTTATTGCTTCCAAGAGGAAACCTTAATTCCAGTGACAAAGGTCTCCTCAAGAAGCCCTCCCAGCCCTATACTTCAAGTCACTCCCTGTTCCCATGCCTCTCCTTTGCCATACCACCACGAGACACGCCCTTTCCACTCTTCACTGCCATTGTGACCCATCTGTCAAGACCTTGCATGAGTCCTTCCTCGTGCGACGCTGATCCTTCCCTTCCAGCACATCCTTTCCTTATAGCCACAGCATCACGTGTCTAGTGTACACTTTACTGCGGCACTTGTGGATATCTTGTGATAGTCTCAAATTGCTCCAGCTGAGGATCCAAACCTCCCTGGATAAACAGAAATCTCCTCCCAAACAAGGGCAGCTAAGTCTTCAGTGTCACTGCACTGAGGGCCTGCCAGCTTTGAAACCCTTGTCATTGGAGTGTGGGGGTTGAAGGTAGGGCAGTTCAGCACCCGGGGACATCAAGAGGGAGACTCTCGTCTCAGATCTATAGAATGTGCTCTCATCTCTCCCTCACCATGGCAGCGGCAATCTCTTCTGGGCTGTCCCCATCCAGATCAAATCGGAAGGTCACCATCTTGCTGTTGTGCGTCTGCAGCTGGCATTCAACCACTCTGTCATTCTGGTCTGAGACCTTCAGAGTCAAAGTCGGCAGAGGGGAGGAGGTCAAGCTCTGTCTTCATTAAGTGTCCCCACCCCTCTCCACCCAGTCACAGTGGCCAGATTGGAACCGGAGAGAAGCAGATTCTGCCCCTAAAGTCTCGTATTGAAAACATGACTGGCAGCCTCTTGGGTACCAGTAACACAATGCTTCTCGCCTTTCCTGGCTGACCGCACTCCCGTCCCCGACAGTTCCATCCAGGCCCTGTAGGTTATTCCCGAACTCCTGTGCCCCTTCCTTACACTTGTGACCCGAAGCCGGGATCGGGGTCTACGCCGGAGGTTTTTCCCTGGGGGTCTCCTCATCTGTTCCATTCCTTCTCCCACATCACTAAGGCCTGATGCTGCATCTGAGGCATAGCTGGAAAAGGGAAAAGACACTGGACCCCAGAGCTCCATATAGGTCACCTTGAAGCTCCCACTCAGACCAGAACTTACCTCTCTCCAGGGGAAAAGTCATTGCCGGGGCCAGAACGTGGAATGGATAGAGCGAAAGCCTGAAACAGGATATAGGTTCATGAGGTCAGGGGAGGATAACTGTTGGGTTCCAAGAAGACAATATCAAGGGTGCTGGGCTACTAGGCAGAGGGAATAAAGATGAGGACAAGAGTGGTGGATTTCCAAGGACATGGGGCCAGGTCACGGTGTTGGGTTTTACAGGATGAGAGCTAGGTCGTGGGCTTGGAATAGCTGGGAGCCCCCCCATGTGACCCCCTCTCACCGTGGGCAGGCGGAGATGGGACTCAGCGGGGCTGGATGGCACCCCGCTAGGGGGCTGAAGGCCAGGGTCTGAGGCATCCAGGAAGCCGGAGGAGCTGAGGTAGCCATCAGTCTCGCAATCCGCTGGTGGGGGAGGGAGGGGATCAAAAAAGGGGAAATAAAGGGGGGTGATGGCTGAGCAGGGGACTGCCTAAGCAAGGAGGGATCCTGGGGCTGTGGGAGAATTCTTTCCCAGAAGGAGCCCTGGCTAGATGTGGAAGGCTGGGTAAGTGACAATGCTGTTGGGTTGAACTTCTGGGTAGAGGGGCAGAGGTGAAGGGTTCTGGGCTGTCAGAGGTGACTTACAGGTGGTAGACGAATAGCTGGCATGGCGGAAGAGGAAGGGCTGGTGCTGGTCTGCCTCTGGCTCCTCAGGCTCAGGAGGGAAGGCACTGGAGGGACCAGGAGTCATGGGGACAGCTGCTGGTGGGAGTCTCGGCGCTGGGGCGAGGGCCTCCAACTCCCTAGCTTTGCGCAGCTTCTCACGCTTTCGCTGGATGGCAGCAACCCGTTCACGCACTGCACGAGCCACTGGCTGGTAATCAGCTTCACACACTAAGCCCAGGGCCACCTGGAGTTGGAAGGGTGAGGAACGCAGTTTGAGGTGAGATTCACTATCCCCCAACAAAGCCCCATCAGGACACCTTCTTGAGGCCTCTAGGATATACAAGAAAAGGAACATATACTGATTACGCACTGTGTCCACAACTGGCATTTTTAAAAAAGTCATTTATTTACTTGACTGCGCTGGATCTTTGCTGTGGCAGGTAAGATCTTTAGTTGCAGCATGTGGAATCTAGTTCCCTGACCAGGGATCAAACCTGGACTCCCTGTATTGGGAGCATGGAGTCCTAGCCACTGGACCACCAGAGAAATCCAACTGGCAACTCTTTAACATATCATCATTAAATCCTTCCAGCAACCTTCTGAGATAGGTCTTATCAACTCTATTTTAGAAATAAGTAAAGTAAGTGACCAGTTCAAGGTTATACTCTAAGTCAATTGCTCTGAGGGGATGGTGGAGAAAAATATCTGTAGATATTTTTAGTTGTCACAACTTGGGGGGTGATCCCACTGGGATCTTCCAAGTTGATGCCAGGGATTCTTCTTAACAACCTACAACAGTATCGCACAGTCTCCCGAACAATGATGTCACTAGTGTCAAAGTCAAGAACCTCTGTATGTAATGGATCAGGTCCCAATCTCAGGTCAGGTTTGAGCGGGGCTACAGAGACTGACTCCTATGTCTTATTTCAAACACATTCTTAGGTTCTTGACCCAGATCCACCAACAGATGATTCCTACCCTTTCAACTGCATTTTTCCATCAAGAATATCATACTCTTTCCCTTCTCACCTCAGACCTTCCTAAACCACCCCCACATCTTCTGCCTCTCATATATGCCTCTCCTGGTCCACCAGCTTCTATTCATTATCCTTATTCATTTCAATAACAAGCTTCACTGGGCAGGTAAAGGAGGTGGGGCAGGATGAGCTGACTCAAAATCTGAACAACCTGAGTCAGTTGTGCCACTGTCTTGCTTGGGACCATCAGATGCACATGAAAGGGCTCTAAGATGTGGGTAGTTAACTAAGTTCCCATCACGTGCTAAGCACTGTCAGGGGCAAAAGGGTCAATACACATAGTCTCTGCCCTCAAGATCTTGTAGTCTTGTGGAGGAGAAAGATGGGAATGCATCCTGGTATAAAACAAGACTGATGGGGACCCATTCAGTAATGGAGGGCCTGATGAAATGGAAAGAAGCATTTAACTTTAACTCTAGAGCGGACAGGCTTTCTCAGATGCACAGTTCCAAGCATGAAGCAAGATCAAGAAAAAGATGGGGTGGGGGAAACAAGAAAGGGAAAAATAGATAACATGGAGAGAGGACAATTCGGGAAAGCCGGATCAGAAGGAAGTTGAAAAAGGGAGGTTGAGGGACCCAGGGCTGGAAAAGGAAATCTTCGACTTGCGCAGAACACTAGGTGTGCCAGCAGGTGCGTTATGGCGAGGGCAGCAGGGAGACACTCGTAGGAGACTCGGAGAGGGCTTTGTTGAGCCCACCACCCAGATAACCCACCACCCAAACATCGCACCCACAAGGTACTGGCCCCTCCGGCAGAGGTCCACACGCCCCTCACACGCCCAGTTACGCGTCAGGCATGCTGTCCGCTCACCATCTCCTGAGCCACCTCCTCGGCCGCGTCCCGGCCCAGCTGGAACAAGAACTCGATGGCCTGGTTGTCCCGTGGGCGCCCCCCTCGCCGCGCGTCCTCCATGCGCAACCAGAGCTTGAGGTCCGGCTTCTCTCCGTCGTCCTCCTCCGCCAACTCCACGTGGACGCCGCGCTCCTCGCGGAAGAAGGCGTGAGCCAGAAGGTCGTGGATGGTGAACCTGAGGGCGGTGCCAACCTGAGCAGAGCCCGTCCCCCTCCATCACCCCACCCCCGTCGCCCTGCTCCCTCCACTCACCTCTCATTCTTATCCGTGCGGATGCAGCCTTCAATGATCTCCTTTACCTCGGGCATCTTCACCTTGTAGAAGCTGTTGGGTTTCGTGCCCTGGGGAATGAAGTTGCATGAGGCCTCCGCTCTCTGTGCCCCAGCTCTCTGCTGACCTCCCCCTCCCACCCCGCCCCAGCCCGTCAACAAGATTGTAGACCCCGAGTTCCTGGTTTGACCCCTCTGGGCTGCTCCAAGGACACGCCCACTATGGGCCTGGGGCCGCCCCCTGGACCCCCTCTTGGACACAAGAGCTTTTATGCAGCCCGGTCCAGGAGCTCTGAACTCAATAGCGCCTTTGTAGCCGCCCAGGCCGGCCGTGGGGCGGGAAGGGACGCCCAGGGGCTGGCAGCGGGCAGGCAGCAAGCAGGCGGGCGGGCAGAGAATTGGGGCCGGCAAGGGGATTGGCCTCAGAAACTGCTAACTGCTAGATCCAGGGAGAAGGTCTGCAGAGGGAGGTACAGACAAAGAGAGAAGGGATCCAGGACCAGGTGCCAGGAGACCGCCCCCTGCCCCATAGCTGTCTTGCCTTCCCCCATCTCCTTCCTCCACCCCCTCCAACTCCTAGTTTGGACGCTTCTCCTGGCCTGGCCTAGAGCCTGGGGTGTGGCACTGGCAGGCACAAGGGGCAAGCTCAGTGCCAGGGCTGGAGGGGAGGACCCTTCCTCCAGGCTCTGTCCCCTCAGTCTGAATCCAAAGCTGCTAGCTCAGACTTAACTGGGTTTCCCCGCTGTGGGAGGAAGGTCCTTCAAGCCAGCATACCCCTAAAGACTATGGGGCTCAGTGCTCTTGGTCTGGGGAGAGGATAGCTCAGGTAGGCAGTGGGATGAGGCTGTCTCTTATACACATCACTTATCGACAGTGCGACCTTGAACCAGGCTCTAGCTGAGCCGGTGTCCTCATTTATAAAATGCAGGGCAGAACATTTGCCCTGCTCACCCCGCGGGGCAGCGAACAGGATCGGATGAGAGATTGGAGCGCTACACACATCGTTATTCTAAACAGCTTGTATTGGAGGGGGCGTGAGTGCATCCAGTAACCTTCAGTGTTCACCGGGGCCTCTTTGTGTCTACCCCGTTTTCATTAAGGGAAAGGGCATTGACCGCGGGGTGGCCAGGGCAGCCAAATGGAAGGGGGACTTGTGATGCCCTCTCCTCCCTCTCACCGAGGTGACTTTGCGGTAGATTTGAGCGGCATTCTGGCACTCTGAGTAGGGGTACTCCGAGGTCGCCATCTCCAGCATGCACATGCCAAACGCGTACACGTCCACGGCCTCGTCGTACTTTTCCTCGTACATCTCTGGGGCCATGAACTCCGGGGTCCCTGCAGGATCCACAGCAGACGTTATTGCCTCCTTTCTGGCTTCGTCCCTCTCCTTGAAAATACAAGTGGGGGTGGGGGCAACCCCGCGAATTCTGGAGTGCAAGAGACCCACCCCTTCTCGTCGTGTGTGTATGTGTGTGTGTGTTGGGTGGGGGGGTTGTGGGGAAGAGGACACGCTACAAGTCTCCTTATCTTCCCCGTGGTCTTCTAACTCCGTGGAGGGGTTCTAACTCTGACCCCCTTCTAAATCTACTAGGGGGAGGGGGTCCCCAGGTTCTCTCCAGACAGTGGAAGGGGAGGGAGGGTAGGAATGACAAGGATCCTCCTGGAGGGACGCACCGATGACGCTCTTGGCGAAGGAGGCGCGCTTGAGCGTGGCCAGGCCCAGGTCCCCGATCTTAACGGAGCCCGTAGGGCCGGTGATAAAGACGTTGTCACACTTGAGATCTCGGTGCAGGATAGGGGGTACTCGGGAGTGTAGGAAATGCAGCCCCCGCAGGATTTGGCGGCTCCAGCGCTGAAGGACTCGTGGTTTCATCTCGCGGAACCGTCTCAGGTATCTAGGGGAGGGCGCACAGCTAGGGTCAGAGCGAGGGACACAGAGGATGGGGAGGGAGCCCACCACTGGGAGGTTCCCCTCCCCATAACCCCACCCACTCCCGCCCACGCATCTGCCGCTAGCTTCTAGCACAGATCCGCGCCCGGCCTCAGACAGAAAGGCAGTCAGGGGGTGTGGCAGGTAGACAGAAGGTTACAAAACGTGGAAATTCAAGATATGGCCGCCGCCAAGGTGCTGTGGAAGCGCGAAAGCGATGACTAGCTGCCCCGGACGTGGGGGAGGGCTTCCTAGAGGAAATAACTTTTCTGTGGTGTCTTGAAGGATAAGTAGGAGTTCAAGGGTGAAAATGGGAAGAGATGAAGACCTTGCAGGCAGAAGGGAAGGCGTGCTTAAAGGCACGGAGACAACAAGTGACGGCACAGGGTGGGAGGAGGTGCTGGGAATTTGGTTTGTCCGGAACGTAGGCTGGATCCTATAAGGACTTAGTGAGCAGTCGCTAGAAAGAATGGACTTTATCCGGAGGGCGGCGGGATAATTCAAAGGGGTTTTAAGGAGAGAAGTGATAAGACCAGATTCCGGCGCGCTGCAGGAAGATAAGCTAGTTTAGAGAGGAGATGGGTAGCACGGTGGAGGACTCTTTAGGGGGCACTGCAGGCCTCCAGACGCTCAAGAGGCGAGGATGAGAGAGAGTGAGCCCGGTTTGGGACCTGCGTTGTAGAATCTGAGGAGGCCGGGCTCCTCCAGAAGCAGTGGCGACCTCCCACCACCAGTCCTCCCCAACTACCACCAGCAGGCGCGGAGCTCACGTCTTGAGCGTGCCCGAGGTCATGAGTTCGGTGACCAGCACGATGCAAACCTGGCCCCTCAGCACCGACTTCCAGGAGTCGTAGAAGCGGACGATGTTGGGGTGCTGCAGCCCCTTGAGCATCTCCACCTCCTCTGAGAATCGCTGCCGCTCGGCTCGAGACAGTTTCCGAGTCTGTGGGGTAGGGGACGGGGGTCACGGTCACCTCGGGCCCAGTACCCCCACGAAGAGGGGGATGGGGACACACGCGGCGGGGCTTGGAGGTGCGTTGAGGGTAGGAGCCAACAGATGGGACTGAGTGGGTGGGATCATTCGCCAACAAGATTGTAGACCCCGAGTTCCTGGTTTGACCCCTCTGGGCTGCTCCAAGGACACGCCCACTATGGGCCTGGGGCCGCCCCCTGGACCCCCTCTTGGACACAAGAGCTTTTATGCAGCCCGGTCCAGGAGCTCTGAACTCAATAGCGCCTTTGTAGCCGCCCAGGCCGGCCGTGGGGCGGGAAGGGACGCCCAGGGGCTGGCAGCGGGCAGGCAGCAAGCAGGCGGGCGGGCAGAGAATTGGGGCCGGCAAGGGGATTGGCCTCAGAAACTGCTAACTGCTAGATCCAGGGAGAAGGTCTGCAGAGGGAGGTACAGACAAAGAGAGAAGGGATCCAGGACCAGGTGCCAGGAGACCGCCCCCTGCCCCATAGCTGTCTTGCCTTCCCCCATCTCCTTCCTCCACCCCCTCCAACTCCTAGTTTGGACGCTTCTCCTGGCCTGGCCTAGAGCCTGGGGTGTGGCACTGGCAGGCACAAGGGGCAAGCTCAGTGCCAGGGCTGGAGGGGAGGACCCTTCCTCCAGGCTCTGTCCCCTCAGTCTGAATCCAAAGCTGCTAGCTCAGACTTAACTGGGTTTCCCCGCTGTGGGAGGAAGGTCCTTCAAGCCAGCATACCCCTAAAGACTATGGGGCTCAGTGCTCTTGGTCTGGGGAGAGGATAGCTCAGGTAGGCAGTGGGATGAGGAGCAGCACTGGACTCAGGCCAGGGCTGGAGCTCCCTGTCTCCCCCTCCCCCAGCCATGGGGAAGTCCAGAAGTTTGTTCCAGAAGGGATGTGGGAAGGCCCTGTCCTGCTACAATAGCCCTATATCTTCTGGAAGTGGAGAGGACCCTGTCCCAGCTCCTGGCCTCCATCATTCCAGCCTTCTAATCTGCAAAGATCCAGGGCAAGAAAGTAGGAGGATAAGGGTCACACTGAGGGTCTCAGGACTTAAGGAGAAGGGAGAGGAGGAGACAGTGGGTAACCACTGCAGGAAAGCGGTGAGCCACCCCTCAGGTCTGAGCTGGCTCCCTACCCAATCTCCCATCTTATTTTCTTTCCAGCTCTCAAGGTTGAGATGGAGCCGGTAAAGTAAGAATGTCTTAATTCCATAGGGGAGCTACCACACACCACCTGCCTCAGCTTATCCTTCTGCAGCCTGAAATCAGCCAGGTCCATGGATCATCAGAGCAAGTGGGACAAGTGTCCGAACATTTGACTAGAAAAATACATCCCCCTTGCTGCTGTTCCCTGGGTCTCCCATCCCAAGACCTCCAAAGGTCCCATCCCGTGGCATCACCGAGGGGGCGCCCAGCCGCACCTGCAGCTCACACCAGGCCACCTCCACCGTGGTGTCGGTGTCCAGCCCTCGATACACCGTCTTGAACGAGCCACGTCCAATCTCGATGTCAAACTTGAGGTATCGGCCATCCGGGGACGTTGCCACAGCCTGGGTCTCCGTGTCCTCTTTTTCCTCTTGCTCCCGCCGCCGCTCCCGGGCCGCCGCCGCCTCCGTGATCCTCGGCTGTTCCCGGGACCCCGACCCTCCTGTGGAGCCCGCGGGCTCCAAACGCTCGGAGTCTGCAGGCTTCACAGGAGCGCCCGCGGTCCACGTGCCCTCAGGGGGTTCTTCGGAGCTGGGCGGTGGGCTCCTCGCGGGGCCGGAACCAGCGGAGTCTGGCGGATCAGGGGGCTCTGGAACGGGTGAGGCTGGCTGGGACCAAGACCTCAGCAGCCCCAAGTCGACTGAGCTGCGGCGGCTGAGACGGGAAGAGCGCGGCCGGGGCTCAGCCTTCCCGGAGAAGCGGCGCACCCGGCGGGGAGGGGGCCCGAGGCGGGGCGGCCCCGCCGCGGCAAGGGACGGCGGGGGCCGCAGGGGCAAGTCAGCCTCCGCCTGGGACATGGGGACTTCGGTCTCTGGGGCCGGGGGTGCCAGCATGAGGAAAGACCGGGCGCTGCAGGCGGTAAGCCGGGAGGCCTGACAGGACGACTGGCTGGGTGCGCAGTGCTCCGGCTGAGCTACTGGGGATGTGTATAAGAGACAGCT